>LR749585.1:1763992-1854479 GCA_902729485.2 Mus minutoides
GGGCAGCTCTGCACTCAACATCTGCATGAGGCAAAAGGAAAAGCAATTTCCCCTCAAATCAAACTGAAAAGTAATACCTTTTCTTGTGGAATATTTGCCCTGATTGGTTTGTTTGCTTTGTTTTGTTGGGAGGAGAATAATAGAAGCTTTGAGAGGCTGGTTTTAATAATTTAGGCAAAAGGAGGCTGAAGACTATGCATGAACATACACTCCATCTCCTCCCTTACCCTGTCAACGTCCCTCTCCCTCCTCCTCTCTCTGCCTTGCTCCCTTCCCCCCCCATCCCTCTCTCCCTTCCTCACCTCCTCCCTTCTCTTCCCTTCCTAATTTTACCATCCCATGATTTCTGAAAATTTGGAACTGGTTAGTGGTAAAACTAAAAACACACTGGACCCTCTATAGCTCATCCATGACTACAGGCCTCCCTACTTCCTGTGGCAGTGCTGCCAAGGCATGGGGGTTGGGAGAGAACTCTGTCAGCAGGACGTCATAGTCAATGCTGATCTTGATCATGCACATCAGAGTTTGGAAAAAGAAAAAGAAAACACTCCATCTGAAGATGCTGAAGATGCCGGTGTGGCCTGAAACCCAGCTCCTAGAGATGGAAAGAAAAGATGTGGCTAGCTCAGTGTCCCTCTCTCAGTCTAACTGAAACCGATACATTGGTGCATCCCTACAATCGCAGCATTAAGGAGACTGAGGCAGGAGGATCACTAACTGGAGATCAACCTGAACTACAGAACAACAGACACTGAGCCCTCTATGTCTATGAACCACTGCTGCTGAACACAGTTCTGACCAGGCTGGAGTTATTAGGAAGGAAGGAAAACTCTTGATTATTCATCTTTCTTAAATATGTAAAAACACTCACACACACTCACACACATATTAGTAATCCAAAGACTACTACAGACTGTTTGAAAGGTCCAATTGGCGCATTCAGACTTCACTGTACTGAATTAACTCCAAACGGGAAGGTGAATAAGGCAAATTACCTACGGTTGCGCATTACTATGTGAGTACTAGGAAGTCAGTGTCTAAACTAAAATTTCACATGATCATCAATTTCACTTCTGCATATTATCCTTGACAAGCACACTTCATACAGGAAACTAAACAAAGCGCTTGCTTATAATAATTCTCTCACACACACACACAAAAACCCACTGGAAAGAACCAAAATACCAGCAGCCTGACATTAAATCATAGCACATGAATACTCTGGAATGTCATGCACCAGCTGAGGAGGAGGAAGTGACCAGCAGGTACCTGTACAGAGCTCTGCGTGACCCAGAGGAGATGGAAAACACACAAGTGTATATATAGCTCATTAACATTTGTTTTTCTCAAACAGCACAAAAGGCTGTGTGGCTGGAATGGCTCAGTGGTTAGGCTCACTGGCTGTGCTTCCAAAAGATCTGGGTTCGAGTCCTAGCACCACATGGCAGCTCACTCCATGCAAGTGATGTACAGACAGGCATGCTGACAAGACATCCATACTAATAAACAAATAAAATAAAAGGGCACACAGGAGCTGGGGGTGTGACTCAGTGTAGAATACTTGCTGAAGATACCTGAAGCCATGGGTTCAACCTCCAGGTACACAGACACACAGCACATACAAGCTCATCCCAGAACTCAATAGTAGAGGCTGTATGAATACTGAAAGTTCAAGGACAGAGCAAAATACATAGCAAGTTCCAGGCCAGCCAAGTCTACACAGAAACTGACTCTCAAACAGCAAGAAAACAACTAAAACAGCAACACCCCTCTCCCATAAAAAAAATTCTATTCCATATAATGTGACCAAAAGTGATCCCTGAACAGTGACACATGCAATCCTGCTTAAAATATCTATCACCAGGCCTGACCTTTGACCTGCAGAGTCAGACTCTAGATAGTGTTACCATCTGCACCTCAGATAATTCGGGGCATGGGGAGGCCTGGTTCATGCATCAGAGATCACAGTAGGACAACTGTCATCTGAGGTTCCCGGGCTTCACCTGCATTTATGCTCACCCCACTTTTCATAATGCATGGGGATAATGTTGCAAATGCCAGCAAGGGACAGGTAAATGGTTAGTTGCTCCTGTAACACATGGAAAGCTCTGGATGGGAGATTAACATTCCCTAGTGGCTACTGAGTCGGTAAGGATTTCCCTCCTAATTGACAACAGTTCAACTGGTCCTCCTGATGTCTTCTGAAGAGCAAGCACATGACAAATGGCTAACTTTAATGGGAAGAAGGGTTAGCAACCATGGCGAGGGCAGGCTGGACAGTACAGGCCTTGTTTAAGAACAGCTACTTAGAATGTCTTTTGTTGTTCTGTTTGTTGAAGCTTTGAATTACAGGCAGCAGCAAGCAGCTGGCTCCCAGTCCCGGCTGCCAGTCCCAGCTGCTGTCCTTGTACTTTCTGGAGCTGTGTCGTGGGGTGGCAGGACAAAGGTCACAAGAGCAGGAGCCTTGAGGGAGAAGTAATGAGCCTTACAGAAGATTGGTTTAGGTACCTGAAAATCCTGATCAAGCAGGTTTACCACAGCAGAGCCTAAGACCACACACAAACACACACACAAATACACACACACACACACACACAAACACTTTATTCACTGAGCCATCAGCTCTCGTGTGTGTGTCTGAGTCAGTGTCCTGAAAACTCACTGTGTAGCTAATGACAACTGTGCACTTGGGCCCCTCCCACTGCCTGCCCCACCATGCCAGGTTTTATGGTGCTAGGGATAGAACTTGGGTTTTCATGCATCTGAGCTACATCCCCAGCCCTGAAGCATTTTAAAAGTGAGAACTGAACTGAGCTATACCTCAGGGGTGCATGGCATTACCCCTGACACCACAGGCAAGAATTTTAAAAGCTGGTTTCTAGAACAACCTGGATACCCTGCTTCACTCTCTAATAAAGAACAAGCAAAATTTCTCTGGAAAAAGAACTCTGCAGATTCCACTGGGGAGAAAAGCTAAAAACATTTTCATGTCTGGCTTTGGCCATATCAGTGGTTCCGTTTCAACCTTTTCTTCTCTTGGGTATAAGTGGGAGGCCGTCACCACCTGCTTATACTCTGACACAGGCAAAGGAGCCCTGCTTGAAGCCACAGTTGAGCTGTAGAGGAACAGCTGCAAGTCATTCAACTTTCCAAGCCTCAATTCTTCACTCTACAGAAATAGATATAATTCTCTTCTAGCCTAAGAGCAAACACAGAGCTCAACTCTCAACAACAGCAGTAGAAGGATTATTCTTTGTCTCTACAAACTAGATCTAAAACTTAAGAAAAACAGTGCAAGTGATTATTTTTAAGGCATGACAAAGAAAAATTCCGGGAAGGCTTTGTTTTAGACCCAGCTCCTGCATGAGGCCAGATCAAAGAGAAATGGAGTCTCTGGCCCTAAGCGCCATGCAGTCAAACTGAAAATAAAGCGGGGTGGGTGTCCAAGCAGTGCCCATTGGAACGTCCGCTCCATTTTGTTTTTGGGAAATCAAAGTCAATTAGAGTCATGTTTGCTGTTATTTTGTCTTCTGAAAGGTGCACACCCCGAATGATCTTTATGTGATTTATCCATCCTTACCGAGTTAACGGCAAATAAAAAGCATGGCATCTAGCATGATGTCAGACGCCGGACGTGATGCAAGACGCGGAAAGTGATGCAAGACGCCAGACGCAATGCAAGACCAGAAGTGACATCCTTGTGTTAGTACTTTGAGGTGATGCCAAGTGTCCAGGCAAGCAGCTTTCTGTATAAACAAGAACCCTGTGTCTCAGTTGCTTCAAAGCAGAATGCTGCAACTCTGGGGTTTCTGGGGAACCTTCTGAAATGTATCTGATTAGCATTAATAGTTTGAAGAAGGAAAAAAACAAAATCTTCCCTGTCAACCTGAGACACACAAATCTGGACGTATCTGGGAAGTAGGATTGTGATTTGAGTTGTGCCTATCAAACTTGCCTATAGTCAAGTCTGTGGGTCATTTTCTTAATGACTGATATGGGAGATCTCAGTCCCAGTACGGATGGGGTCACTCCTAGGTAGGCGGGCTTGGGTGCATAAAGCATGCTGAGTGAGATGATAACACTCCTCCCAAGTCTCTGCTTCAGTTCCAGGTTCCTGCCTCGACTTTCCTCAGTGATAAACGTGAAAATGTAAGATAAAATAAACTGTCAGGTGTGGAGGACCACATCTTTAATCCCAGCATTTAGGAGGCAGACACAGAATCTCTGGCAGTTCAAGAACCAGCCTGGTCTATAGAGTTCCAGGACAGCCAGGGCTATGTAGAGACCCTGTCTCAAGAAAAAAGAAAGAGAGAAAGAGAGAAAGAGAGAAAGAGAAAGAGAAAGAAAAGGGAAGGAGGGGAAGGAGTAGGGGAAGGAAGGGAAAGAAAGGGAAGGAAGGGAAAGAAGGGGAAGGAAGGGGAGGAAGGGAAGAAGGAGAAGGAAGAGGAAGAAGGGGAAGAAATGGAAGGGGAGGAAGGGAAGAAGGAGAAGGAAGGGGAAGAAGGGGAAGAAATGGAAGGGGAAAGGGAAAGCAACCCTTTCGTTAGAGAAGCAGGGAAGAGAACAGCCCGCAGGAGTTATATGCACCCTAACGTAACTGACAAGGTCGTGTGAGCAGAAGTAAGCCACAGAAGCACCAAGACAGGAATACAAAGCTGTTATGAAAATAGCCTTCCTCCTCAACACCATCCTTCAAAAGAATGTCCATCATACTGGAGATCCTAAACTGAGACTCCAAGGCCATCTCAGAGGATGTCTTACGAGACAAAAGGCAAGCACAAGCAGGTTCCAGGTCCCCTTTGAACGCAGGAAATCTGATTCTTGAAGGACGGCCAAAGAAAGCACCCAGTGTTTCAGGGAAAGGCCTGTGAGTAAGAACTTGAACACTGACCTGACAGGGTGTGTGCAGGGGAGGGAGAGAAATGTAGTGAGTGAAGAAAATGACTTTTATTAGCACGGTCTGAAGCTTCTGTTAGCAACTCTATCCCTTGCTATACACGTGTAGCCAACCCAAGAGTGGGAGAAAAGAGCTTGCCTGCTCCCAGACTGTGACTGTTTTAAAGGGCTGTAGAAACCTTAGAAGGTGACCTGGCTGGCAGAAGTAGACCCTTAGGTACCCATCTGGTTCCTGCTTCACGTCCTCCTCCTGATAAAGGAGCCTGCCTGCCCTTGTCCCATGGCTCCCCTATAGGAAGGATCAGAATGCTCTGAAACTGTGAGCCTAAGGAAATAAACAAACTTTCTTCATATAAGTTGACTCTGCCAAGCATTTTGGCCACAGTGACAGAAAAGTAAATTGATACGCTTAATTAATTAATAAAATATAAAATTTTTAATTTTATTAACTTATATGTAAACATAATAGACTATATTGTAAATTATTACATATAAATATATGATTTTTATATATTGCATATAATAAAATATAATGTTATACATAAAATATATTGTGTTAATTAATTATAAAATTAATATTCTTGATTTATTTAAATAAATTTGCATAAATAAAGGTTTTAAAATATGATTTCTTATTAAATGCATTATTGCTATGCTTTCCTATCTGTTTCTATACTACAGATACAGATTACTCATGGTGAAAAACAGAAAAGAGGTGAAGAGTAACTTCCTAGAAGCAGGCAGATCAGGAGTTCAAGTCCAGCCAGAGCTATATAATGAATCTGAGGCCAGATTTGACTCTATGAGACATCACCACCACCACCACCACCACCGGAACCACCACTAGAACACAGAAAAATACTAAGTCCATGAAATGCAACTGCTTTGATTCTCTAATGCCCGTACAAGGTCAGCCATTCTGACATGGAAGGTAACAACTGCTCAATGGTAGAACCGGCAGCAAGTCTGCTGTCTCCCTAGGGAAAATCCTTCCTCGGCAGCTGGACAGACAGACACACAGAGCCTCCTCTGCCCTCGCCCATCCTTTTTACCCTTTCCCCACTCCTAGGCCACAAAACTGCTCTCTCCAAAACAGCACCAGCAAGATTTGCTCCACTGATATCAAAGCATCTCATTAATAGATAACTCAGAATGCCAAGGCCAGATCCCGCAAGATTCAGTTTCTGGACTGGGAGATGACTGGGTCAGGAAAGGGCTTGCCCTGGCAGTTCGAGGATCTGAGTCAGATCCCCCACTCTGACGTAAAAAGCTGGGTGGGCATGCTAGCGCATACATGCAACCCCATCTGTGGGAGGTGGAACCAGGCAGATCCCGAGACTCACTGGCCAACCAGCTCAGCCTGTTTGGTGAGCTCCAGGCCAGTGAAAAGACATCCCCAAAACACCAAGATGGACATTGCAGAGGCAACAAGAGCTCAGGCCTCCATGTGTGCACATACATACCTTGCACACATAAACACACAGTGTTGTTTTTAAGTAAACCAGATCCATTTTAGGAACCCCATTTAGACAAAGGGTTCCCACATCAATAGCAGGTGATAAAACACTGCAGTCTTACTTTCTGATGTTGGAGAACTCCTTACACCCTGTAAACTTTAAACTCGGCCACCAGTAAACCAGAAAAGATCGATCACAGGACAGGAACTAGGACTTTGAAAGCATTTGATAAAAGTTAGCATCATCAGCAAATAACATGCTTTCTGTTCTACACAGTACTGACTGAAAAGAATGAAAAACTTCAAATTCTCTGACACTCCAGAGTCCAAGCTGTCCCCTCTGTGCACTGTGTCTGAGCCCCCTCCCACCACTGCACATGCACAGCACTGCGCACCCCCCCCCCCCCCCCCCCCCCCCCCCCCCCCCCCCCCCCCCCCCCCCCCCCCCCCCCCCCCCCCCCCGTCCCCAGGGAAGCCTCGGGGCATCCACCTATTCAGAACTCAAGAGCAGGTACGTGGCAGTAGTGGGAAGGGGTAATGGCCACATCTAAACACTGAAAGCAAACAGATACTGTTACTGCCTAAAGGAAAGTGTGGCTGAGTGGGCCAACATCTGGGAAAGGCGAGCACAAGGATGAGAGCCTAGTATTGCTGGACATGACAATCCCACAGGGGCCCACAGCCTAGGAGGACCAGCTTACAGTCACTGACTCACGGTTTACGGCAATCCCTTTAGGAAAGATAAATCCAAACTTCCTTATATAACATCTAACAGTGGTTTTCCCTTAATCATGACACCTTTAAGTCAGAAAGAGGAAGGAGCTGAAGTAGTTCCTTGTTTCTCTACTAGCCCTGAGTGTGATATTTTTAAATTCCCAATAGTTTCAAAAGTTTCTTCTATATTTAGAACCATCATATGTATATATGCAACAAAATTAGCCTTGAAATAGCCAGGAAATTAATAATAAATGAACAAAGTTAACAAAGCAGGTTTCTGGGAGTGTTTTATTACTCCTACTGAAAAAAAAAAAAAAAACCTCCGCATAAAGCATATTATTAAATAAATGAAAAAGTCATTCTTGCAAGTGGAGAAGATCTGAAAGAGAAAAAGGAAATTGGGAGAAACGACAGGGAGCAAGAAGCCTCAAAAGGCACATGCTTAGAGCACACAGGGACATGTGAGAGACAATACAGTTGTCCAGCAAGTTTAAAAAGTAGACGCTAGCTGACTATCTCAGCATCTCAAATCCACTGTCTATGGAAAGTCTGCAAGGAGACTGTAACACAGAACCAAAGGAAAGCTGCTCAATCCCGAGAAACCTGTCGGCTGTCCTTGCTCCGAATGGAGATGTTCAATCTTACTGAACCCCTGAAGCAGCAGGCAGAACCATCCATTTCTGGCCATTGGGCATGGAGGCTTCACAGCGAGATATGACCAACTCTGGGTCGGGATGCTGAATAAAGGTGGTTTCAGAAAAGGGTCTGAGCGAGTGATCAAGTAAGCAAACAAGAGAGCTAGCGAGCGGGTGAGCTTACAAGAGTATCTGATAAGTTTGCACTTGGCACAACCCATCCCATGCTGTGAACACAAGTTCTCTCATCCTCAGCAACCCCTGGCCAAATCTGCAAGATCACAGCATCTCCAACTCTGCTCAGATGTCTCCACCAGGTTAACCTGCTTCTCTGACAATAGGAATACCAAGGCGATGGATCATACTTCCCCAGGACCAATATCTAATAAATGCCTCTGCTCTGCAAGGCACATGAAAATTAATTACCGCCTGTATACTTGGGCTACTGAAGATCAGACTCTGTAACACCACCATGAAAATGTCCTTTGCATGAGAAGCATCCTGACTAAGAGAGAGGCAGCTGCTGGACTGCAAATCTAGTTATTCTCTTCGCCTCTGGTTTCTACTCACTTTGCAAACACTTGCAAAAGCCACACTTTTCATCCTCTCCACTTTGACAGTTAAAAACATCACTAAACACAGGACAAGCACTATCATGTAATCCAAAATTTCTGTTCAAACACATCTGGACTCTTCCCAAAGGAGCATCCTTGTTTGGCTTCCTCTCTTCCTCCATTCCCACAGACTCGGCCTGTACATCCCCATCCTCCCCATTCTCCGAAGCCTCACAAGGAATATCCTGGCAATCGTGTCAGAGAGGCTAGTTTAGACCTGTTCACCTCCGCTCCCACATCCCCACTCCAGTCGGCGCCTACCTATTTTATAACTGACACTGGGAAGGTCCGCAGACCAGGCTTGCTTCTCTCTTTTGCTTTAGTTTCTCTGTGGTCATCATACTGCCCAATGTCAGGCATCCTGAACTTTGACAATTGGCCCACCTTTCTCTGAACACATCTGCATGGATGTCACACCTGAAGATGTGGTCATCTTAAGATGGAAGCCCTCAGAACCGGGCGTGGTGGCGCACGCCTTTAATCCCAGCACTCTGGAGGCAGAGGCAGGCTGATTTCTGAGTTCGAGGCCAACCTGGTCTACAAAGTGAGTTCCAGGACAGCCAGGGCTATACAGAGAAACCCTGTCTCAAAAAAAAAAAAAAAAAAAAAAAAAAAAAGATAGACGTCCTCACTCACTGACCTGCTTCTCATCCAAAGCTGAAGTCTGCTCTCTCTCCAAGCTGCGCTCAGTGACACAGTTCTAACTACAGGCATGATGTAAAATCATGTGACTTACAAAGCAAGGCTATGAAAAGCCACATAGCTCCAGCCAGCTCGGTCTCTCCCAGGACTCTGCCTAAGAAGCTCTGGGGAAGCTTGTAAGACACACATGAGAGACAAGGCCAACAGAAACAGGCATCTAAGGAACCCAGCAGTTGGAGTCTTCTAGCACCACCCCTCCCCCACTGGAGAGCCAGGGCTCTGGGAGCCCCATCCTGAGGCCTCCCTCCTCCAGCCTAGCGTCAAGCTGCAGGTGGGCAAGGGTGACCTGGTTACACAGTGCTGGAATGGGAACAGACCTCAAATCGAGCAGCTCAGCCCTCAGACCCTCAGCCTCCCTCCTGGTGTCTAGTCCTTTCTGTGTTTTCCCGGCTAGCACAGTTCTTTCTACATCCAATATGAAACCCTTTCCCTTTTTTTTTTTTTTTCCCCACCTGAGTCTCTAGACAGCAGACTTATTCTCCCTGAGGCCTCCCAGGAACCCAGCACACCCAATGTCCACCGCATTCTCAAATCTGGTTTTCATACTTCCTATGCATCAGCCAAGCAACATTTCTTAATCCCAATTCCTGAGCCTCACTCACAAGACCCTGCAGGCATTTATCCCAAGGTCACCTTAAACCCCAGGCCCAGGCCATTTCTGAGGCTTGCCAAGTCCCCTGCTTGCGCTCCAAGTCCTCCTTACAAACTCCCCTTTCCTTGCTTCTCTCTCCATCACTTCTTCCCACCCTACTTGGTCTCTGTCAGCTCAAGCCCTTCAAAGACCACAGACGGCTTCAATGACATCACTTCTTAGGCTCGTGGCTAAAGCCCAAAATGGATGTGGCAGCAGACTGGGAACCTAGCGCAAGCAGTGATTTCCGGTTCACAGATTGGTGTTGCTCTATCTTCCTGTGGGAGACAAAGATCAATCCTCAGAACCTATGTTTTTGGGGTGATTTGGATGTTTAAAAAAAAAAAAAAAAAAAAAAAAAAAAAAAAAAAAAAAAAAAAAAAAGCCAGCCAAGGTGTTGTGTAATGCCTCCTGGGAATCACTGGAGCGCATTAGCTGACAGCCTAGCCAACATGAAGAAATTCACACCAGTCAGAGACCCTGTCTCTAAAAGCAAGGTAGACTTAGCACCTGAAAAACAACACTGGAACTTGACTTCTAGCCTCCACGTGCATGTGCATGCACACACACACACACACACACAGAGGGAGAGGAAGAGGGGGAGGGGGAGGGAGAGGGAGAGAGAAAAGTGCATCAACCCGACCCATGAGTTTAGCCTCCATGACTAAATTGTCTCCCAAAGTCCTCATCTCCAGATACCACCCCACCCTGGAGCACGCAAACCAATGCATTCCAGCCAAGTTCATTCAAATGGCAAGGTCTACTTTGAGGTCTCAGTGTAGACGCAGGCCAGAGTGGCTGGCTTCCTCCCTGGCAAGGTGATACAGCTTATACAATATCTGCACCCCCACCTCTGACAGTCCATACATCCACAAGCCTGTAGGTGGTCACACAATACAAATGTCTCTAAATCCATGCCGTTGGATAGTCATTGGGATCCGCTGAGATCAAGCACTCCAGAATCACCTAATGCTCAGCTTCTGTATCCGTAACACCGGTAACTACCTGGGGCATTATCAGTGTCAGTCAGATGGTGAACCAGGAAAAGTCACGTGAAACCTGGAACCCAGATACGACTTCATACCCAACATTCTTTACCCTTCACATTTCCAGTTAGCTCTGATTCCAAGGACAGAGAGATAGGCTCTCACTTCTTAACTACCTTCCATGCTCCACAGTAGCTATGCTACTGTCCTCCAAGGGAAAAGGGACACTGGATAAGTTCTACATGATGTTCAGTTGGACATGACATGTATGCCTCAACCTGACATCACAGATCAGAAGCCCAGATTTGTCTGTGCCAATACTGTGCTCTGGAGAAATTAGCCTGTAAAGCGAGGTCACAACAGCACCTGCTCCCAGAGCTTGTCAAGAGTCTTTAAAAAAATAGATGAGCTTGGACGCACTTATTATAATGAAGGCTGGCACACAGCAGACACTCCAGAAATGCTGTCAGACTAAAGGACTCCAGAAATGCGTGCAACTGGGAGGCAGGGCTCACACCTTGTTCCTCTGGATTCCAATTTTGTTTTAATTAGCTGTGGGGAAAACATTTCTAAAAAGCACGCTGTCCTGCTCAGCAATCATATACTAAATTGGTCTTGGACCCAGTGCTATTTTCTTAGAAACAATAGGTTTAATTAGGGTTAATGTTTTTTGTTTGGTTCTCCGAATCCAGCAGAGTAGATCTTGGGAAGCTGTGACCACTGCAACTATGCCCCCATTAACAACTGAAAATGGTGGTGGGGCCGAGAGACATAGAGAAAGCAACGTGCAGAACACCTCGGGATGCCTGGCGCTCCTGTAGGCATCCCACTGGGGGTCCCATGCAAGCTGCTGCTAGGTGTGGGCTCATTATCCACGGTTTTAGGAGCTCAGGGACAACCATGCTCTGAAAATAGTAAATGGAAAATTCCAGCTAGGCATGGTCACCAGAGCGCTATGTCCTTCGCAGCAACATTCAAAAGAACTACTCTAACATGTATTGAGGGGTCTGGAGCTGTGGCGCAGTGGGTAGAACATTTGTGCAGCACACAGGAGGCTCTGGATTTGAGCTCCAGCGCTGCATAAATGAAGGTCAGCGTCACACACCTGTAATCCTAGCAGATTAAAAGACAGGCAAGAGGAACAGGTGCTCAAGGTGTTTCTGGGCAACATTCAGATCCGGGGCAGCCTGGGATGTAAGCAAACAAACAAGGCCATCCATGCACTTTAAGCTCTGGAGACATTAGTAACACTGGCAGGACCTGGCTTATTAAATGACAAGGCACTATGTCTAACAACCTTTGCCCAATACAAGCTTAAGCATCACTATTCATTTATGTAGACATGACATTTTCGCAAACACACTACAGAAGGAAAGAACCAGTCCCTCTTCTATTTACAAAACACATTTTTCTGTGATTTATATAAAGCTAGAAGCATATTTGAACATATATTCCTGTCACGCTGTGGAGCCAGCTTTTCTCCCTAATCCTTAGCTTTTTCTGTCTACTCCCGTCTGACTCCATTCATGAAGTCTCTCCAACCAGTACTCTGTGATGTGCTTCTAGTCTGCCTCCTAGAAAGACCCATGCCGAGCATGGAGCAGCATCCCAGAGACCTGGCAGGCTGGACAAGCCACGTTCAGTCCTGTCCCTGGTGTGCTGACAGACAGAGCCACACCCTTCGTGCCCATCCACACTGACTCCAGCAGCCTGAGGAGGCAGCAGGGATCACATGACCCATTGAGTTTCCAGTCCAAAACTTCATACAGGCAATTTTTAAAACTTAATTTCCATTTTTCTCAACATTGAGTGTTCGTGAGTTAAGGTATATAAATAAATAGCTGAAAGTACTGTTTTTAGTACTGACTACCAAAGACTTTAAATTCAGAAGACACAAAATCCAAGAAATAAGTATCAAAAGCAACTCAGAGACAGCTCAGTATCCCCAAATGTCACCTAAAGGTATTTACTCTTTATTAGATATTTTCTTTATTTACATTTCAAATGCTATCCTGAAAGTTCCCTATACCCTCCCCACGCCCTGCTCTGCTCCCCTACCCTCGCACTCCCACTTCTTGGCCCTGGCATTCCTCTGTATTGGGGCATATAAAGTTTGCAAGACCAAGGGGCCTCTCTTCCCAATGACTAGGCCATCTTCTGCTACATATGCAGCCAGAGACAAGAGCTCTGGGGGGTACTGGTTAGTTCAAATTGTTGTTCCACGTATAGGGTTGCAGACCCCTTCAGCTCCTTGGGTGCTTTTTCTAGCTCCTCCATTGGGGGCCCTGTGTTTCATCCTATAGATGCCTGTGAGCATCCACTTCTGTATTTGCCAGGCACTGGCATAGCCTCATACAAGACAGCTATATCAGGGTCCCTTCAGCAAACTCTTGCTGGCATATGCAATAGTGGTGGCTGATTATGCGATGGATCCCCAGGTGGGGTAGTCTCTGGATAGTCCATCCTTTGGTCTTAGCTTCAAACTTTGTCTCTGTAACTCCTTCCATGAGTATTTTGTTCTCTATTCTAAGGAGGAATGAAGTATCCACACATTGGTCTTCCTTCTTCTTGATTTTCTTGTGTTTTGCAAATTGTTTCTTGAATATTCTAAGTTTCTAGGCTAATATCAGTGAGTGCATATCTTATCAGTGAGTACATATCTAGTGACTTCTTTTGTGATTGGGTTACCTCACTAAAGATGATATCCTCCAGATCCATCCATCTGCCCAAGAATTTCATAAATTCATTGTTTTTAATAGCTGAGTAGTACTCCATTGTGTAAATGTACCACATTTTCTGTATCCATTCCTCTCTTGAGGAACATCTGGGTTCTTTCCAGCTCTAGCTATTATAAATAAGGCTGCTATGAACATAGTGGAGCATGTGTCCTTATTACAAGTTGGAGCATCTTCAGGTTATATGCCCAGGAGAGGTATTGCTGGATCTTCTGGTAGTACTATGTCCGATTTTCTGAGGAACCGCCAGACTGACTTCCAGAGTGATTGTACAAGCTTGCAATCCCACCAGCAATGGAGGAGTGTTCCTCTTTCTCCACACCCATGCCAGCATCTGCTATCACCTGAATTTTTTATCTTAGCCATTCTGACTGGTATAAGGTGGAATCTCAAGGTTGTTTTGATTTGCATTTCCCTGATGATTAAAGATGTTGAACATTTTTTCAGGTGCTTCTCAGCCATTCGGTATTCCTCAGGTATTTACTCTTAATACTATGTTTTGTTAGTTAAGTTGGCCTTTAAAAGTACAACATAAGCCAGGCAGTGGTGGTTCACATAAAATACATAAAATAAATCTTTTTTTTTAATACAACATAGCCTAAATGGTAAGAAAAACATGAACAAAACAAACGGCTAAGAATTAGGGGAAGATGATGGTTTGGTGGGAACGAAGGTATGTGTTCATGTTTAAAATGCTTTGGGCCACAGAGAACAA
Source organism: Mus minutoides (assembly GCA_902729485.2). NCBI lineage: Eukaryota > Metazoa > Chordata > Mammalia > Rodentia > Muridae > Mus > Mus minutoides. The sequence continues at coordinate 1,778,080 of LR749585.1, forward strand.
AGGTGAGGTGTCAGGGAAGGGGAAAGGTGAGGGGAGGGGAGGGGAGGGAAGGCGAGGGGAAGGGAGGGGAGGCGACGGGAGGTGTGAGCTTTATTATGAAAAGTGAGGCGCTTATAAAACATCTCACAAGCAATCATAAATAGCTAAGTCATCCATACCTCCTAGGAAATAGACATTCAAAACATAATAATGACATTTTTCAACCTTAAGTTTCATTCTTTTTAAGGCAGGGAATCCACAAAAGAGGGGAAAAAACAATTAAGGAAGTAAAAAGCCAAGTTATAGGACAGGAAAATAGACTTACAAACCAGATAATAGAAGACCAGTATCTACAATATATAAAGAACTCTTCAAATCAACAACAACAAAACACAGGCAAGCCAGGCAGTGGCGGTGCACGCCTTTAATCCCAGCACTCGGGAGGCAGAGGCAGGCGGATTTCTGAGTTCGAGGCCAGCCTGGTCTACAGAGTGAGTTCCAGGACAGCCAGGGCTACACAGAGAAACCCTGTTTTGGAAAAAAAAAAAAAAAAAAAAAAAAAAAAAAAAAAAAAAAAAAACCCACAGGCAAAGGGCTTCAGTAAACATTTCTCTGATAAACAATATGCCAAGATGCAGAGCATTCCTCACCACCAGAGATGCAAATCAAAGCTATAGTCAAGTGCAGCCAGCACCACTAACTCGAGAACCACAGGAAAAGAGCAGGTGCTGGGGACATGTGGAGAAATCACAGCCCTGGGCACCACTGATGGGGTCATTTCAGAAAACAATACACAGGCTTTTCCAAAAAGTAAAAGGCTGGCTAGCGATATTGCTAATGGGTGTCACATATATCTATCTGAGGTGAAGGCAGAATTTGAAGAAGATATATATTGGCCCATGTTTGCTGTGGTATTAGTCACAGAAGCAAGAGGAAGAAGGGGAAGGAACGTCCAAGAGCAGGCAAATAACACAGAAATGTAGAACACACATGCACAGAATGTCCCTAGTCCCCAGTTGACAATCCTATCACGCATTATACCATGGATGAACCCTAAGGACACAGGCACAGCACCAAATGAATTAAGCCAAGCACAACAGAGGAACCCCTACTCACTCGATAGGCTTAAATTTAACACCCAGCAATCCCCCTGCCTCAGCTTTTCAGAGGGCTGAGATTACAGAAGTGACTACCACATCAAGCTAAGTTCTAAATACTTTTTATAAGAAAAATGGCAATGATTTTTTTCTAGTAACAATTATTAAAAGTCTATCCACATCCTCGCCATACTTTAGGAAATCCATGATAAACTGTTTCTCTTACAGCATTATTTGTAATGACAAAAATAGAATACAACCTACAGACAGCAGAGACATCAATGCCAATGTACCAATGACAGAGTTACAGAAACTTTAGGAAGTCCCTTCATGGTCACATGATACCAGGGAAACCAGGGTCAGCTTCTTATTAATGCCAGAGTTGAAGAAGGGTAACTTATGAGTGCAGTTTCAAAGAAAGCCCCAGGAAAGGCAAGCTGTGAATCCCAGCAGCACAGAATGGAGCAACAAAGGAAAAGAGAAAGTCATGATGCTTTGGTTAAGCCATCATGGAAGTCAGTCACATGGCAGGGGAGCCATATGACGAGGGAGGGACCTTTAGAGAATGAGTGGAAAAAAAACCAAAGGAACGTACTGTGCGTGTGTGCGTGCTTGCATGTGTGTATACATGCATATATGTACATAGTGTATAGATGTACATAAGTGTGTGTATGTATATATTTATATATATGTGTGTATATCTATGTGTGTGTGTACACACACACACACACACACACACACACACATATATATATATATATATATATATATATATATATATATATATATATATATATGTTCTCAATGCTCAAAAGCGGGAGAAGAAAAGGGGACATTGTGTCATTCTGTGCTGAGCCTGGCAGACAGCCCCAAGGGAACAAGAATGACACTAGAGGCATCAGCAGAGAAGCAAGGGGTTGGGGAGGGGTAGTTACTCCTCCTCCTACCACTGTGGCATAGCTTAAAGTGAAACCACTTCTGTGAGAAGTGGTCCCTCAGCCAGATGCTAGGCTAGTGCAACTGGACTAACTCTTAAAGGAAACAACAGTCTATGACCACCCAAGGGAGGATTCAATTCCTTCCTGAAACACAGTGAAGCCACAAAACCATCATCTTCTTCAAAGCTGTGGTAAATATCTTATTATCTAATAGCATCCAAAGCAAACTGTATACAGTACAATTCTGACAAACATTACTCAAGCTATTCAATAGTAATTAAAGAAAAATACCAGACTAAGCTGTGTATGCTGCTGCACACCTTTGATCACAGCATTCAAGAGGACCAGAGTGACACAGTGAGAGACTGGAGAGGCATGGAGGAAGGGAGAGATGGGGGTTGGGGGGAGAATGAGAAGAAAGCAGACGTTTCTACAGAAAGAAAAACGGATACACTCACAGCATTGCTACTCAATGTCTGCCTGAGCAGGTTAACTGTAGGACTCATTTGGAAATAAAATCTGGTAAGAATAGTATGGGAAAAGTCTGACAGCAAGTCAAAACCAAAACCAAAACATAAAACAGGGATGTGCCTTCCACAGATGTCGTCTTACATCTCGTGAAGTCAGCTACTGGCAGGGAACACACAAAGCAAAGATGAAGAAAGGAGACAAGAGTGTAGGGTCTGACAACAGCAGTGCCTGCAGTGGTAGAGTGTAGGGTCTGACAACAGCAGTGCCTGCAGTGGTAGAGGGAGGATCTGCTGGACAAGGGATGGTATTGGGAGCCCGGCAGCCAGTGGGTGGATGACAGGTAGGGGCGTTCTCTCGTGTTCTCCCCTCTTCCTCCTCCTCCTCCTCTTCTTCTTCTTCTTCTTCTTCTTCTTCTTCTTCTTCTTCTTCTTCTTCCTCTTCCTCTTCCTCTTCCTCTTCCTCTTCCTCTTCCTCTTCCTCTTCCTCTGGCTTTTGGAAACAGGTTTTCTCTATGTAGCCTTGGCTGTCCTAGAACTCTCTCTGTAGGCCAGCCTGACCTCAAACTCAGAGATCTGTCTGCCCCTTCCTTTCCAGTGTTGGGATTAAAGGCATGCGCCACCACAGCCCAGTTGAGGTGTTCAGTCTTATTTCACACCTCCGGTTAAAATAAACTCCAGATGGACGGCAGACTTAAATGTAAAAAAATAAAGCCATAAAATGTGAATTCAGAGTAAAGAAGGCATTTCTAAGAATGATTCATAAGCTAGAAGCTATAAATGAAAAGGATCGTTGGTTAGCTTTCCTGCTTGGATAAAAGGAAACTCACCGTAAAGCGCAGAAGAAAGCACAACATAGGGAAGGCAAATGGCCTCTCTCTAGAAGGCGGCAGAGTTTTACAGATCAAGGTGGGGAATGCAGACAACACAACAGGGAAGCCGGCAATGATTATTGCTAAACGTTTTGCTGAAAATGAAATGTAAATTTGAAACATCCAAAAAGAGTGGATGCACTTTCCTATCAGAAAAGGACATTGGCCAGTGTGGTGCTCTCAGCCGAGGCTAAGGCCGAGCGAGAGCTTACAGCACACGGGAGGCCACTGTGGGCTACTTGGTGAGAACCCGTCTCCAAATAAAGAGGGGGACAGGGTAGGGAAAAGGATGGAGAAGAGGGGTGGGGATAGATGTGGGGTAGGGAGGAGCAGGGAGGGGAAGGAAGGGGATGGGAGGGGAGGGGAGGGGAGGGGAGGGGTCATCTTTCTTTGGTGAAACAGGTAAAGCTGAGACTGCAGGAACACCTCGACCAGGTGGTGTGGAAGCAGATATTCACATATGCCAGTGAAATAACTGGCACCATTTCCATGGGCACGATTTGGCACAATCAAAAGTGAGCAGTCACACTCCTCTAAGAACTCTTCCCACAGGCATGATGTACACACATTCCAAAAAGAAAGAAAGAAAAGTGCTAGGGAGACGGCTTAGAGCACAATAGTGCTCGCCCTGCAAGAGAGTACCTGTCGCTAGGCAGTGGCGCATGCCTCTGACCCCAGCACTCAGGAGGCAGAGGCAGGCACAGGTGGATCTCTGTGAATTCAAGGCCAACCAGGTCTACAAAACTCCAGGAAATCCAGCTCCAGGATATACAGGGCTACACAGAGAAACCTTGTCTCAAAAAATAAATAAATAAATAAAACAAAACAAAACAGCGTCCATGTAAAAAGCAAGACAACACTACCAGTGCCTGAACCCCAACGCTGGAGACAGGCAGGCAGCTTCCAGTCTGGCTAAAATGCAGAGAGCTTCAGCTTCAGAGAGAGACTGTATCTAAAGGAGTAAGGTGGAGAGAGATAAAAGCACCGGTGTTGCTCTGGCCTTGGAACACACACACACACACACACACAGAAATGAAGTTGCTGGGGACATGCTCGCTGTTAGAGACTTAACCTGGGTTCCGTTCTCCAGACCCAGTTCATCCAGCAGCCCCATCAAAAGAAACAAATGAAAAATTGTTCTGGATATACATGCAGGCAAAACACCCATACACAAAAAATAATAAAATTACAAATTTCATATATATATGAAATATATATATATGTATATATATATATATATATATATATATATATATATGAATGAGAATGAAGGAAGGAATATTTGCTATGTTGTGAAGGCTGAGGTTTTCTTTTGATTGGCAGTACTAGAGTAGGAAGAGTAACCGGCACTGAGCTAGCCTACTTTGCCTGATTTTTACTTTTTACTTTAAGATAGACTGGCTTTGAACTCACAAAAGTGGCCCAGGCAGACCTTGAACTTGAGATCGATCCTCCTCTCTCAAACTGCTGAGAGGCCGACATGCCAGACTGGGACCACAAGCTTGGTTAAAATACAGTGTTTATTTTTAAAGGGCTAATTGTAAAATAGGATACTATTGCACTGCGAACCCTAAGATTATGTTAGTTACTTAAAAAACCTGTTTCCAGTTGTGGGGTGTGACTCAGCCTTAGGACATGCCTTTAATCCCTCTGTCTGGAATACAGACACACCCTTAGTACACACTTTTAATCCCAAACAAAGGAGGTAAAGTTAGTTTGTAGAAGAAAGCACCCATGTTTGGAAGCCATGTCTAACTGAATGGCAGACAAAGTGACGAATCAGAAAAAGATTTGACAGAATAGGATCTGCCCAACTCTCATGAGAACAGAGAGAAAAGAGAGGCTACTTAAGAGAGCAGTGCAGCTGGGCGTGGTGGCGCATGCCTTTAATCCCAGCACTCAGGAGGCAGAGGCAGGCCTGGTCTACAAAGTGAGTTCCAGGACAGCCAGGGCTATACAGAGAAACCCTGTCTTGAAAAACCAAAAAGAGAGGGGGGGGGAGCGAGAGTGAGCAGTGCAGAGAGGGGAAAGGAGAGGCAGGTTCACTGGGACAGGACAGTTGTACAAAGAGGCAGGTTGCAGAGAGAGAACAAGCTAGACACAGGTGAAGAAAGAATGAGCCAGAGCCAGAAGATTAGAAAAGATTGCTAGAGTTAGTATGAGGCCAAGCAGAGTTATTCATTCAGAGGCCAACAGAGAAGCCAGATTAAATCACTCACCGTAAAGAGGAGTGGTTCAGCAGTCAGAGCTCAGAAAGAGCTAGGAGGGGATGCACCTAGTCCACAGTAAGTCTCAGTGGCTGAAAACACTCTAGGCCCAGACAAGACTGTGTGGAGGCTAGAAGCCTCCAGGACCAGGCCCTGAGGATGAATAAAGGATACTTTCACAGATGCTCAATGCTCTGGCTTTATGACTTGCCAGTTTAAAGGGGTAGATACACGAGCAATCATACTATAAATTGTCAGAATGTATTAAAAGTAGTTTTATTTTCTTTTTCTTCTTCCACATTTTCAATTCTTCTAAAATAAACAACTATTTTAGTAGCAGAAAATGTATTTTTAGATCTTAATTTTTTTCAATTTGTATTAACATCTTAAGTACCCCATTCAACAGACATGCTAACCTACAACTATGACCTCAGAACACAGTCAGAAAGACTGCAAGTTCTAGGCTAGTCTGGGCTACATAGCAAAACCCTATCCATATCAATCAAACAACCAATAAATCCTTTGGTTTCCTTTTTTAATTTAAAAAACAAATGTAAAAACTATGGTCTCTGCACAACTGGTACCCAACCAGTTTAAATAATGTTTGGGAGAGTCTCAAAAGAGATTTTACAAGAGTCAACAATTAAAACAGCAAATTAACCTCAAGAGGGTAGAAAATGAACTTAGCCTGCTTGAAAGGGCTCCGTGGCACATCCCTTGCTCTGTTCTGTTCTGTTCTGCTCTGAACTGTGTCTAATGTGTTTTTATTATACACATAGGTTATTCTGTCTTAAGAATCTGCTAAGAGACCACAGCCACTTTTACTACTGTCTTTTCCCCTAGGGACCAGGCAGGTTGTCAAAAAAAAAAAAAAAAAAGCAGGAAGTGGAGGATGACTAACAAAGATATCTCCACCCAGTAAGGAAACAGGAGTACTGAGCAGATGACAGAGAGGTTACTAACGTGGGCAGGCCACTCCCAGGGTCTAGGGACCAGACCTTTTGAAGTATCCATCCTTCTCTGCTCTACACCTGCTTCAAGTTTAAATAAAGGGCATCCCAGATCTTCCCTAACTCTAAGGCTAACCAGTCAAATAGCAACAACACACCACTCTACTGTTCTTTCCCCACCCACCGTCCTCTCTCAGGTTTCTGGCCCTGGCAACCTTCCCTCTTTCTCTTTAAAATATTATTCTGTTTAAGCAAACAACATGCTGAGCGGGTGGGTAACTGCTGCTGACATATTACAGTGCTGGGTTCTTAATGACATAAGGGAGTCCTTGCTTATAAATATGTATTCAGCCCTTAAAAGAAGACAGAAAGGCTTTGTCTTCACACAGGCATGCTTCAGTTAGCAAGTGGCAACACCACACACATGGAGTCTCCTGTGCCCATTTAGTGCCTGAAAACGCCTGCAAGGCGCTGTGCACCAACAGAAGGGCTGCACAGGACCCAGAGTCTAAACTGAAAATAGAAAAGAAAACAGTAGAACCTGGGCCACATACTACAAAGTATCAAAGAACAGGACACTGTTCGTTTTTTAAGTTTAAAGTTCTGCTAAGAAAATCAGTAGCAAAAAGTAGATTTGGGGCACCAACAAGAAAATGTAAGATCTTTTCAAGCAAGTTCATGTAAGACGAGAAAGAGGACATTTATTGTCACAGCTATTGGTGACATTATAAGGGACAAGACTTAAGAAAACTTCAAGCATATAAATATAAATCCAGACAGTTTCTGATATAGATTAAAATATAGTTCTGCAAATATATAAACAGATAGATGATAGACAGACAGACAGACAGACAGAACAACAAAAAGTCCTCGCAATTAAAGACACAATCATGGTTTGCTACACTCTATCCCAGCCAACACAGTTTGCTGGTTTAAAACTACACCTGTCCCTGTCCCACCCACTCCTTCACAAGAAGCAAGGAGTCCCACCATAGACCCATTAAATGCCAAAGCTCTTGCACTACCAATTCAAAGGCTCTTTACAGGTAAAGTCACCTGTAACGCCCAACACAGCCAGATGCCAGGAAAAAAGGAAGTAGGAACCAAGCAGACAGAGGTCAGCAGCTGGCAGAAGCTGCACAAGCACTTCTCAGCTTTGCCGAGTCCCTACCCTGTTCCCTGGGGACTGTGCTGTGATACAGGTAGGCTACCTGTCACAAGGTACTAAGAAATCCAGCAAGAATATGGCAGCAGGCCTTCCACAAAGGACCCAGGGACCCAGGGACAAGGTGGACAGCTGACAGCTGTGGTACCATGGCGAGTGAGCACCTCACACAGAAAACACCAAAGTGAAGCCTGCAAAGACTCACTTTACAAGTCCTAGGATTAAGAACTTAAAAAAAAACAAAAAAAAAAAAAAACAAAAAAAACAAGTCCCATAAAACCACACAGAGTACATTAGCCTGCTGGAAGGCCGAGACAGCTGCTGGGCTGAAACACACAGTTCACTAGAACAATCACACAGACACGAAACCAAACAGCACTTCAGCACGCTTGAAAGTAGCAGGCTGTGACTGAAAACCATCAGTATATTAAACATGGCAAAAAACAGAGTCATATACAGCACACATATAGAACACACAAAACAGACACACAGGTATGCACCCTGACACAGTCCACATGGAAAGTCAGAGGGAATGGTCCCAGGTTTTCCAATACAAACTTACTCACTCACTGACCTGCGAAGAACAAGTAACTCAGCCAACCACACAGGCTCAGAGAGGCAACTTGAGGTGCAACCCCAAAAGCCAAAAGTCTAGACAGCATGTGTGCATATGCATAGGTTCACGAGTAGCAGCAAGGTTTATAAGCACTTAGAGTAAACGTGAAATTATCGTGGGGGAAAAGAGAAAGGAGAGATTACTAGGTTTAAAAAAAATCTACCTTACAAATTAATCATAGATAAAATACACACAGTACTTGTGAAATACGGTTTTATTTACATTTTCAAAAACTCATGATTGATACTCATACCAGGTGCAGACACCGGAAGCAAATAAGCAGAAAATAAGGTATTCTACGGGGGCTTGCATCAGGAATGATCCCTAAAACCACTTCCAAAATACTTTGTATTTTCTTTAGCATTCTATACCCTTTCAAGCCTGCCACCCATACCAGTTTCATAGCAGAGGTTTCCTACGTTGGCAACATTTCAATTGAAAACCATAATCTGCTTCTGGCCACATCTCCGTTGATTCTATTCCGGGCAATTTCACTTGACTATCTTAGAAAGTAAAAGGAACACCTTGGTGCAGGAAACCAAAGGTTCCCTGCTGTGTGATTCACCTGGCTGGAAACTAAGACCGAGATAGTGAAAGCTCCCTTCCCCCAACCAAACCCACAGGCTGCACTCTACACTCCATAGTTTGGGGACTCCTCTTACGGCAAATATCTACACCCAAACACTGTGGCTACGGGCTCAAAGGCCACCAACAATCCCAACTGGCGAGCAGGAAGTCTTCACAAGTCATGGTCCCATCTGAACGCCATCACTTCCAGGATCTGCCGGTGACCCCGAGGCCAGCGCGCTGCCTGAGTGGCCCTCCCTGCGCGCATCCTAACACCTCTGTGGCCTCTCGCCACCCTTCTCCTCCCGGCACACTCGCACGCGATCGCGCACACTCGCTCGGGCACGCCTGAGCACACTCGCTCGCACTCCCGCTCCCGCGGCGCGGCCCCTCCTCCCTCTCCGCGCTCGTAAGAGGCTCCCGGGGCTCGGCCACAGAGCCGGACCGGGTCGGGATGGCCCAGACGCGGCTCCGAGGCTCCGCACGGCCACCAGGAGCCACCCGCCACCTACCTTGCTCGCCGCGGTCCATGTCTGAGCCACCTCGCTCCCGGCGCTCGGCCTGCCGCGCTCCTCCGCGCCTCTCCGCGCTCCGCCCGCGGCCGCCCGCGCAGTCCCCACCCCGGGCGTCGGCGCCGCCCTCCCGGGAGCCGGTCCCGGGCGTCACCGACCACCTGACCGCGACCTGTGCGCTCCGCCACGTCGGCTCGGGCGGCGGCGCTTTGCACGGGCGAGGAATGAAAGCAAAGACGGGTGGTGGTGGGGAGATGGCAGGGAAGGGGACCTCCGAGGCTGCGCAAGCTGCTATGAGCGGATGGCGTTTGCTCTTCAACCCCAAGTTTGTGACTGGGAAAGTTTCCTCCCAGGATTCTGGTATAGCGACTGCCCTTTTCTCCGCCCCCTGTGCACCTGCTTGAGCGGAAAACGCTGTTTGCTAGGAGGAACAAGTCATTAGGGTGGCTTAAATCCGTGTTTTTGAGCCATAACTAATCATATTTGGCTCAGAAAAAACTTACTCCTCTTGAAGTGGTGTTTATGTGTAGAAGTGGTAACACTCTCTATATATGTAGATGTGGTGTGTGTGTGTGTGTGTGTGTGTGTGTGTGTGTGTGTTCAATATGAAAGTAAATTTGGCTTAGAAGGAAACTGTAATATAAAAAAGAGCTTGAATTTCATATGTCTGGGGGGTGCAACTAATAGTAAATGTGTAGGCCTAGCATGTGCAAAAATGGTACATTTGAGACCAGCATGGACTATGTAACAAGATGCAAGACCCTGTCTCAAATAAAGAAAACACCCCTTATCCCTTGAAGAGTTTACATACTTGTTTACATGTGTAACTTTTCTCATTTTCCTTCCTGTTCAGGAACCCCATGTTGCACAACTGAAACACTGCTGGGGCAGATCCCCATAGCTCCCCAGGCATGAGTAAAGTTTGCTGGCTGGGCCTCAAAGAAACTATTTAGGGAAGCAGAAGAAGGGGAGCCCAAGTTTGGAGCCAGCCTAGGCTACCAGTGGGGGGAGGGAGGAGGAGAGAGGAGGGAAGGAGGAAGAGGAGGGAAGGAGGAAGAGGAGGGAAGGAGGAAGAGGAGGGAAGGAGGAAGGTCATTAGTTTCCCTTTGCCTTTGCACTAACGGGGGCAGTGGACATGTCAAGAATGGCTGACATGGACAAAAAAAGCAGAAATGATCTGGTCGGGAGACCTGCCTTTTACTGGAGAAAAATTAATGCCAGCTTTGTAGAGGGATTAATATTTGAGCTCCTGTTTCATGGCTGAAGTGCAACCCGGATACAGAGGTATTTTACAGTCGATTCTCTAAGCCTGGTGTGGTGGTACACAGCTGCGGTCTCAGTGCTTGGGAGATAGAGGCAGGAAGATCAGGAGGCCTGGTCACATTGAGATAGATAGTGAGATGTGAGACCCTGTCTCAAGGAGACAAGGTGTTAGAGATGTAAGTTAGTTGGTAGAGTGCTTGCCTAGTGTACATGAAGCCCTGGGATTTATACATATGAGGCCTAGGTGTGGTGGTTTGAATATGCTTGGCCCAGGAGTGGCACTGTTAGGAGGTGTGGCCTTATTGGAGGAAGCATGTCACTATGGGGGTGGGCTTTGAGAGACCCTCCTCCTCACCATGTGGGAACCAGTCTTTTCCTATCAGCCTTCAGATGATGATGATGTAGAACTCTCAGCTCTGCATACACCATGCCTGAACATTGCCATGTTCCTGCCTTGATAATGGACTGAACCTCTGACCCCATAAGCCAGCCCCAATTAAATGTCGTCTCTATAGGAGTTCTCAGTCATAGTGTCTCCTCACAGCAATGAAAACCCTAAGACACTAGGTTGGCCTCATAATCTTCTGTTAGCAGCCACACAAGTAGCCAGGACTACAGACAGGAAGCCACAGCATCCAGGTGGGTACTTCTATAAGCTGAACCATTAGTGAATTTATAAGAAACAGTAGATTAGTTTCCCAGAACATTAACTGAAGAAGCACAAGTATTGGAGAGAAGAGGAAAAAAAGTATAGATGTATGGTATGGCAATTTTAGCCTGCAGAAGACACTAGGCTTGTTCTCTGGCCCAGTCACTAAACAAATAAATAATGGGGGGAAGGGAGGAGGGAAAGAAGGAAGGAAGGAAGGAAGGAAGGAAGGAAGGAAGGAAGGAAGGAAGGTGGTATTCTGCCCTATCATGTATACCTCCCTAAGCTGAAAGCCAGCAAAAATCAAACCAAGTAGAGAGACATTTGGAAGCTTTCTGAAGTGGCAGCCCTGAAGTCTGGGGTATGGACAGGTAAACAGGCACTAACACAGACGCTGGCTTTCTCTGGTTCTCTGCTTGACTCTGCATTAGATCATCAGCTACTCCTTGACCACACTTCCAACCGAGAGTGGCCATCGAAAAGCTTATCCTGGGAAAGAGGCCAAAAGCCCTGACAATGTATGCAAGCCTGCCAAGGCCTGAGATCTCATAATGCCTGCCTGTAGAGGGCTCATGGGTCTAAAGAAAGGATACAGTGTAGACAGAGGCATCTGTTTGATAGTGAGGCCTCCTTCCCCCGCACAAACTGCACTTGTTTTCTAAAGCTAGGAGCCGGGCTGTGGCCTTTCAGGAGCCCTAGAGTTGCCAGATAAAATAGAGGACACCTACTTCAATTTAAACTTCAAATACATACCAAGTGTGTTGGTGGGGTCTGGTGAGATGGCTCATCAGGTTAGAGCACCCGACTGCTCTTCCGAAGGTGATGAGTTCAAATCCCAGCAACCACATGGTGGCTTACAACCACCTGTAACAAGATCTGATGCCCTCCTCTGGTGTGTCTGAAGTCAGCTACAGCGTACTTATGAAGAATAATAAGAAATGAATCCTTGGACCGGAGAGACCAACCAGAGTGAGCGAGGCTGTCCGGAGCGAGCGGAGCTGAACGGGGACGGCTGGAGAAAGCGGGGGCCAACTGGAGCAAGCAGAGCCGATTGGAGAGAGCGGGCCGACTGCAGCGAGCGGGGCTGGCTGGAACAAGCGGAGGCCTTACGGGGGCGGCTGGGAGCGAGTGGGGCTGGCCGGAGCGAGCAGGGTTGACCGGAACAAGGAAAAAAAAAAAAAAAAAAAAAAACAAGTGTGTTGGTTTTACTACTAGTTTATACCCCCATAATATTGCAATATATTTTACTGAATTGTTTTGTTCATTATTCACCCAAAATTCTTAGGCATTCTATATTTTAATTTGCTAAGTGTGCTGACCCCAGGGCAGTTCTGACTTACTGACTAATCACGAGGCACGGCAAAGCATAGTCTGGAAGTCATCATAATCCAGAAGACCATCCTTCCCTGCATGGACTGTGAAAATTCAAGGGGCTTGTCTTAGTCAGGGTTTCTATTCCTGCACAAACATCANCCCCTGGCTTGCTCAGCCTGCTCTCTTATAAACCCAAGACTGCCAGCCCAGAGATGGTTCCACCCACAAGGGGCCCTTGATCACTAATTGAGAAAATGCCTCACAGCTAGATCTCATGGAGGCATTTCCCCAACTGAAGCTCCTTTCTCTGTGATAACCCCAGCTGTGTCAAGTTGACACAAACCTAGCCAGTACAGGGCTAAAAGGCGAAGAGGCCCAAGAAGGCAAGACTGACTTTGGAAAGAGATCTATTTAGTGTCATGTATTAACACTGAATTGCTTAAGGCAATATTGTAGCTATCTCTTATATCCTCACAGGTGTATAAAAGACTGTGGAGATGAAACGACGAAGTTAGAAATGTACAGAAACAGGTATTAGCTGGGAAGAGTACTTAACAGTAATAGAGGTTTGACATGCAATCCCTAAGGAGGAATGGGAAATGCTCTCACCGCATTGATCTGGGCTATGTTGATAAAAGTTATAGACCACTTAACTCCCCTTGTATGTTTTTAAGCCACTCTGAATTCTGGGTATTTATCAAGCTACATTATGAGGGCTGGGAAGGAAGAAAACACAGAAGAAACACAGCCCCTTTTCTCCTGAGCATCTGCCATTGCTGCTGTCAAGGGATCTCATTTTTCCCATCTATCCTGAAGACAACCCAGAGTATAAATATCATCACTATTTTAGAATCATTGATAATATTGGTTTTTTGTTTTTGTTTTTGTTTTGTTTTTTTGAGACAGAGTATCTCTATATAGCCCTGGCTATCCTGGAACTCACTCCGTAGACCAGGCTAACCTCAATCTCAGAAATCCTCCTGCCTCTGCCTCCCAAGTGCTGGGATCAAAGGCGTGTGCCACCACGCCCGGCCTGAGCTGGGTTTAAGTCCCTGTTTTACAGAATGTTTCACTGTTTGAGGATAAAGGTTAGCTTTCCTAAGTATCAGTACCAGTTGCCTGCAAAAAGAATAGGCTAGGACCACAAGAACAGGAGCAGTGCTGAGCATGAACAGCCCAGACTTGCCACTGCTCAAAGACAATGATACAATACTGTTACTGTGTAGCTGAATCAGAACTAGCCGTCACTATCCTGGACCTCTCACTGAAATGTCTCTGGTTCAATCTCCTCATCTCTAAAATCTGTGGTCAAGCTTTACGATAAAACCACCACATACCAAACGTATTTAAAATGTATTCTACTGACATAAAATTTATATACCATAAAATCCATTCTTTGGAGAGTTCAATGGTTTTAAGTTATCTTCCCAACACATATCCATGCTTACTCCTCCCCAAGGCTACTAAAGTTACAGTCAGGTGACAAACCCACAAGGACAAAGAGTACACAAAGTTAAGTGATGATAATTGATCTCCCAGGGCTGAGCAAGCCAAATTTGAAACTGGCAGGGAAGGAGGCCAACCACATTCACAAAAAAGCTCTAAACTTAACATCAGGAGTTTGTGGTACAAAAGAGAGTTCAAAAAAAGAAAAGAAAACAAACAAACAAACAAAAAATGAGGATAAACCCAGGCGTGTAGTGCACACCTGTAATACTCAAGGGATAGGGATAGGAGCAGGAGGATCACAAGTTCAAAATTATCCAGGCCAGCCTAGGCTATCTGAGGCTCTGTCTCAAGAATGGTGAAAAAAGCAAAAGGATGAGCTAAAGGGCTAATTAGGAAGTAGGCAGTCCCTTCTTCCGCCAAAAGAACGTAAGAAAGAGAGATGTAGGAGACACACAGACAAAAATACAATTAAAAAAATAATTAGAGCCGGGCGTGGTAGCACACGCCTTTGATCTTTGTCGGGAGGCAGAGGCAGGCAGATTTCTGAGTTCAAGGCCAGCCTGGTGTACAGAGTGAGTTCCAGGACAGCCAGGGCACCACAGAAAAACCTTGTCTGGAAAAACCAATAATAATAATAATAATAATAATAATAATAATAATAATAATAATAATTCACAGGGGAAAACAACTATACAAATTGAAGAAATAAATGGACTCTTGAAGTTGTCACTGTTACATTCAAGATGAAAAACATCTTTTGGTTGGTGCATGACTCAGTGTATATGTGTGTGTGTGTGTGTGTGTGTGTGTGTGTTGGGGTGTCCTTGCACAGCAAAGATGCACAAAAATATGTGAATCCTGACAGGCTGCAGTGCTGTACACCTTAATCCTATCACTAAAGAAGCAGTGGCCAGCCTTGTTTACAAGTAAGTTCCAGGACAGCCAGAGCTCCAGAGCTACATAGAGAGACCCTGTCTCAAAATTAAATAAATAAGTAAATAAATAAAAACAAATGTATATATTTGCATATATATTGCATATATGTGTTGCATATAAATATATTGAGTGTATGTGGTGTGTGTGTGTGTGTGTGTGTGTATCCTAATCCTCAGACCCTGTGACAGAAAAACAACTTTATAAGGTAAAGCCAGAGATGCTGAAATAGGAAAACTAGGCTAAGGAAATTTGCCTAAATTATTGGGTAGGCCCAATCTAATGAACCAGGAGTCCCAGCTCTAGGCAAAAAGCAAATTAAAAACAAAAACAAAAACAAAACAATGGAGTCTTCTCTGACTAGAAGCTGAGACATGCCACAAAAAAACACAGAGTATAGAAAACATGGGAGGAAGTTGACCCTCTGTTACTATTTCAAGATGGATGAAGAGAGCCATGAGCCAAGGACTGTAGAGATGAGCTAGAAGCTAGAAGAGTTCCTGACTGACATCCATCAGAAATCAACTTCTGCCAATGACCNAAATAAGCAAAGCACTGGGTTTTCCCAAGAGTCTCCAGGAAGCACACAGTCCTCCAAGGGCCTTGATCGTCATAGGTATAAGGTGATATATATGTATCAACCTACTATACAAATTAAATTTCCAAAAGATGAGACAGAAGATAAAACTGAAAAATAGAGAATTACAAGACTGATCCAAGAGGCCAACCGTCCAAAAGGAATTTAAGAAAGAGAGATGGTTGAGACACACAGAAGAAAATCTTCAGTAAGATCATTCAGTGAAGGCCCACCCCCACCCCACCAACTGCAGGACAGAATTTCCGGACTGAGAGCATTCACTGAGGACCCAGAGCAAAGTGCACACCTATGAAACTCAGAACAATGGAGACAAAGACCCTACAGTGTTAGAGATGAGGGAGAAGCCCCATGGACAGCAACACATGTCACTGGGGCTCTTAAGAAATGAAGAGAAAGTGCTTATGAGTTCAAGGTCATCCTCAGCTATACAGTGAGTTCAAAACCAGCCTGGTGCACATGAGACCCAAAATAAAGCAGTGAGGGAGAATAAGACATGCACATCTGTAATCCCAACTCTTAAGAATCTGAGGCCAAGCAGACCTTGGGCACAAACTCCGCAGCTAGCCCCACAACACCCAGAGACAGCTCCACTCCCAGGCGCTTTAACACGCCCAGGATCTCAGGGTCTCAGAGGCAGCTTGACTCCCAGGAACTCTGACACACCCAGGATCTCAGGATCCCAGGATCACAGAGAAAGCCTTACTCTGAGGAGTTCTAACTCAACTGGGATTACAGGAAGGACAGGCTCCAGTCAGATATAGTGAGGACAGGTAGCACTGGAGATAATCAGATGGTAGGAGGCAAGCATAAGAACAGAAGCAACAGAAACCAAGGTTACTTGGCATCATCAGAACCCAATTCTCCCACCATACCAAGTCCTGGATACACCATCACACGAGAAAAGCAAGATTCAGAACTAAAAGTCACCTCTCATGATGATTATAGAGGACATTAAGAAGGACATAAATAACTCCTTAAAGTAATACAGGAGAACACAGGTAAACAGCTAGAAGCCCTTAAAGAGGAAACACAAAAATCCCTTAAAGAGTTACAGGAAAACACAATCAAACAGGCAAAGGAAAGGAACAAAAGCATCCCAGATCTAAAAATGGAACTAGAAACAATAAAGAAATTACAAAGGGAGACAACCCTGGAGTTAGAAAACCTAGGAAAGAGATCAGGAGTCATAGATACAAGCATCACCAACAGAATACAAGAGATAGAAGAGAGAATCTCAGGTGCAAAGATACCATAGAAAACATTGACACAACGTCAAAGAAAATGCAAAATGCAAAAAGTTCCTAACCTAAAACATCCAGGAAATCCAGGACACAATGAGAAGACCAAACCTAAGGATGATAGGTATAGAAGAGGATGAAGATTCCCAACTTAAAGGATCTTTATATCTTCAACAAAATTATAGAAGAAAATTTCCCTAACCTAAAGAAGGAGATGCCCATGAACAAAAAGCCTACAGAACTCCAAATAGGCTGACCAGAAAAGAAATTCCTCCCGACACATAATAATCAAAATACCAAATGCACTAAACAAAGAAAGAATTTTAAAAGCAGTAAGGGAAAAAAGGTCAAGTAACATATAAAGGCAGGCCTATCAGAATTACACCAGACTTCTCACCAGAGACTATGAAAGCCAGAAGATCCTGGGTAGATGTCATACAGACCCTAAGAGAACACAAATGCCAGCCCAGGCTACTATACCCAGCAAAACTCTCAATTATCATAGACAGAAAAACCAAGATATTTCATGACAAAGCCAAATTTACAGAATATCTTTTCACAAACCCAGCCCTACAAAGGATAATAGATGGAAAATACCAACACAAGCAGTGAAACTACACCCTAGAAGAAGCAAGAGAGTAATCTTTCAACAAACCCACACAAACAGAATTCTACCTCTAACAAGAAAATAAACAGGAAGTAACAACCACTTTTCCTTAATATATCTTAATATGAAAATTAATATTACCAACATATCCTAATCGATTGAAATTCAAAAATATGAGGAAATAGAAATTTGTCGGCTGTCATCCCATGTTGTCTTTAATTTGGTAATGGGAGAAATAGGTCCAATATTGTACAATCCATATACATTTTCTGCTTGTTTGTACATACAGGGTCTTTCTGTGTACCACATAAATGGTCTTGAAATCATGCTTCTTCTATCTCAGCCTCTCTATTAGTAGGATTGTTTATTTGATATTTTTACACTATACTATGGTTTTCAGAATAGCTTACATATTTCAAAATTATTTATACAGTCAAAAGAAATGTAGACAATTAATTTGGGAGATGACTTGTAAGAGAAGAGCAAAGAGTAACTGAAGGCTTTGCTTGATATTTATAATTATTGTATCAATTTTGAAGAGGACTTTATAAGTTACTCTTATTCTGAGATGAATGCTTTTCATGAACATCACAGCCAATGAATCAGAATCTTATCCTCACCTAATGTCTGTAACAGCCCCCCCAAGCTGAACCATTGTTCATTGAAACAGTTGATGAATGACTTCATGGATAGACCATCTTAACACACACACCATTTCTTAAATGAATGTAACCTGTTCCCTGAGGGCTGAGAATGATGACAATCACTCAAGTCAAATAGCTTTGACTGTAGCAGGAAATCTGTATCCAAAAATCGTGCCTACAATTCATTCCTTGGCACAGCAGAACTGTCAACTCTTAGCTTATCTACTGTGGAGGTAAAATCCTTTGGTGATGTGAGGGACATTGAAGTACAGCCTCATTACAGTGAACACCAGTGTCCAAAAACTGTTCTTTTTGTGTTTGTACCACAGTAAGAGCCAAGATCTTAAGCTCTACTAAAAACAAAACAAACAAAAAGACTTTATTTATATTCATTAAAAAAGTAATAGTGATATATTATTTTAAAATATCATAGTTAATATATTTGAAGTTATTTTAAATTTATATTGAGAAAAACATATGTATTTTCAGTATTGCTGTAGACAAACATCTCCATAAGACTCTTCAACTGATTGTTGTTTTATATCAAAGAACTTTTATAATACTCATTTTTATTGTTACAATAGCTTATAAATTTTAAAGACTATGATAAGAACGAAAGTTATTACAGGTTTTTGAGGGGGACTCTCCGAAAAGAGTTGGGATACAAAAGGGAAAGAAGAATGTGATGTAAGTCTATTTACTCAAAATATGTTTTAAAATGTTAGCAAATTCAGATAAATTGAAATTATGTATCTTTTCTCATTAAAAAGAAAAAAAGAAAACAAAAGAAAGAAAGAGAGAGAAACTCAAGCCAAAGAATCGCCTCAAGTTCAAGGCCAACCTGGGCCTTGAAGCAAGACCACATGTAGCAAGTTCAAGGCCAACCTGGGCCTTGAAGCAAGACCACATGTAGCAAGACCACATCTCAAAACACCAGAAAAAGACAAAAAAACTGAATAACAATAATTCTAGACTTTTAATCAAGAAGCTTAGCCTCAATACACTACAGAAAAGTGGTTCTTCATGTGTTCTCTTGTAAAAGTTCACAGTTCACCAAAGAACGATACCCCAGACTCAAATAGTGTGTGAAAGCCAAGAGCATTTTATTCTGCAGAAGTCCAACATGTGGGGGATCTCTCAGTCTAAGATGAAGACCACCAAATAAGTTCACAGGCCTGATTTAAAGCAATTAGGGGAATTCAGGAGTAGGTGACCCCTCTCTTAATCTGTTGGCTCCATCTCTAGGGACCATTCAGAAACATTACTGGGGCATGGGGGGCTGGAAACTGTTGCTGAGGAAGTCTGGAAACTGCTGGTGACCCACTGCCCTTGCCTCAAGTTAGGCAGCAGGGCAGTTTCTGATTGGCTGCCTGAAGCCTGAGCTTTTTTTTTTTCTTTTTTTAGTAACTGACTTGCCTAGGTTTGCCTAGACATGCCCAGTTCTTGGAAAAGAGATTTAGGCCTAGTATCCTGAATTGCCAGTTTGAAGCCTGCCATGGAGTCAGCCTGTCTCACTCCTTTGTGAGAGTGAGGCAGTGTGAGTGAAACGTCATAGTGATGAACAGACAGATCAAGGGTGAGTTTTCCTCACTCACAGTGATGGGATGGGTACCTTCAACATCACGAGAAGAGGTGCCCATTGGGCAAGCATCACAAGAGGAGGTGCCAGCAAGGCAGGCTCCTTGTCAGGAGCCATAAAAGAACATCAAAGTAGAAGGAAACCACACGGAAATAAGTGGACTACGGGAAAGGAAGAGAGGAAAGGAAAGAGTGATGGCCAATGGGTATGACCAAGACCCATCACATGGGTGAATGAAAATGTAACAGTGCAGCCATTATTTTATACAATTTATACACACACGCAAAGTAACACAACCGAAAACACAGAGTTCGCTCATTTTTATAAAGCAATTTTAGGTCAGGCATGGTGCCACACACCTTTAATCCCAGCACTCAGGAGGCAGAGGCAGGAGGATCTCTGAGAAATGAAGGTCAGCCTGATCTTCATAGCAAATTCCAGGACAGCCAAGACCAAATAGAGACACTTATGCCAAACAAACAAACAAGTGTTTTTTTTTTTTTTTAGTTAAGTTTAAAAAGCTAAAGAAACAATGAGTGAAATAATCAGATTAACCCACTTGATTCCACAGAGGTCTTAGGACAGTTCTCAGAAATCCTAACTCCCCATCAATAGCTCCCTGGAACCTCTCTGTGTTCTTCATCTTGATCCTTAGGAGTCATTACTTTGCACACAGGTAAGTCCTAGAGCCATCTGGGTTTCTGTCCACTCGATTGTCCCTAACTCAATGTTTTAAGAATAAAGTACACAGGGTTAAATTGATGTATCAAGAATTATCAGGGCTGGTGAGATGGCTCAGCGGGTCAGAGCACCCGACTGCTCTTC
Source organism: Mus minutoides (assembly GCA_902729485.2). Taxonomy (NCBI): domain Eukaryota; kingdom Metazoa; phylum Chordata; class Mammalia; order Rodentia; family Muridae; genus Mus; species Mus minutoides. The sequence continues at coordinate 1,798,549 of LR749585.1, forward strand.
CGAAGGTGATGAGTTCAAATCCCAGCAACCACATGGTGGCTTACAACCACCCGTAACAAGATCTGACGCCCTCCTCTGGTGCGTCTGAAGTCAGCTACAGCGTACTTATGAAGAATAATAAGAAATGAATCCTTGGACTGGAGAGACCAACCTGAGCGAGCGAGGCTGTCAGGAGCGAGCGGAGCCAAACGGGGATGGCCGGAACGAGCGGGCCAACCGGAGCAAGCAGAGCCAAGTAGGGCTACTGGAGCCAGTGGGGCCGGCTGGAACAAGCGGGGCCGTACAGGGGCGGAACGAGCGGAGCCAGCGGGAGCAAGCGGGCCGAGCAGAGCGAGCAGGGTTGACCAGAACAAGGGGAAAAAAAGTTATCCATACTTGTACCATGAGCTAGAGAAAATATCCTGTCTAAAAATAAATAAACCAATTATCTTATGCATACGATACCATGATAAAGTGTTCTCTGATATTTGGCCTTTATTCCCTTTAGCTCATCATTATAACTAGTACCCGACTATTTCAAAGGGAGAGAAAAAAGGTTGGCAACAGTTGAAAAAGCTGTTAAATGCTGTAGTCTCACAGTAATCTGTGTTTTTTACAGGCAGCTTTGGTGTGAGTGAGGGGACTGCAAATTGTGTGTGTGTGTGTGTGTGTGTGTGTGTGTGTGTTTTGTTGTTGTTATTGTTTTCCATAAGGAAAATAATGTGAGACATATAAGAGCTTTGACTTTGCAGGCATAATGAGAAACCTACCATAATCTGATTCTTGCCCAGAAAAATGTTTGTCCTCTGAGATGGGCATGTTGCCTAGGAATCACCTGTGAGCTGCACAGTTGTGTGTAGATTATTGGCATGTGTGATAGGGATCTAGCCTGGGAAGAGAAGCCAGAAGGATCAGAGGGAAGAAAGACTGAGATAGACACAAAAGAGGCCTCATGCCTTCCCACCAGGGACTGGGGAGCTAGGATGGTCTTCAGAGTTATTCCACACTGAAGCAAGAGTCCATCCAGACTTGCACCTGAAGGCTGACTCACACTAGGGAGTAGGGTTCCCTCAGGAAGCAATCTTGGGTAAGGTGGCTCTCTGTGGTTGAGAATAGATCTCAGAGTGGAACTTGCTGAGAGCCATCAGCTGGAAACCTTCCCAGGCCTGGAGGAGGAAGGCAGATTCTGTGACATGATTCTGCACTCTGATTTCTACCCAAGCTGTAAATTATTAATGTAAACCTGTAAAGGATTGAGAAGTGTTGAGGGGGGAAATAAAACTTAAGCCTATCTTACAAGGAAACTGGAGTTGAGAACATGAAGAAGGGCTAGAGGTATGGCTAAATGGTAGAGCATGTTCCTAGCCTGAGTGGAATGAGGCACTTCTTAGAAAGGAGGAGGGGAAGTAGGCTGTCACATAAGCAGATGTTAGAAAGTGGTCCCAGAACCTACTTAGAGGATATCTGAGGACTTAGAAATAATATACTATATTATTGCTAAGACGTTTTGTTTTGTTTTGTTTTGTTTTGTTTTGTTTTGTTTTTTGAGACAGGGTTTCTCTATGTAGCCCTGGCTGTCCTAAAACTCACTATGTAGACCAGGATGGCCTCAAACTCAGAAATCCACCTGCCTCTGCATCCCAAGTGCTGGGATTAAAAGCATGCACCACCACGCCTGGATACACTTCTACATTTTTAGCCCAACTTTCCTTCTCAAGAAAAGAAAATAGCTAAGCTGCTTCGTGGACTCCACTCATCATCGAACAAAATAAAAGCACAGGCCCTTTAAAGAGTATCTCCTCCTCTCACTTAGGTTTCCTCTTGCTTCCTCCCCAGGGAAACACTGCCCTACAAAAGCTTTCAAAGAAATGAATGAGCTTGCAGGTGCTGCTCCTGAGCCAGGAAAAAACCTGCCCTCTCTAGTAAATCGTCTAAGGCCTCCATCTCAGCCAAGGGACTCAAGAAATCCTATTTACTGCCCCATAGAAGAGCACTCTGAAAATATTTCCTATGGTTTTCAGTGCTCGTAAAATTCTGTGCTAAATAAACTGTGACTCCGTGCGTCATATTCAGATGTTGACACTGTGAAAATCAATGTGAACATACATACATACTTGACTCTTCCACCACTCTGAGGAGCCAGCCTGCTACCTACAACAGGGCATTGAAGCACTAATACTTGGTTTTCAATTACTTGCTTTTATTTGTGTGAGGCTTTGCCTGCATGCATGTCTTTGTACCACACATGTGCCTGGTGCCTGAAGAGGTCAGAAGATGGCGTGAGATCCCGTGGGATGGAGTAACGGAAGGTTGTTTTGTTTTATAGTTTACTTATGCGACTGTTTTCACACACATTCAGCAGTGTGTTTAAAGGAGGAGTGCATAAACACAGTGCTGTGCTGGGTGAATCTCAGTTATGAGTTGCTTCTCCTGCTGGAGCCTCTGCCTGCTGCCTTGCTGCCCTCACAGCCATGGGCTCTGAACACTTCCCTTGGCTGTGTCTTTATGATGAGCTAGCAGTTCTTCACCTTGGCTTCCTAGGAGAGCATGAATGCTGAGAGTTAGCCGGCTTATCATCAGTGCTTGCAACCGGGAAGCACTTAAGGAAGCCACCTCCACCCTTTTCTTGTGAAATCCTCTTGAGATCTGTTATTATTCCCACCCAACCCTGAAGGGACTCTGGCTAACTGGACCGCAAGAGAGCATGGCTCTGGCATGCCTTGACCTTCTCTTCAGTCCCTCTGTCTCACTAAAAACCATTAGATTCCTGAAGCTAGCAACCAAGTGCAAGGTCTATTTGGTTATTTGATCACTTCCTTCTCCTGAAGCAGACTATCAAGGTCCAACTATGAAGCTATTGAAGTTCAACAATCAAAAGCTCCCTTTGGCTCACCTAATTTATATGCTCAATTAGAATGAAATATCTCATCTTAACATGGGGTTTCCCCTTTTACTTTTATAAACTGCCATTTTCCTACACACCACGCCTGTCTCCCCTCTATCCAGAGGCACCACGCCTGTCTCCCCTCTATCCAGAGGCAGTTCTTTGTGCTCCAGGACAACAACCACTCTTCTCCCTTCCCTTTTCCCTCGTCCTCTATCTTCTGTCTTTCTTATTCCCTGCCCTCTACCCTTCCAGAGCAAATAAATCTTCCTTGTGCGGAGACCTTGGTCTTTGTGGGTCCTGAGCCATGCCAATCCCTCGCACATCCCACCCCTCTGGTAGGTCTCACTGACTTGTGAGTTAGTGGTTCTCAGCAAACTCATAGCCAGTCACCAATAAACCTGGCAAAGTTCTTTGATCTTCTCTGACATTTCTTCTTGTGTTGTACTGGGATGTTAGACAGCTACTCCTGAAGGAATTAAAACACTTCCTCCAGGGTGGCAGAGAAAGGCTCTTAAGACTCAGGAACCTGGCATGTACACGTCTTTAATCTCAACACTCAGAAGGCAGGGGCAGACAGATCTCTGTGAGTTCCAGGACAACCTGGTCTTACATAGTAAGCCCCAGGACAGCCAGTGCTACAAATACAGACCATGTCCCAAAACAACAACAAAAAAGGCTCAGGAACCTAGCTACCTGATCCTCACTCTGCGCCTCGAGGAGTCACTCAGGCAAAGAAGCTCCTTGGTGGAGCCGCTGACAAGCTGCAGTGGTATCCAGGGATGCAGTCTGTGACTCATCATCTACCTTGGAGTGGGCTTCTTGGTGTTGTAATTGTCTATGAAATACCCAAGAATAACTCCAAGAAGCTAATTGGTTTACTGAGCTAGATTTGAGTATAACTGTTGATTTGATCCATCCTGGTACCTTGTCTGATGTGAATAGATATTTGTTTACATTTTCCTTAGGTAAAGTCAAGCAAATGGAAGCGTGGCTTTGATCCAGAGAGCATGTCCTCTCTTCTTCTCTGCCTGTGAGGGGGTACAGACTGGCCTGTTGATCAGGATACTAGTTGGTACAATGAGTCCTGGAAGACAGTGCCAAGCATCACCATGGACTTATCTTGCCAGCCCTCGCTGGCTCATCTAAGTGTAAACCCTCTTCTGCTTTATTAGTTGAGAAACTCGTATGGCCTCTTTCTGAATGCATTTTCACCAAGGACCACCAGTAGCTACCCTGAGGAAACTCTTAGTCACCAAGTGAGTTCCTAGAAAAGAAAAACTTGAACACCAGTCATTGCTCTGGCTCCTGGGGAACCAACGCACATGCATCTCAGGCCCAGGGAGAAGTATTCTTTTTTATCCGTATGCAGAGACTTACAAACAAAATTTAATTCAGTAATGACTTCACTGAAAAACTGTTTAGTCCAAGCTAATGTCTGATTTTATAAGCTTCAGCAATAACAAACTACACTTGCTTTCTCAGTCAGCCTGTGTGGCTTTTAGCTACTATCTTTTCCTTATCCTTCTGGTATCTCTCTCTCATATAAAAACCCCTTTTTCTCTCACCAAGAGTCTTCTTTTTCCAGAAACTCTTCTAATGCTCGAAGAAATCAATTACCTCGACTAACCCTACCCTTGCCTCATCTTGTCATGGTTACAGAGGCTCTTCCCATGTACCCAGCACTTCTAGAGCCTGTCGTTGGTCTCACAGACATGTGGTGCTGGCATCATTACCAACGAGGAACTTACAACACTTTCGCCCTGCCAATTAGCTTCTGAAAAGACAGTCTTCCACTCACATTGTGATCCTCCTCCATTGCAACACCCTGAACCCAGTCCAGAATAAAGAAGAGGAACTTCATGATTGCCTTCTCTCAGGGAATGTCCCTCACCTCAGGAAAAGCATTAGAAACTCCCACAAAGACCCTTTACCCAAGCACAGTTGTTATGAATCATCTCAAAGCTGAAGCTGGAAGCTGAAGAAAGGACTCTAAGGCCTTCATGGGAAGTCTACTGTGAAGAATTACTCACCCGGCCACCTGGTGCTTCTGGAGGTCACAGAGCACAGAACACAACTTCCAGCCTTTGACAGACCAACTGAATCAGAATTGCGGACCCCTTTGGGACCTGTCTCATATACTTTATCACACTGACATTTTCTTTTTTAAATTGAAAATAATTTTTATTCAGAAAAATCTGTGGTTAGATATGGTCAATTAGCTACACACAAATGTCTTGAAATTTTGTGGCAGATCCAAATGGACCCTGGTGTCTCTACCTTGGACAGACTCTGCTAAATCGTCTGCATCATAAAAACTACCCAGGGACAGTAGTTTATCCTCCTGAGCTTCCAGGTTTCCTGGTGACATTGAATTCCCTGTTAGTAACAACCAGGAGAAAAGGATATTAACACTGCAGTATGTATGTCAGTTCAGCTTGGAATTTGTACAAATCCCACCTATTTTCTACCCAGTGGAAAAGAGATCGAAACTAGGTAAGACACCAAGATGTGGCACTTGTATCAGATCTACTACAGAAATTCTACAATCTTCCAGCTGACCAGCTGAGCAGGGACCCCAAATGTCTGCACTACTCCCTCTCCTGGGGAACCCCACTCCTGGCACGCTTGATGGCCAGGCCTGGAGACATATTTTTTGATATAACGTGGCTTATCAACCCCATGAACACCACTGTAGCACTTGAAATCAATCTGTTTGGCTTCCTAGATTATTTGTTGTCTTGGATTGCTGCTATTACAACAAAGACCACTCAACCGGAAGCCAGCAAGAGTTAATGCATGTCCCCATGTGGCTCTCCCACAGCCACCTAGAATCCTTAAACACAGAAACAGCCTCTCTCTCTCTCCCCTTTTCCTGGATCAGAAAGCTCAGTAATGCTCAGCCAAGAAATGTGGTTGGTTGTGCCTTTAATCCCAGCGCTCAGGAGGCAGAGGCAGGCGGATTTCTGAGTTCGAGGCCAGCCTGGTCTACAAAGTGAGTTCTAGGACAGCCAGGGCTACACAGAGAAACCCTGGCTCAAAAAACCAAACAAACAAAAAAAAAAGTTTTATTGTTGGTATTATTTAACTTGTAACATATTAGAATATATGTGTGTTGTCTGCAAGTGTTGGGGAGGTGGCAAGAGAGTGTCCTTCCCTTGTAGACACATATCTGAGCTCTCCTCTCAAAAGCTCTCTTAGACAACTACAAGTACCTCTGCTCGTGGTTCACTCCTGTTCCCTTGGGCCCACCACATGTCTCTTGGAACTATCAAGAAATGGTCTCTATGTCCAGCCAACACCTCTGGGTGCCTTTTCCACTTCTAAGTCTATAGGATCAGATGAGCTGGTCATGGTGGAAGACACTTGAAACCCCAGCACACAGGAGGCTGAGGCAGGAGGATCATGAATTTGAGACCAGCATAGGGAGACCCCCTAAAGACAAATGAATGCCTGACTGGTTGGAGGGACAAACAGGGCATGTTAGGTCTACTACCTTATGCAGTCTCTTGAAAAATAAGATCTGGACTTAGTCAAACTCAACTGGGGACCCAAAGGCCTACCAACTAGTTGGGAGATCACATTGGATTGATTGTCAACCTGTGCTCCTTGGTTGATATTGGTTCCACTTGGGAACCTCAAATAACATAAACAACACTGCATTTCTTTCTTTCTTTTTTTTTTTTTTGTTTGTTTTTCGAGACAGGGTTTCTCTGTGTGTAGCCCTGGCTGTCCTGGAACTCACTTTGTAGACCAGGCTGGCCTCGAACTCAGAAATCCACCTGCCTCTGCCTCCGGAGTGCTGGGATTAAAGGTGTGCGCCACCACGCCCGGCTAACAATGCATTTCCTATGTGGATGTGTATCCTATAAGGTTGCAGGCATGCCTGCCTATTCCTTCAGAGGACATTTTGTTATCCAAGAATGTTCATAATACAATCATCCCAGAGAAGACAGTCTAGAACAAAGATGACCTGGAATGACACGAGCTTCCCCCACCCCCCCTCCCAGACTTGTGCTATAGGGGTGGCTGCCATTGGAGACCTCTAAGTATTTAAGGCAGGAGTCTTGCAGCCTTCAGCAACATCAAACTCTTTCCAAACAAGATTTTGGAGAGTTTGCCAGAGGATTTATACATGTATTATCAAAGTGTGCCCCAAATAGGTTATGGTGTAGTTAACCCAGTTTAAGTGTAATTCAAAGGGTCAGGGGGTGACAAAGCGCCTGGTTGACAAAGCACCTCCCCCACCAGCATGGCAACCTGATCCTGAATCCCCAGCACCCACATAAAAAACTGGGTTCAGCAGCATGAACCTGTAAGTCCAGCACTCAGAAGGCAAGGGGATCTCTTGAGTTCAAACAGAATGAGTTTCAGGACTACTCAGAGAAACCCTGTCTTGGGGAAAAAACAGTTAAAATCAAAACATTTTATCTGTTTTTACTTTTAAAAACAATCATATATTCAATCCTGCCTTTTATTCTGAATGTCGGTGAATACATCTGTGTTAATTAACTTCTATCGCCATGACAAAAATGCCCAAGAAAGCCAACTTAAAGGAGGAAAGGTTTATTTATTTTATCTCACAGCTATGGAGTCTTCAAGCATATAGCATGCTAAAGTGTAGGCATAGCACTGCTATATTTGGTTTTGTCTTTTGTCAAACAGTAGTTTGTGTCCAGTGTCTACTAAGGGATACTAAGTGGACTTTGTATTCAGTGGGCAGCATTTCAGGGAAAGGAACCTGACACACTACGGGCCCCAGTCCTTTATCACACACAGTAAATCCGCCCAACTTTTGCCTGAGAGAAAGCATTGTCTTGTAAAGCTTATAAGCAAGGCTGTTCTTTTCATGGTAGAAAGACATTACCGCTGTCTACCAAAAGTAGTCATAAACCATCCTTGAAGAGATATCCTGGAGCCAAGGATATTCAGAGACCCCAGGAGAATTCCCCATAAGTGTGTCAACACCACTGCTATTCTAAATAACCTGACTTGCAGTTCCTGGGAAGAAATCCATTTGTCTCTCATAGAATCAATTAAGATGTTATTATCAGGACTCCACCGCAGCTGGATGAGGCTAACCTGCAGCACTTAGCAGGCTTGTGGCCAGGGGTCTTGAAACCACCAAACTGAGCAATTTTTTTTTCTTCCCCTGAGTTTCTCTTTATAGCCTTGGCTGTCCTGGAACTCACTCTGTAGACCAGGCTGGCCTCGAACTCAGAAATCCACCTACCTCTGCCTCCCAAGTGCTGGGATTAAAGGCGTGTGCCACCACTGCCTGTCTTTTTCTTTTTCTTTTTCTCTTTTTTCAGACTGAGCAAATCTAAACTCGCAGAGTGTAGATGGTGTTGAGATATCTCTACTGGCTTTTCCAGTTGGCCTGAGTACCCATGTGTGGTAGGATTGCAGGCTGTAAGGAACATTTCAGCTGCCCATGACAACCTCAGCTAGTCAGCTGAGATGTCCCAAACGGTATCCAAAAACCAAGGTGGTGTCACTAGTCACTGCAGCTAAAATAGGGGAACTTTTTAAATTACCTTTTGTGCATGTGTGTGTGTGTGTGTGTGTGTGTGTGTGTGTGTGTGTATGTGTTCAAATTTATGTGTGTGCTTGGATGCAAACGTGTGTGAAGGCCAGAGGTCCATTCTGCCAGGTGCCTTCTTCAGCCTTCTCCACCTTATTTTTAAATGAGACAGGTTCTCTCCTGGAATGCAAAGCAGTCAAGTTCAGCAGGAATGGCTAGCCAACAAGCCCTAGGGTTTCTCATGCCAGTCGTGAATTTCTTAAATAAAACAATATAAACATATGAGAAATCTTTGTAGGATTATAACAATAACATCTAAGTCACAAACAACTGAATGAAGAATTAGGCTTTCTCTAAAATGATCCACATTTTAGAAAAAAAATACATACGAACTTACATAGAAAGGGAGGGGTATGTTAGATGTGATTATTTCACTATCCCCCCACCCACTCACACCACCCCTCCCAAGGGAAATGTGCATATAATGACAGCTAGGGGACTGGCTAATGCCAAAATGCCTTCAAGAAGTAGAAATGAATTTATATTGTGTAAAGGAGAATTCCTGGAAACAAACAAACTCAGGCTCCCAAACTTGGAGAAACTATTGTTTGTAAAACAGACCTTCAAAGAACAATTTCAAAACACAGCAAAAAAGCAAAACAGAAAAGCATATCTTAATTTTGTGAAGTTTACAACTGGTAGAGAATACACAATAACCTTCAGAAAAACTTAACTCTAAAGTCCTCAGAAACAGCTTCCAAAATAAATAAGGGTTTAAAAAAAGAGAAGGAAAGAAACAAAGCCAAGTTACTTTCACATAGGTAAAAAGATCTGGCTTTGAAAGACCAGTTATGCTGATGCATCCCTATAATCTTGTACTTGAGAAACTAAGGCAGGAGGATTGCTGTGAGTATGAGGCCATTTCATGGGCCTACAGTATGAGCCTATCTCTCTCTCTCTCTCTCTCTCACACACACACACACACACACACACACACACACACACACACACACACACACACACGCACCACGCACAGGCTCGTGCTGCTTTTAACGTAAAATAACTCTAGGGCTCCACACTGTTGCTAGATTCATTTCCCTAAATGCACATGTGCCAACTAACCACAGCTGGGACACTCTGCTGGAAAGAGTTCCCAAATCTCCAGATTATTAGAGGAAGGAAACTCCCAAAGACTGTGTAACTGAGGTAGCTTGAAATGTTGCCTTGAGGACAGAACATGGTTTTAAGATCTAGGTGGATCTGGCCTCAGTTGCACTTGCTGTTTCCGACAGGAGCTTTGCAGAGCAGACCGCCTGCTGAGCTTGCTTTGCAACTCGATCCAGCTGAAACAAAGGATGGGCCTGTGGGCTCTCCCTAAATAAACACAGTGCTGAATATTAAACTTTGAGTCTTGATCAGAAACGTTGTCTTGGCTTCATCCTTCTCTTGTACCCCATCCTTTTTCATTTCCAGGTAACCCATTTCCCTTTCAGGTAATCCAGTTCATCCACGGCCGCTGGACAGTTACATCCTACCATTTGAAACCATGAGACATAACTCAGAGGAGATAGAAACAAAATTGTGTCTTATGTTACATTGCCAGGGACAAAACTCTATCAAATGATAATGGCATGTAGTTCTGAGAGACCCCAAAGTGTTTTCCCCTGAAATGTACAGCCTTTGAATGCTCCCCCAAGGCCTGTTTCCTGATCTCTGAGAATACAGCCAGTGAGAAGCTCTTTGTTAGCAAGAAGACCTAGCCTGACTGTCTGTGTCAGACACCCAGAGATAACTCACTCCCTCTCTTTGTTCCTTCAGCAAGGCTACCCCACCCCCCTGCCCAGAGAAGAGCTGTAGCCTAACTCCTCCCAACTCCTCCCAACTTCTCACTTTTTCCTTAAAAGCCCCCTACTGTTGCTGCTCTGGGTCGAGCTCCCCAACTCCTGGGGTGAAAGGAGCTTGTCCTCAGCTAGCTGATAAATAAAGTCCTCTTGCAATTTGCATCAAGACAGGTTCTCATAAGTGATTTGGGGTGTCGCCTTTCCAGAGTCAGAAAGAGAGAAATTCCTTACAATTTCTAAGTCTTTCAGTTCCCTCTTCCATGTGTCAGAAGCCATGTTAAATCAACAAGCTGCTTTCATTCAATATTTATACTGTCCTATAATGTTCATACAATTTTCATCCAATGTTCATACAATCCTGTAAATGGGTTATCATGTTGTTTTAATTTCCTATTGCTGTTCTACAAGATAAGCTCAATTCAGGGCTTGGATGTAACACAAATATAGTCTCTTAAAGTTTTGGAGATCACAGTAGGTCTGCAGTCCGTATTCTTTCTAGAGCAGTGGTTCTCAACCTTCCTAATGCTTTGATTTAATACAGTATCTCATGTCGTGACCACCAACCATAAAATCATTTCATTATGACTTCATCACTATAATTTTGCTACTGTTATGGATTGTAAGTAAATATCTGATAAGCAGGATATCTAACATGTGACCCCTGAAAAAGAACCATTCAACCCCCTAAAGGGGTCACAACCCACTGAGAACCACTGTTGTACCGGCTCTAGTGAAGAAGTCATTTTTCTCGGCTTTTATGTCTTCCAGAGAATGCTTACCATCTTTGGCTGCAGGCCCTGGCATACCTCTGCTTCTACAGTGGCACCCTTGCTCAGCTCAATGTTGCCTCAATCCTGCTTAAGAACATTTGTGACATGTTGGACCCACTCACATGAGGCAGGATATACTACTCTCTTCTCCTTTGTTCTTAATCATAATGGCTAAGTCAGGTATCTACGCCCAAACACCTATTTCACAGAGAAAGCCTTTATTAAGTGGTGAGAGGGGGGGTTAAGTAAAAGTAGATGCTCTCTGACCTAGGCAGAAAAACAGCAGCATGTGACCTTGCAGGTGTAATTTTTTTTTTTTTTTTTTGAGACAGGGTTTCCCTGTATAGCCCTGGCTGTCCTGGAACTCACTTTGTAGACCAGGCTGGCCTCGAACTCAGAAATCCACCTGCCTCGGCCTCCCGAGTGCTGGGATCAAAGGCGTGCGCCACCACGCCCAGCTGGTGTAATTTTTAAGGGGAAAAGGGGGAGGTCTGTGTTAGAATTATCTAGGATGTGATGGGATGTTTGATTGGTCATCTTAATTAGGTGAACCAAAGAGGGCTTTTGATTGCTGGACTTTTGTAGTCAGTCTCAGAAATGAGTCTGGCATGAGAAAATGTCCAAAAAGGGGATAAATAGACCTTGACCGCTTCAGCATGCCCTCTATGGTCGGTCACAAGGGGGAAGACAGAGGGAAGGGCAGGCATGCCTGAAAGAAAGAGAATTAGCGCATGCACTCTATGGTCGGTCACAAGGGGGAAGACAGAGGGAAGGGCAGGCATGCCTGAAAGAAAGAGAATTAGCTCAGGACCCCAAGAAAGGCCAAGTTCTCAGGACAAAGAAAATTCATTTGCCCCAGAGGAACAGAGGTAGAGATAGAGGATGAGGGGGAAGGGAAGGGAACAAAAAGAGAGGGTGAAAAGGGACAGGGTGCTGGTGGTAGATATTTGTCCCTTGACAAAGGACTGTCTCTGGATAGAGGAGACAGATGCGGCTCATAGGCAAATGGCAGTTTATAAAGGTGAAATCCGTGTTAGGATGAGGTGTTTAATTTAATTTAATTTAATTAATTTATTTATTTTGTGTTTTTTGAGACAAGGTTTCTCTGTATAGCCCTGGCTGTCCTGGAACTCACTCTGTAGACCAGGCTGGCCTTGAACTGAGAGATCTGCCTGCCTCTGCCTCCCAAGTGCTGGGATTAAAGGCGTGCGCCACTACTGCCCAGTGAGGTGTTTTATTTTAATTGGACAGATTAATTAGGTGAGTCAAGCAATGGGCCTTTTGATTGGGGGACATCAATACTTTAATAGCTGGATCTTCGGGAGGAAGAAGTGGCCAAATATGGCGAGCTTAAGGAATGTCATCTCATGGGTTTTACTAAGGCAGAGGAAACTGGAAGGGGAAGGGCAAATCCTGCTGGAGCTAGATGCTCCAGGGGCTAGTGTCTCTTACTGCTAGTGCTATTTTTTGCCAAACCCAGGCTTGTTGGAGCCCTCAGACACAACAGACATGTCTACTCATCCCTTTTAGGGATTCCTCAACAGGGCAGTACGATACCATCAAATTCCAACTTGGTGAACCAATGAGTTTATTTGAGTTACTTACAGGATATACGTGTCAGAGCCATGTCTGCATGCCCAGGCAGTCCAGAGTCCTTTCAAAGAGTACTGAGATATTTATGCAATCAGCCTAGAATAAATTCACTTTTGTAATACTTAAAATACTTAATAATACAGTCACATATAATAATATACAGGCCAAAATAGTTCTCATTAACTAGTCCCTATGTTCTCATTAGTATAAACTGGATGTTTGTGTCCTTTCAAGCTCTTGTGTTGAAGTCCTAACCCTTAGAATGATATACTTGCAGTCAGGCCTTGGGGCGGTAACCAGCTCAGGAGACAAAGCCCTAGAGTCAGGATTGGTGTACTTACAAGAAGAAATGCACCAGTGGAGTGGAAGTCTGTGCTAGAGACTTGCAGGTGACTCTGTGGTGGTTCAATACCCATAGAGAGGGGATGGGGGGAAGAAGACAGGGAGGGAGGGAGAGAAAAGGGGGGGTGTCTTTCTCTCTAGTATGCTTAGTCACAGCAAAATTTAGACTTTAGCTTCAAGATTAAGCCCCTTAGACCATGATATTCTGTTATCATAGTTCAATATGATGACTGGCATTCCCACAATTGTCAGAAAGTATGATTTGTGTGGGCATTTTCTATTCCTAGGCAGAATGAAAGACCTGGGCTTTTAAGAGAAAATAGCTGGCCATAAGTCTATCTCTATAATCTAGTGGTCTAGTGGTGATGACCCCAAGTTCAAGGCTAATGTCTCCAATTTGCAAGCTGAACCCGTTCCTTCGCCTCTCAGGTACCCCCATTCTTTCTTAGCCCCAGGAAGTGGGAATAGTAGTAATACTCACTTGACAGAGCTGCCGTGAGCATCGTGTGGATAAAGGACACCGAGCACATGTCACTCCATGCAGGCGAGAAGATGACCAGACTTCCTCCTCCATCTCCTCCTCTTCTCTGCTCTGCTCTGACGTCTGCTTCCAGGGACAAGAGAGAAAGAACACGAGCAGATCCAGGGTGCCATGTGAGATGGTGTCCACCAAATGCCCACCAGATAAAGAGGGCGATGCAAAAATTACTTCTTGTCCCTACTCAGGGGAATCCTGTAACTTGAACAATCGTGCCCTTACTGGATTTTGTGGTACATATCTGTGGTCTCAGGATTGGCAGACTGAGGCAAGAAAGTCTTGAGTTTGAAGCAGCCTGGGATATAGAGTGAGATACTCCCACACATACACCCACACATACACCCCACCACCACCACCACACACACACAGACACACACATAGTGTCAGATTGATCAGGAGACATTTCAATTAAAAGTAAATTTGAAGGACCAAGGTGTACCTCAGTTGTACAGTACTTGCCTGGCAGGCACAAGGCACTGGCTTCAATTCAGAGTACCACACACACAAAAGTAAATAACTCAGAGAACTCTCTTGTGAAGGCAATCTAATAACACATGCAAGGAGTTTCTCATTGTATTTGTCTGATTAATGCTCCAAACATGTCTGTTGTTCAAGATGGCAACTCCCTAAAAGCCTGCCTGCAGGCACAGGGAGTGGGGGATTCTTTCAGAATGGCCAGCTCATTCTTTAACCTGCTGGGAGGACTAGGTCAACACTGAGATTTAAAAGCTCTCTCTCCTGACCACATGGCAACAAACAGAACACCAGACAAGGTTTTTTGTTCGTTCTCTCCTGTCGGATTTCAATTGTTGACATTCTATTGTTTATCATTTATGTCAGTTTAAAACAATGCATGAAATAGTTAACAAATATTTCACTTCAGCTGTGAAGCAAGGCAGAGAAATGACATCACTCTGCCCATCATTCACTGTCCCACTGGTGTATAAAGTGCTTTACAAGCTGGTAAGTGCGCTTTCCGGTTGCTGGTGCAGAGTCAGATGAAGATAAATCTTCTCGAGGGAAGTTAGGTAAAGGCATTGGCCCATTAGCTGATATTTCTGGAACACTATTCTTGTCTTCTATAGAGGACTGAAAATGGGCATGCCAGCGCTGGCAGGATGCATGGGTGATCGTCTAAGCTAAAGCCTCCGTGGCAGCCCTTCTCTGTCTTTCTGGGGAATATACAGCATCTACGGAGTCACAAGAACTAAACAAAAGGCACCCCAGATTGTACACACCTTAATCGTGTTAGGAATACAACTTGCAGCATGAGATGTCTACAAACAGGAAATCACACTGCAGTTAAAAGCAAGACTGCAATTGTTTTCCAAGCCATAAGCAGGGGCGGCTAAGCCGGGGAGCGTCAGAGAGTGTGGCAAGCTGCAAATCCAAGCAGACAAGACAATAATGGCTTTATTATATAAACTGCACAACAGATGGATCTCTTTCCAACACGTGCCCCCCCCAGGCGATTATCCAGAGTCACCTTCTAAAGTGACTAACAGAGACAACACTGACAGCCAGCAACAGCACTCTGTAGGGCCAACACATACTGAGCTTTGGGGCGTGATTTCTCTTCCTAAGCAGGAGTTTCAGCTTCTGGTTTCTGTGGTGTCTGCACAGTTTCAGAGCACTGGGCCAAAGGTCACTTTGCGGTCCACGTCTACATATACCTTTCAGACTTGTCCTCTGATCCTTCCAGAACAAAGTTCGGTGCTGGGCTTTGAGGTATTCTACAAAGGTCAAAGGTCAACCAGCTAGATCAGCACCAGACTGTGGAAGTCCGTGGGGGTGGGTGGGGGTGGGGGGGTAAGCAGGGCTCTTGCTTTAAGAAGTTTCTTGCCTACTTCTGTTTGTCCTCCCTCCTTCGTCCACTGTCAGTCCTCTTCATATGCTTTGTCGACAACTGCATACATGTATGTGTACATGGTATTTTGATGATACGTGCCCACTCTGCAGTCCCTTCCACTGAGTCTCTTTGTCCCCCAGATAGTTCTTGTTGTGGGGGAGAAGGGGAAGTGGAGTTTAGTTAGGTTTGTTTATATAAGTATGGGGTTGTTTTTTTTTAATGTATTCATTTTATGTGCATTGGCATTTTGCTTGCATATCTGCCTGAGGATGTCAGATCCCCTGCAACTGGACTTACAGGCAGTTGTGAGCCACCATTTGGTTGCTGGGAATTAAATCCAGGTCCTCGGGGAGAGCAATCAGTGTTCTCAGCCACCGAGCCATCTCTCCAGGACCCTCCCCCTACATACCCTTTCCTTTTTTAACTGGAGCATGGACTCCCTCATTTTAGATGATTCTCAGCAACTCTAGGAGCCAGAAACCTGTAGGAGAGAAGCCAGTGTGAAATATCAGTCCTGGATGGTTTAAAGCTATCTCATTTTTGAGACTGGAAAGATGACGCATGCAAGGACCTTCCCTTGTGTCCGGTGGTTGACTGTGTCGGTACTTCAGCCACAGCTGCTGTGTCTGGTGGTGCCAGGGGATTGGTCTCTTTTCTCTCCTGACCTTTCCCTTCTCCATTTCCTTTACTGTGGCCCCACAGTGGCTATACATGGAATTTCCATACCATGTGTTTTCATGACCCCTCAGCCATGCCCCTCCCTAGATGGAAATAGCACATTTAGCTAGGGAGAAATCTGACAACTGTACTGTGTGAGAAAAGAACCTATTTTTAATTAAAAGAAAAAAAAAAAAAGACAAGAAAACTCCCTGGTGCCTGAACACATGTCGTAAGGAGTAAGTTGGGTGTTCTTGAAATGCTTGGACCTACATGTCATGTCTTTATCAGTATCCTCTGTAAGATGCTTTAATAGCCCAGTACATGTAAGAGCAATTTGAAGCAGCTTCAATCAATACTGAAGTAATACACAGCATGTACTAACGGAGCAAGCCGTCAACCCCACTTCAAAAAGTCCTAGCAAAAGGAATCACTCTGTCAATTATCAGTCATAGCCTGGACTACAATCCCGCAGGTCTTAATTCTGATACTTATATTTTTATATTTTTATATAGTGTTTGTCATGAAAACTCCCCCAGAGATAATGGATTGGATCTGTGTTTACTTTTCTGTAGACTGGCATGATGCTAACTAACAAGGTACTAAATTTTTCTTGAATATGCTTAGCTGCACAATAGATGGTAAATGTGGCTCCCGGGGCTTGAAACAGTGTAGGACTAAATCCATAGCTAAGCTTATTTATCAAATGTTGTCAGCATAATCGATGCACTAATCATATTCCAGAGAAACACATCTGCTCGTGCAAACGGTGCTGTCTGCTTCTGCAGAGAGAGTGCATTGAGTGTGTCTCAGCAAAACGTAGAGGCTTCTGCCTGAGTCAAGCTCAAGCTGAGTTCCAATTTGCAACACTCACAGCCTCTGTTTTAATGGCATTTTTTTCTGTTTTTGTTGTTGTTGTTGTTGTTTGTCTGTTTGTTTGTTTTCTAAAGACAGGGTTTCACTGTTTAATCCTGACTGTCCTGGAACTTGATCTGTAGCCAAGGCTGACCTTGAGTTGAGAGATCTGCCTGCCTCTGCCTCCTGAGTGCTGGGATTAAAGGTGTGCACCACCAACAGGCAGCTGCAAATGATGGCTCTGTGTTTTTGTTTTGTGGGAGCATTTTCTCAATTGAAGTTCCCACCTTTCAGGTAACTCTAGTTTGCGTCCAGATGACATAGACTAGCCAGCACACATAGCCACTGTTTTGCTCCATCAGGACCAAGGCAGAGCTTATTTTAAAAAAGCATTTAATCGGGGGCTTGCTTACAGTTTTAGAGGATTAGGTTAGTCGATGGTCATCATGGTGGTAAGCAGATAAGTAGAGTACTGGAGGAATAGCTAAGAGCTTTACATCCTCCACAGGCAGCAAGCAGAGAGAGCAAGGAAGTGTGTGTGTGTGTGTGTGTGTGTGTGTGTATGTGAGAGAGAGAGAGAGAGAGAGAGAGATGCAGATGCAGACATACTAGTCTAGGGTCGCTGTTTCAGTCACAGCTCAGCTCAGGTGGTGGAACGTGTGGCAGTGGCCATTCATATCATGTCAAGAGATTGGAATGGGACCCTGGGCTTGGCAGAACCTTCTGTTTGTGTAACAGTTTCCTCTAAGATTGACACATTTCATCCTGTAGACAATCACTTTAAATAGGAATGTAAATAACTCAAAATAGCTTCATGATAACACAAAAGTGACAAGATTCACAAGGCCCAATGTTGCCAAACAAAGCAAGCGATAAAAACTGAGAGTCCCTTTAGAGGAAGGGAATGCGAGCTGCAAAGAAGACTCTCAGACTAGCCAAGGTACAGAGAAGACACTGGGACCAGACCATCTGCCCTGAAGAAGCAGAAGCCGACGGAGCTTTAGAGGTTTAGACATGAATCATTTGGAAAGGACAGTCACCAACCAGTTGAGGTACCTGCAGGTTCTGCAGTGGGCTTCAGATTCCCAGCTTTGGTGAGCTGCCACCATGCTGGTGTGCTGTCTTTGAGGAATTTCTGCTCCTGTAAGTAGTCCTTCACCCATCCTGAAGATGCACTAGCCCAGCTGAGCATGCAGGCCTTGCCTTTCTCCCCATTCCCTCAGCTATGCTAAAAACCCTGATTACATTCCTGAAGCTAGTCCCCAAGGCCATCCTCCTTCACCCTGAAGCTGACTACCAAGGTCCAGCAATCAAGCCCACTGTGGCCCACCTAATTAACATGGCCAATTAAAAGTAAACGTCTCATCCTAATATGGGGTTTCGCCCTTTATAAACTGTCTATCCTGTGGCTTTTTTTTCCCTGTCCCATGAATATCCTGCCCTTTCTTCCCTGTTCCCTCCCTTCTCGAATGTCTTCTATCTTTGTCTCTTATTCCCTGTCTCTGTCCCTCTGGGACAAATAAATCTCCTTTGTGCTAAGAAGGTGGTCCTGAGCAGATAGCAATCACTTCATGTTGAGCCATCACTCAAATATCGGACTATAGGATACTCCCCACCCCCACCCCTTAGCCTGGGTCTCCTAGCTTTTGGACCTTTCCGCGCCAGCCTTCTTCATCCAACAGTGACTAACAGAACTCCTTAGATTTCTACACCTGATACACACATTCCGTTCAGTTCTGTGTGGTTGGCAAGTTTTCCTTTCACTTCTGGTGGCTGTACTGCTAGAATTCAGTATTTGCTCTTAACTGTCTGAAAACCCTGTTGACAGGTTCCAGATTCTTTCGTGGATCCCCTTGGAGTCTCTCTGGGTGATGGAGTCTAGGTGATGACACCCTCTGTCCCAGAGGTCGTTCTTTTGGGACTCTCTAGAAACAAGGAAACGCCCTGTCTCTTAACTTTGGCTCACCAGCTTCCGCTAGTGATGGGGACGCTCTCCTCCATCTGAAAACTGCACTTTAGCACCCAACAAAAACACAGGAATGCGTCCCTGCTTTCTCTTCTGCCTTCTATGAACACTCAATGTGACTGCTCTCCTCCACTCTCTGAACTTTTCCAAACCCCATTTTAAACCTTTTTTGCCTGTCCTATTTAACCTTCTGCGAGCTGCATGCATACCGACCGACCTCCAGCCACATAGTCACCAGCTGCAGCGCTGCAGCGAAGCCAGCGCAGGCAGCCCTGCCCCCTGCTGTGCAGCTGGTGCTGCTGCAAGAGCTCTTGCTAGCTTCAGCCTCCGCAGAGTCCCCACAGGACACGCCCCTTAGGCCCTANAGGGGAGGGAAGGGGAGGGAAGGGGAGGGGAGGGAAGGGGAGGGAAGGGGAGGGGAGGGAAGGGGAGGGGAGGGAGAGAGTAAGCAAACAAGCATGAAAGAGATCCATATAAATCTCATTCATTCTGGGCAGTTTTACACAGAAAAATACACTTTTTTTTTTCAGCTTAAAAATACTGTGTCTTTGCTGGGTGTGGTGGCACACACCTTTAATCCCCGGCACTCGGGAGGCAGAGGCAGGCAGATTTCTGAGTTCGAGGCCAGCCTGGTCTACAAAGTGAGTTCCAGGACAGCCAGGGCTATAAAGAGAAACCCTGTCTCGAAAAACCAAAATAATAATAATAATAATAATAATAATAATAATAATAATAATACTGTCTTTATTCAGAACCAGAAAGAATTTAAAAATTACACCACTATGAAAGTTTAATATAGCACTCAATGCACTGAAATACTACTAAACATACTATTTTCCAAAGACTTAAGGCAGATTTCTCAAGTTTACATGTGAGAGCCTTCCTTTCAAGCCTGTCAGTCTCTCCAGGTTCCGGGCCTCAGAAATCAATCGATACTGAACATCTGTGAACAGCTATGGTGGGGAGACGCATGCGTGCTGCGGTAAGAGTGTTGAGCACAAAGGACATTCTTCAGGATTTGGCTCTCTCCTTCCATCAAGTGGTAGAATCACAAAATAGTCTTCCTTTTTGTTTGTAATTGTATATGTACTGTGTGTATGTGGATGCTTGTTCACGAATGCGTGTGATGTGTGCATGTGGTGGCCTCAGGTTCCATTACTCTCACTATAGTCATTGAAGCAGGCTCTCCCAGTTGAACCCAGAGCTTACTGACAGGATAGTCTAGCCCACTGCTAGGGAGGAACTCCCTGTCTCTGTCTACCAAGCACGGGTGCACACTATACCCCACCCACTCACGTTTATATGAATACTGGGGATCCAAACTCTAGTCTTCTCACGCAGTAAGGACTCTACCCTCTGAGCCACCTCCCCAACACTTGCAGACAACACACATGTATTCTAGTATGTTACAAGTTAAATAATACCAACAATAAAACTTTTTTTTTTTTTTTTGGTTTTTCAAACAATAAAACTTTTTTTTGTTTGTTTTGTTTTGTTTTTGTTTTTGTTTTTCGAGCCAGGGTTTTTCTGTGTAGCCCTGGCTGTCCTGGAACTCACTCTGTAGACCAGGCTGGCCTCGAACTCAGAAATCCGCCTGCCTCTGCCTCCCAAGTGCTAGGATTAAAGGCGTGCGCCACCACACCTGGCATTAATGAAGTTTTCTGAGAGTATAAAACAATCACTTTCACCTGCTTCTAAAGAAGCTACAGCAGCTGGGCATCACCAGTGGTGAGTCGGAGGCGGGGCAGGAGCAGGGGCGGGGCGGGGCGGGGACGGGATAGGGACGGGATAGGTAAATATCTGTGAATTCAAGGCCATCAGGGCTACATAGTGAGACTGTCTAAAAAAATAATAATTAAAAATAAATAATTTATGGCATTTCAGAAAACAAGCATATGCTTCTGAACTATGCATTCAAAAGCAACCACAGTTGGTAAATATTTTGGGGGGATCCTTGACCAACACATAACAGGAAGCTCTGATTGTCTATTAATATGTTCACAGTTACTAGCTGGCAAACCCAACCCGAACTGCCTAACAGCAGCAGAAGCAGGATGTTTGAAGGCAGGGCAGCCTTCCACATGACTTACAGACTCTGTGATGCCTACGGAAACGAGTTAGGAGTTGCGGCAAGCGCACACTCTTCCCAGGGCTGCCCGTCGTCATTCATCAATCATGGTTCTACACTGATGCATCCTGTTCAGAGCTGAGCCTACCGAGGGATGGTGGATTGCCAGCAAACCGCTATGCTCTTAGCCTCTAAGGAAGCAGACATGTCTGCACACACCTGTAGCACTGGGAGACCAAGGCAGGAGAACGTCTGGTTTGGGTTACGGAGATAGTTCCCGGCCAACCTGAGCATATAGTAAGAACTTGTCTCCAACTAATGTCATCCTTGGCTACACAGCAAGTTTGAAGCCAGCCTGTACAAATGTGAGACCCTATCTCAAAAAAAAAAAAAAGACATTAATAGCTTGTTTTAAAACCAGTGAAGGGCTGGTGAGATGGCTCAGTGGGTTAGAGCACTCGACTTCACCTTCCAAAGGTGATGAGTTCAAATCCCAGCAACCACATGGTGGCTTTCAACCGCCCGTAACAAGATCTGACGCCCTCCTCTGGTGCGTCTGAAGTCAGCTACAGTGTACTTATGAAGAATAATAAGAAATGAATCCTTGGACCGGAGAGACCAACGGGAGCGAGCGAGCGAGGCTGTCAGCAGTGAGTGGAGCCAAACAGGGACGGCCAGAGCAAGCGGGGCCAACGGGAGCGAGCGGGGCCGACTGGAGCGAGCGGGGCCGGCTGGAACAAGGGGGGGGCGGCATACGGGGGGGGGGTGGCTGGGAGCGAGTGGGGCTGGCTGGAGCAAGCGGGGTTGAGCTGAGAGAGCGGGGTTGACCAGAACAAGGGAAAAAAAAAGACAGTGAAATATACAAATATACACGGTCCTTGGTCATCTGAAGGCTATGTAACAAAATCCTGCAGGCTGCAGAATGCTGAGGCATTAATCATCGTCCATGAGAATCCCAGTGAGCCTGTCTGTTCTTTAGGCCTTGTCTTTGATTGCCTTTGCAATGACAGAGTACAGTTGCTGCTACAGAGAAGTCTTTGTAGTTCTCAAAACAGAAATATTTACTGACCAATCTGGCAACTCCATGGAAAAACTCTGCCAAGCCTTGCCTTGGAGGAAGAAGTTTTTCTGCTGGGTTGTAGCTTCGTGAGACACCGAACATAGGGTACCATGCCTCTTTGAAAGCAAGGAGGGGCTTGGAGACATCCTTGTTATTACCTGGAGGGTGACCCTAAAGGCTGCCAATGGGAAACAGATAGGCACACTCGCGGATATTTGAGAAATGTTTAGCTACAAACCTACTGTTTATTAGGTGCATGTTTAAGAGGTTCACTGACAACTGGGACTTATACCTTACTAGGTGTTGGAGGGGAACACAAGCCAAAAATAGGGAGAGGAGGACCAAGAAGAGTTAGTGGCCCTGAGAAAATTGAGATTTCTGGTGAATAAGGAGACCTGAGCGGGAGGGGAGCAGTGGCATCCTCTTGTGTTCTCTTCCTGCCCTGGCCTATGCCAAGAAAAACAGCGAGGACTTGGGAACTGACCGCTGGGCTCCACTAATACGAGCTCTGAGGCACAGTCCAGGGTGGAGAAGGCTAGAAGCTGGGCATGTCAGGCTGACAGAAGACGTGTCACAGTGAAGCAGACTCCCTTTCTAGCTCCACTCCAGTGGGCTCCGTATAACCTGATGTGAGGTCACAAGAACATTCCACACGTCCCAAGCTTGACCCCTAAATACCTACAAGTGGTGCTCCCTGGAGGAGTGGCTGCCTCCAGGACAGGGATGGGACAAAAATAAGATGAGCCAGGAGAGCAAAGAATGCAAGGAATGAAGGGGTCATGCCCAAGGTCAGCTTCAAGGTCAGCTTCACAGGCTCCACTGGACAGACCTGAGACCACTTGGAGAGGCATTTACCCTCACTAATAATCATCACAGAACGAACTTCTGGGTAAACTCAGAGCACAGCAACAAATATAAATAAATAAATAAATAAATAAATAAATAAGGTAGTGTCTACCTGTTAGTAAGTCTTAAAGCATGTTGCTTACAAACACCCACTGCTTATTAACCAGTGAATACAAAGTAATCATTAATTAACTCCGCACTAAAGAAATTTAGCAAACTATCACAAATAGTGTAGCATGTTATAGGCCCGGCAGGGTCCAGTCCTCAGCACCACAAAGGAAAGATACACTCAGGACATACTTTAGAAGGTTGAGTGACTAGCAGGGCAAGTTTGATCTGGTTCTCTAAGCTACTCTCCACTCGTTTTGATTACGGAGTACAGAAGCTCTGCAGGTGCCTCGCAGACAGCCCAACTTCCTGAGGAGACCATGTAGGGACTATCAGGAGAGCTACGCCACTTATTCTAAATGCAACAGAAAATCTAAACCCATTGGTTTTATACTGTTTCTGTGCGTGCGTTCGTGCATGTGTGTGTTCGTGCATGTGTGTGTTCGTGCATGTGTGTGTGTGTGTGTGTGTGTGTGTGTGTGTGCATGTGTGACTTTGTGTGTGCGTGTGTCTGTGTGCATGTGTGTGTCCATATGTGTCTTTGTGTGTGCATGTGTGTGTGTCCATGTGTGTGTGTGTGTGTGTGTGTGTGTGTGTGTGTGTGTGTGTGTGTGTGTGTGTGTGTGTGTGTGTGCATGTGTGTGTGTGTGAGTTTTGGGGTAGCCCAGGCTTACATTGAACATGTCTGCTGTTACTCCTCAGCAGCTGGAGTGCCAGAATTAAATAGGCTCTTGTCACCTTTCAGTTTGTTCTGCTTTTATTTTGTTTAGGTTTTTTTGAAAGTGTGCTGCCTAGTTTTGTCAGCTTGACATGAACCTAGATATATCTGGGAAAAGGGAATCTCAATTGAGAGATTGCCTCTATAAGACTAGTCCAAAGTCATGTTTGTAGGCATTTTTCTTGATTAATGATTGAAGTGTAACCCGTCTCCAGGTTACAGTAAGCAGCATCCTTCATGGTCTCTGCTCCAGTTCCCGTCTCCAGGTTACAGTAAGCAGCATCCTTCATGGCCTCTGCTCCAGTTCCCGTCTCCAGGTTACAGTAAGCAGCATCCTTCATGGCCTCTGCTCCAGTTCCCATCTCTAGGTTACTGCTTGAGTTCCTTCCCTGACTCCCTCAATGATGGTCTGAGAGCTGTAAGATGAAATAAACCTTTCTTCCGACATTGCTTTTAGTGAAGGTGTCTGTCCCAGCACTAGAAAACAAACTAAAGATCTTACTTAGACTAAGTTGGCTTCAAACTCTTGACCTTACCTCAGTCTCCCATGTCCTGTAATGCCAGGCTTGCGTCATTGCACCCAACTTGCCTGAGGTTATGAGCAGAGATGGGATGTCATCATCTTTATGAATTTATAAAACAACTCAAGTTGCTAACTAGATCTCAGTGTATAAGGGGAGTGGGGTGCAGATGGGGATCCGTGTCTGAAAGAAGCTTGGATGCTGGGCTCTGGGAGACTCGGGAGGCACAATGGATATCGGACTCGTGGGCAGGTGAATGGGTGGGCTTCGGGAACAGAAGGGAAGAACTGACAGCCGAAAGCCAATGCCAGCAAGAGACTTGTGGAAGGAAGCATCCCGAGTATCAAGTGACTGCTGATGAGATCAGATCATTTGGAGGAAGCAGGGAGGTTGTGGAGAAAAGAATTGGGTAGGATGGGGAGGGGTGCATGACCTACTAGGTACCAAAGTGGAAATGGTAAGTTGGTGTTGAGCTCTCCTGGGATGATAAAAGGCTTATCAGATTTGGAGAGAAAGATCCAAACGTCATCAAATTAAATATCATTGAAAGTCAAGTGTGGGTTGAGATCGCAGGAGAGGTAAGAACATAGACACAGAAGAGCCGAGCCTCTGACAGAACTGTGTGGACCTCAGCATTCAAAAGGGGAGAGCGTGGTAAAATGAGGAATGAAGGAGTGTTGTTTGTTTTTCAGAAATAGCTAGAACTCATCTCATATTGGCCCATCTGTCAACAGGGTACTATCAACTTTTAACAGGGAAAAGAAAACGAAGGGGGAATAAACTTGGCTTTTGAATTTGCCAAAGCAGGGGCTAGTAGTGGCCTTGACAAGGGAAGTTCCAGAGAGCAGCAGAGGGACAAACTAGGACTGTGGCTCAACAGAAGGCAAAGCAAGGAGAGTGTCCACCCTGGGAGAGACCCTGGGAGAGACGATAGCTCAGAGACAGAGCAGGTGGGGGCGTGCTAAGGCCAGGAAGAGCTTTGTTTGCTTTTAAATATGAAGACACTCACTGTACTTCATATCAAGTGTCCTGTTGGAGAGGAAGCGCTGACCAATGACAAGGCGAACCGGTGGCTAGAACAAAGTCCTTGAGAATGTGAGAAGCAACGGGGCTCAGAGCACAAGGTGACAGACAGCACAACAAGGCACTGAGCTAACAAACTCACTCGCCTGCTGTTCATGACCTATTTGCAGAAGGATTTGGCAGTGTTTGAATTTCTGTCTTCAATACCTCACAGCTCTGGATATCCTTACACGTTCTTGGGTCAACTTAGTGTCATACTGGAGTATAAATTCTAAGAAATAGTTTTCTTGGTCAAACAATCAAAATTCCCAGGCAAGATGCCATATTTTGTAATCCTAACTCACAAGAGGCTGCAAAGAAGAATCTTGAGTTTGAAACCAGACTGAGCTGGTTTCATCAAGACTCTTTCATTCAACATCAAGACTCTTTAAAAACTGAGAACAAAGCTAGAATATTTTTAAACATATCAGGTGATGGTGCACACCTTTAATCCCAGCACTCTGGAAGCAGAGGCAGGAGGATCTCTGTGAGTTTGTGGCCAGTTTCAGGACAGCCAGAGCTACACCGAGAAACCATATTTTGAAAAACAAACTAACAAACAAACAAAAGTTGTCTTTCAATTTTTTACTTGTAGTACATTTTCAATGTTTTACTTGTAATAAATGTATTTAATTTTAGCAATGGCTACTCTGGCCTCTGTGGGCACTACACACACGGTGTGCAGACTCACATGCAGGCAAAATACCAACATGCATAACATAAAAATAAACATTAAGAACAATAGCATTATTATTATTATAAGAGTAATAATGTTGGGAACTATTCGTTCTCTCCCCTTCCCTCCCCTTCTCTCCCCTTCCCTCCCCCAGCGTATCATCTTTTAGTCTCTAGTATGTCTCATTTTACTGGGGTTAGTTTTTTTTTTTCCCTTGTTCCGGTCAACCCCACTCACCCCACTCGCTCCGCTTGACCCTGCTCACCCCGGCCAGCTCCGCTCGCTTTGGCCACCCCACTCGCTCTGGCCGCCCCCCACCACAGCCCCGCTTGCTCCAGCTGGCCCTGCTCGCTCTAGTCGGCCCCGCTCACTCTGATAGGCTCCGCTTGCTCCGGTGGGCCCCGCTCGCTCCAGCCAGCCCCGTTCGCTCAGGCTGTCCCTGTTCGGCTCCGCTCGCTCTGGCCAGCCCCACTCGCTCAGGACAGCCCCGCTCGCTTTGGTTGGTCTCTCCGGTCCAAGGACTCGTTTCTTATTATTCTTCTTAAGTACGCTGTAGCTGACTTCAGACGCACCAGAGGAGGGTGTCAGATCTCATTACGGGTGGTTGTAAGCCACCATGTGGTTGCTGGGATTTGAACTTACCACCTTCAAAAGAGCAGTCGGGTGCTCTTACCCGCTGAGCCATCTCACCAGCCCTGGGGTTAGCTTTTTAAATTTCTTTTCTCTGCACTTTCGTTTTTTCTTTATTCATTTTTGTTCATCTTGTTCTGTTTGAGCCTGGGTTTCTCTACACAGCCCTGATGTCCTGGAGCTCACTATGTAGATTAGGCTAGCCTTGAACTTTTATTCATTTTAATGACTCACTTTTCTGGGACTAGAATCTGGGTCTAGAGGTGTGTGCTCTATGGAGGCCTTACTTTATAATAAGATAGCCTACCAGGGTTTCTACAGAGGCTGGCAGATCTCTGTGAGATCAGCCTGGTCTACACAGTG
The DNA here is from genome assembly GCA_902729485.2 of Mus minutoides. Classification (NCBI taxonomy): domain Eukaryota; kingdom Metazoa; phylum Chordata; class Mammalia; order Rodentia; family Muridae; genus Mus; species Mus minutoides. The sequence goes on from LR749585.1 coordinate 1,825,399, forward strand.
AACTCCAGGCCACCCAAAAGTTGTGAGATCCTGTCTAAAAATAAAAAAGGAAAGAAAGAAAATAAACCTCCAGCTGCTCCTTTGTGTACCTGTTCCCTCACGATTACCAAGACTCAAAGGAATTTCCTCCAGGGCCCAGAGCTATAGCTCAGTGAGGATGCACTCTGAAAAACATTTTTCTAAAGGGTCAAAGGTTAAGCCACTTCAGGACTGAAAGCCCCCAACCCCAGTCCCCAGTAGATAACACACTTTGCTGAAGAGTGTTCCTTACTAACCTCTTACTCTGTCTGGTTTTTATAATTTTTAAATTCCTTGCTATGAAATCCATAGCCACCAGCGGATTTCAGGGTTGGAGGTACTGTTAGGTTACAAGACAAAAGACAGCAGCATCAGGAGAGGCCTTGCTCAGACAAGTCCTGGTTTTGACCTGCTCAAGAAGCCTGTGGCTATGCAGAAACTTGGCAGCCACGGAGCTTTTGTGCGTGAATCACAGGATTCTCTTAGATCAGAAATATGCCATCTCTCTTGTCTGGTCTGAGCATCCACAGAGAAGCTGGCTGGAGTACAGAGTGTCTGTCAAAGGAGACTCAAGCAGGTCTGTTGTTTTGGGGCAGGCGAGCCTTTTCAGGTGCTGGATGCTGGATCTGGCTGTTTGGCTCGGTGCAGGAAACAGAGGCGAGTTCCCTCAGCCACCGACTGCTGGGGCTCCGGTCTAGGAAGGGCTTGAGGTGCGGGGGACATGTATGGCAAGGACTGCGCTAGGGAGATTTTTCCCTCTGGAGGGAGTTTTGTTTTTCTTTGATGGTGTCAGTGCTGTGTGTGTGTGTGTGTGTGTGCTTCAGAGACTTACCATGCAGGCCTTGAACCTGCCAGCCTCCTGCCTCAGTTCCCTGGAATAGCTGGGATTACAAACCTGAGCCACCGTTACAGGGTCTGGATGCTCTTCTCTTTAAACAGTATGATTACTGCCAAGGTAAGTGAAGGGTTTTGTTTGTTGTTTTTATATAGTTGGCCTTGAACTTGCGAGCCTCCTGCCTCAGCCTCCAGAGTACTGGGACTGCAAGTTTGTACTTTTGTATCTGACATGAATAGACTTTCTAAAGAAAAAATTCAAACACATTTTAGGATCTAGGCTCTACCAAAAGTGTCCTTGATTTTTAAAAATTGTTCTACCATAAATAACTTCGCAACTGTGTACCTGACGTGCTCTGGATGGGTTAACCTTATTTCAATCTTGAATCCTTCATCCTCACACTCACCTTGCTTCCAACATAGCTGTTTCTGAATATGACTCTGCAGTTTGCTTGAATGTGTTTTGCAGAGTGGGGTGGTATATGCGTTGTTGTTGTTTGAGATAGTCTCATACTTGCTATATAGCAAGCGATGGCCTTGAACTCCTGACACCCCACCCCCACCCCACACCTTTAGCACCCAAGTGATCACAGGTGTGAGTCACCATGCTTGGCTGTTAATGTGTGGAAGAAGAGAATGTGTTTGAGAAGTTGCTCCTTTAAGGGTCCTCACCTATACTGTCTTTCAATGGTGTACACAGAGCTAGCCAGACTTTCAGTCTTCTCCATATTCCGTATCCCATATAACTGAAGTGGCTTGCCTTCCCACTGAGGCTAGACCACATGCAAGCATGCTTGAACCAGGCCATGTTGCTGCGCCCAGAGCTCACTGCTCTGGGATTACTGTGCTATTGTGGTTGACATGGGCCTCTGAGGCGTAGGTAGCTGCTTGCAGAGCCCCAGGGTGGCTGGGACGGTCTTAGTACTGTTGCTGCCCTCGCACAGTGGCTTTGCAGGCTGCTCTGTACCCTCCCCTCTGGGCCAGCTTCACTTCCAGGTTCAGTTCTCAGACGTCCTTGAACCAAGACTGAGTCTTGCCACCGGTTTGTGCTTGTTCCAAGGGCAGCCCCTTGCAGACCAAGAATCTAAGATCCATTTCTCCTGCAGATGTCAGTTTGCAAGCCGGACGTCAGAACCTCTTCACCCTGCAGGCCCACAGTGCCTGCGTCCTCCTAGACACGGGATGTTACAGCTCTTACAGCTCTCTATCATCCCAGAGCCTTTGCAGTATGTGTGTGTGTGTGTGTGTGTGTGTGTGTCTGTCTGTCTGTCTGTCTGTATCTGTTTCATGTGTGTGTCTGTGTCTCTCTGTGTGTCTGCTTTTCTCTGTGTGTGTGTGGTGTGTCTGTGTATGAACTTAAGAAACAAGTGATTATTTCAAGAGGGAACAAGGGGTGGGGGCTCCCAGGAGGAAGGAAAGGGTTGGGGGAATGATGACATTATAGTTACTTTAATAGGACAGGAAAGCAAGCGCAGTGTACTGTGGGCAGATTCCCGGCCTGCCTGCTAATCGTGAGAGAAAGAAGCCCAGCTGCTCTCCACGCCGGTCTTCTCAGTTTTATTGTGTCTGATAAATGCTTGTTTGGCTTTCATCAGGTTATAAATATCAATTTTATGTAGCATGTTTCTGTAGTTATGTCCCTTGGAGTCCATTTTGCAGAGAGTTTATATTGAAAGAAATGCCAGCCCGTGGCACGCTTCAACCCAGTGCATGTGAAAGCTCTACTAAAAGCCGTGGTTTTTACATTTATTTCATTTGTTTGCTTTTGAAAGCCAGGTATAATCCTGTAGCCTGGGCTAACCTGTAACTCACTATGAAGTCCAGGCTTGGAGTAATTCTTTGCCCCAGGCTCCCCAGTATTGGGATTATAGATATTTAGCTTACACTCAGATTTTCTCTCTCTCTCTCTCTCTCTCTCTCTCTCTCTCTATATATATATATATATATATATATATATATATATGTGTGTGTGTGTGTGTGTGTGTGTGCATGTGTGAGTGTATATGTGCATGTATGTGTGTGTGTGCCTGTGTGTGTATGTATATGTGTGTGTCCATGTGTGTGTATATTTGTATGCATCTGTGTGTGTATGTGTATGTATATGTGTGTGTGTGTGTGTGTGTGTGTATGTGAGGTGGAAACACATTAATGGTTCTTTGGAGAGTCAGTTGTGTTGGATGGTGTTTTGCTGGGGCAAACACATGAAGGAGTGTTTTCCTTAAGTGGACACAGGTAAAAGACTAAGGCAGACTCATGAAGGGAGGTTTCACTGAAGCAGATACAGGAGAGAGGATGTTCTGCTAAAGCAAGCAGGTAAAAGAACACATGATGAAAGATTCTTTGCTAACAACATGCATGTATTGGTTCGCCTTACATTGCAGAGTTGAGCTGCATTTGTTGGGATGCCATGGAGAGAAATGCACCTAATAACTTCTGGAGGTGTGCTGCAGTTTCTTGCAACTTCCACAGACTTGGGCTGATTGGCAGAGTGAAGTCAATCACGGAGGACACGTGATGTTTGCAGGGTATAAATAGGACTCCACAGACAGTGAGGGAGGCTGAGGTAGGCTGACTTAGAGAGCCAGCTGTGCAAGGCTTACTTAGAGAGCCAGCTGTGCAAGGCTTGTGAGTCTTGCATCTTCACTCCCTTGAGAGAGGCACAGCCAAGAACTTCTCCTGGCATTCCTATGGGTCCCTCCTGCAGGCTCATGCTAAGGCTGAGGCCTGGTTGTCTCTGCTAGGCAGGGCCACCACTGCTGATTCGTGTTTGCTATCTCAACTCTACCAAACTGACTGTTAGTGTGTCTGTGAAGTGTTTTCAAGTGACTCGAGCTGCTACTGCTAACCTGTGAACTGAACAGCCAATTTCCAGACAATACAGGTGAGAGTTGCTCCAAAGAACCTGTCTAAACAGGTCCACTTACCCTGTATCCTTTTCCCCACTGCCTCTTGTGGATGACATGCTAAAGGAGAGATTAAAGTACTTAAAAAATCATTAAAATAGGTTTTTAAAAAATTAAGGTTACATCTGTGTGCACATATGCACTCATCCTCATACATATGTGCATTTGTATGGAAGTCAGAGGTCAATATCAGATGTTATCCTCAATTTCACACCATCTTCTTAGTTTTTAGACACAGTCTCTTGCCAAATACAGAGCTCAGGGTTTTGACTGGACGATCTGACCAGAAATCCCAGTGATCTCCTCAGCTTTGGATTACAGCTGTGCAGGAATGGACGACAGCATCAACAATGGCTCTTCTTCTTCTTCTTCTTCTTCTTCTTCTTCTTCTTCTTCTTCTTCTTCTTCTTCTTCTTCTTCTTCTTCTTCTCCTCCTCCTCCTCCTTCTCCTTCTTCTTCTCCTCTTCCTCCTCCTCCTCCTCCTCCTCTCCTTCCTCCTCTTCTTCCTCCTCTTCTTCCTCCTCCTTCTTCCTCTTCTCACTCCTCCTCTTCCTTTTCTTCTTCCTCCTCTTCCTTTTCCTCTTCTTCTTCCTTCTTTCTTCTTCCTTTTTCTTCCTCCTCCTCCTCTTTCCTTTTCCTCTCCTTTAGCATAGAAGGGTCAAAGTCTAGTTTTCACATCTTGGTGCAAAGCGCTTTAACATTGAGCCATCACCTCAGCCTCCCCAACTTTTTTGATACGGGACCCACCCTCCCCCATCTTGAACTTGTGGAACGAAGATCAAGAGCTCCCTCTGCGCAGCCTTCTGAGCAGCCAGGACCACAGGAGTTGCTCATCTGATGTTCTTGACATACAGCTTTGTATATAACAGCTGTAAAATGGTTCTAAGAAGCCAGGCATTATGGCTCACCCCTATAATCCTAGCACTTGGCAGACCAAAGTGTGAGCATCTCAAGTTCCAGGACAGCTGAGGCAACAGAGTAAGACCTCAAAACAATAAAAACAACCATGAATAAAACTTGGAGAATAACAACCATGAATAAAATTAAGTGGTCTGTGTGCCTCATGATAATATTCACGGAGCCTCGAGTTCATTTCCAGCCATGTCAAAACAGAAGAAATGAAAAAGCGGGGTGTAGGTGTCTGTGTGAAGGAGTGTGGGTCATAGAAAATAAACCAAGGTTAAGCCAGGTGATGGTGGCAGCACTTGGGGAGGCTAAACTCTGTTGAGTTTGAGGACAGCCAGGGACACACAGAGAGACTTTGTTTTGAAAGAAAAAGGGAAGGAAAGAAGGAAGGAAGGAAGGAAGGAAGGAAGGAAGGAAGGAAGGAAGGAAGGAAGGAAGAAAGGAAGGAAGAGAGAAAGAGAGAAACTAAGATTACATTGGTGTAAGATGAGCTTTTGTGAGTTGTAGACCCTTCTATGCAGACAGGTACAGTGTCGTCCTGAAGAGCTAAGAGAGCCCTTGGTGGGGATGGGAAGAAAGAAAGAAAAAAGAGGAAAAAAGAAAAATTAGATTAAAAACATTTACCTTTGGATGAGTTCCATGATTTTGCATGCTGAACTGCTAATTAAGATGGTTACCAAGGTAACCGTTGAACCAAATGATAGCATTTATAGTTCTGACCTATGAAGAACTGTCTTCAAGTAACTCAGCAGCAATGAGTAAAAGCCTCTAAAATTTTTATATATCAAATAAAAATTGTCTGTCAAGGGACTGGGAAGTTAGCTTACCAGGTAAAGAGCTTGCCAGGCATGTATGAGAACTCGTCTGGATCCTCAACACCCACGTAAGAGCTAGGCAGCTGTAGCAACTACAGTGACCCCAGCACTCAGGAGACAGAGATAGGATCATCGCTGAGATAAGCAGGATGGTTAGACTCGCTGGAATGAGTGGGTCCCAGTTTCACTGAGTGCTGTGAGTGACATGTGCTTGCTGGGAATTGAACCCAGATCCTCTGGAAGAATAGCCAATGCTCTTAACTACTGATCCATCTCTCCAGCCCTATGTTCAGATTTTTTCTTTTTTTTTTTTTCTTTTTCTATACTTTTATTATTAGATATTTTCTTCATTTACATTTCAAATGTTATTCCCAAAGCCCCCTATACCCTCCTTCCGCCCTGCATCCCAACTCACACACTCCTGCTTCCTGGCCCTGGCATTACCCTGTACTGGGGCAGAGAATCTTTGCAAGACCAAGGGCCTCTCCTCCCATTGATGGCCGACTAGGCCATCCTCTGCTACATATGCAACTAGAGACACAGCTCTGGAGAGTACTGGTTAGTTCATATTGTTGTTCCTCTTATAGGGTTGCATATTTTTAATCTGATCAGTTTTGAACAACAGAATAAAGGATGCTGGTGATGTTGCTATCTTCTGAAGTACATTTACAACAAAAAGAACATTTCTGGAGCTGGTGACCTAGCTCAGTAGATAAAGATGCTGCTGCCATGCCTGATGATCTGAGTTCAATCCCCAGGACCCACAGTGTGGAAGGAGAGAATAAATATTGTTTTCTGATCTCCACACAAGCACCATGGCACGTACACACCGGGCTACCCAAGTAAATAAATGTACTTAAAAAATTAAAGCTGTCTTTTTCAATAAGCATTTATATTATCCTTTACTCATCACCATTTTCAATACATGGAATTGATTAAAACACATCTCAACACCTTGAAGTTTGGCATCAGAAAAGAATCGTTTTGGGACCAGGTTTGGTGGCTCACACTTTTAATCCCAGCATCTGGAGGCAGAGGTAGGCAGATTTCTGAGTTTGAGTCTAGCCTGGTCTACAGAGTGGGTTCCAGGATATGGAGGGCTACACAGAGAAACTCTTTGTCCCCCCACTCCCTGGAGAAATGGCTCAGCAGTGAAGAGCACTGGCTGCTCTTGCAGGGGATCAGGACTGAGTTGCTAGCACCTTGGTGGTGGCTTATCTTAACTCCAATTCAATATGCCTGACACCCTTTTCTGACCTCTGTGGGCACCAGGCACACACATGATACATATACCTACATTCATGCAAAATGCTTGGACATATAAAATAAAAATAAATAAATCTTTTTTTTCCCTTATTCCGGTCAACCCTGCTTGTTCTGGTCTGCGCCGCTCGCTCCGGTCAGCCCCACTCGCTTCGGTCGGTCCCACTTGCTCAGTCCCTGCTCTCTCCAGTCTAAGGATTCATTTATTATTATTCATAAGTACACTATAGCTGACTTCAGACGCACCAGAGGATCTCATTACGGTTGGTTGTAAGCCACCATGTGGTTGCTGGGATTTGAACTCATCACCTCCGGAAGAGCAGTCGGGTGCTCTTACCCGCTGAGCCATCTCACCAGCCCTAAATAAATCTTTTAAGAGAATAATTCATACACTATCTTAATTTTTCCAGGTAATTTCCTACAAGATAATGATCTTTTAAGGTTTACTGTCATTATTTTTTTTTTAATTAAGTATATATGTGCGTGTGTTTCTATATGGGGACACATGTACACAAGGAGGCCAGAAGACAGAGGCCTCTCCTAGAACTGAAATTACAGGCAGCTGTGAGCTGCCTCGTGGGTGCAGGGACTAGAACTCGGATCCTCTAAAAGAGCAACAAGTCCTCTTAACCACTGTGCCGTCTCTCTAGCCCAAGATGGAGATTTTAAAAGGATACTTAGTAAATACAGCACACAAAACCCTAATAGGAAAAATACTAATAGAGAAAAAGTGAACAATCATCTAGTAATGATAGCTCATAACTGGCGGAGTATGGGATAGTTACTGAGAAAGTAGAGGGGTGGTGTGTGTGTGCACACGAGTGTGTTGTGTGTGTGTGTGTGTGTGTGTGTGTGTGAGTGAGTGATTTTTGTTTTCCTTAATGGAAACCTCTGATATGCTAGGATTCGTGTTGAAGGCTGTTTAGCAGGGGTCTTTGCTGGTAGGTGAGTTAGGAAGGGCGCCCTAGGAAGACCGAGCAATGAAATTGATTTTACTGCGAGTGGGGATTTATTAGAATGGCTTACCTGCCATGGGCTAGGGACTCCAACCCTGTCTGGCTGCACACTGCTAGCTGCCCCCAGTCTGCTGCTGAAGGCTGGCCATGCTGGGAGTCCAGGAAGCAGGGGTTGAGAGTAGAGGAGAGTGGGGGCCACTCCAGCTGCAGCAGCAACAGCAATAGACCCTGGGGCCATCAAAGACAGGTGGGTGACCCAGTTGGAAGACTGGTGAGAGGGTAGATCCTCCCTTGCAGCTGCGATTCCTCTCTGGAAACACCTCAGATGTACAGCCATGAGTTGACACTACACTCTTCCACTGAGAGTCACAGATAACCATGGCAGCCCGTCTGCTTTCGAGTGAACCATCTTCCTGGCCAGGACAATGGCCTGGTGCAGTGGTTCTCAACCTTGCTAATGCTATGACCTTTACAACAGTTCCTTGTGAGCGGTGACCTCAACCATACAATTGTTTCCATGGCTACTTCATAACTGTCATTTTGCTACTGTTATGAATCATGATGTAAATATCCGTGTTTTCCAACGGTCTTAGGTCACCCCATGAAAGAGTCCTTTGACCCCAAAGGGTCTCACAGACTGAGAACTGCTGATCTAGGGCCTGTCAGAGCCACTGAGCTACTGAGCACCTTTCTTGTCCCCGAACAGTGACAAGCACTGTGTGCCAGTACCTATGTGTTCCAGGGACCAGCTTCGGACTTTGGTTGACCAGTGGGAAGGCACTCATGGTGAACAACGGCAGGCTTGGATTCGCTTGGCAGCACTGATCATAGAGTACTTTTTTTTTTTTAAAGATTTATTTATTTTATATCTGTGAGTACACTGTTGCAGTCCTCAGACACACCAGAAGAGGGTGTCAGATCCCATTACAGATGGTTGTGAGCTACCATGTGGTTGCTGGGATTTGAACTCAGGACCTCTAGAAGAGCAGTGCTCTTAACCACTGAGCCATCCCTCCAGCCCCCATAGAGTACTTTTATTTGAAGGATTTTTTTTAATGTTTTTTTTTTTTGAGACAGGGTTTTTCTGTATAGCCTTGGCTGTCCTGGAACTTACTTTATAGACCAGGCTGGCCTCGAACTCAGAAATCCGCCTGCCTCTGCCTCCCGAGTGCTGGGATTAAAGGCGTGCGCCACCTCGCCCGGCTATTTGAAGGATTTTGACTGAATTCATAAACAAACAATGGCTGGCTAACCAAAGTAATCGCAAGGTAGCCATGTTCTGTGTTGTGAATCTGAAAGCAGATAGAAAGATTGGCAGAAGGAAGGACTAAACAGTATGAACTCCATGTCAGCATGGGCATGGAGATTACATTCCTGGGCAGTGTAGCTCAGTGGGCAGAGCTCAGTGGCATACCCAAAGACCTAGCTTTAATCCTGTGTGCTGAGGAGCAGGAGGGAAGGGAGGCGGAGGAAGAAGAGGAGGACAAGGAGGAACAGGAAGAAGAGGAAGAGAAAGAGGAGGAAGAACAGGAAGAGGAGGGGGGAAGGAGGAGGAGGGGAAGGAGGGGGAGGAGAAGGAGGAGCAGGAAGAAGAGGAAGAGAAAGAGCAGGAAGAGGAGGGGGGAGGAGGGGGGGAGGAAGCAGAGGAGAAGGAGAGCTCATGTTGCTCATTGGTCAGGGACCTGGAGTTCTGTGATTCTCAGTTTTCTGCTGAAAGGATAGTGCTTTTGATCCCAGCACTTAGCAAGTGGAGGCAGTAGGATTAGGAGTTCAAGACTAGCCTCGGGCATGCATAAAGGTTAGCCTAGGCTACATGAGAGGGAAAAGGGAAAGATGATGGCAGTCGCAGGGTCTGGTGTGGGTCGTTGAGTCCCTGTGGGATGAAATCAACTGGACACAGTATGAGTGTCTATAAATGGTTTATGTGGTCAGGTTACATGTCTGTGAGTTATATGTGTTACATTTCTGTAATCCTGGTGCTAGAGAGGCTGAGGCAGAAAGGTCAAATGCTCTGCAACTTAAAGTCAGCCTGGCTGACAGAATGAGAACCTGTCCTAAAAGCAGACAGACAAACAGACAGACACACAGACATAAATATACACATACAAACACACACACTGCGACACACACACACAGACACATACGTATGCACAGAGAGAGAGGAGAGGCAGAGAGACAGACGACAAATGAACGCAGGCAGCCTTTTTACTACAGCCGAGCTCCCTGTGGCGGCTGCTCGTCCTCTGCCTGCTGACCCTGCGGCTGAAGCTTTCAGTCAGGAGAGCCCTCAGTAGCCTCACCTTCCCAGCTTTCTTGAGTTTTAAAGATAGTCTCATGTAGTCCTGGATGACCTTGAACTTGCTGTGTAGTCAGGGTGACTTGGACTTCAGACCCTCCTGTGCCATCTCCACTTCCTACACATTTATGAGGTTCTGGGGGATTAAACCTCAGCGTTGGGCCTCTTGGACAGGCAGTGCAGTGAGCAACATCTCCGAGTCTACTTCTATGTTGAATTCTTCCTCCTCCTTATAAACTTACCTAGATGTGTATTACCTTCTCTGGGGGTTTTATTGTTTGGTGTGGTTTTGAGACAGGGTCTCATGCTATAGCTGCCATTTCTTTCCCTCTTTAAAAAAGAAAATTACTTTGCTGTAATGAACTTACAAATAAAAACATCACATCACTAGAGTGAGGTGGCCAGCTACACAGTCCCCAGCTCTCTGACCCTCAGTGAACTGCTATACAGTTGGAATGGCCATCTGAAGCCATGGAGTGCCACCTTACAGTTTTACACTGTCACTGTCAACCACACAAACAGGACAAGAAAAAACTAGGACGGAGTTGAAACTAGAAAAACAATGAGCGGGCGTGGTGGCACATGCCTTTAATCCCAGAACCTGGGAGGCAGAGGCAGGCAGATTTCTGAGTTTGAGGCCAGGACAGCCAGGGCTACACGGAGAAACCCTGTCTCGAAAAAACCAAAAAAAAAAAAAAAAAAAAAAAAAAAAAAAAAAAAAAAAAAAAAAAAAAAAAAAAAAAAAAAGAAAAAGAAAAAGAAAAAAGAAAGAAAGAAAGAAAGAAAGAAAGAAAGAAAGAAAGAAAGACAGACAATGAACTTTGCGTCCTCTCTCACCTGAGTCAGGTCCTTCTGCTGCAGTTCTGTGGAAGGACAGAATGTCTCTAGGCTTGAGCTTGCTGTTTAGCAGTCAACGTTGAATGTTGATCCTCCTGCCTCTACCTCCCACTGCTGAACAGGCCCTGGGGAATCAAACCAGGTTCTCACGCATAATCTCAAATACTCTACCAGCTGACCTACATTCCTGACCCCTAGTTCCTGTCTGCATGTCCCATCATGCGTAGGAAGCATTTGTAAGTGACTGCTGTCCCCAGTGCTCATACTGACTGTATGAATCATTTCTCCTTCTAGGAATCAGCAGGGCTGTGAAAGCTTTGATTCTAACGCATGGCACACTTGCCAAATCACTGTTCCAAATATATGGCCTTGGGTTCCAAAATCGATTTTGTGTGTGTTTGTAGGTGTGTTTATTTTTAGAGCAGGTTCTCCAACACTCAGGCCAATTTTAAACTGCCGAGCGTTTTATCAGAGCATGTTTTTCCAGTCCTGATCATGTTGAGTCTCCCAGCCCCTCCGGCTTTGGCTCCCTACGCGATTCAGCACAAACTCGAGAGCAAACAGCGCCCCCTGCTGCTCTGGAGCCGTTGAGGCCTCCAATGAAAGCCACAAGAGTAGCCCACACCTGTCTGTCTCCTGACTGTGGAGTATGTGTCCTCGCTGCAACAGAGTGGCATGAAGCTGATCCCTGCAGAAGGCCAGAAAGCTGGATGCTGTTAACAGACCCGTTTCTTTCCCCTTTAAGCCATCTACTTAAAACCCCTCTCCTCCTCCCCAATCTGCTCTTGACCCTGAGGCCAGAGGAGACAGTCCGGCCCCTCACGATTCCCACCACATAGTGGTTCTTGTCATTTGGAAAAATCGAGGCAGCCTTTCTCTGCTCTGCTCACGCTGTGACCCAGTTTCTTCTGGCAGCTCTGAGAATTGAACCCAGGGCTTCACTCATGGTAGGCAGGCAGCCTACCTAACACTAAGGTACACACACCCTCAACCCTTGTTTTACTTTAGACTTACACGTATTTGTTTGTTGTTTGGTGTGTGGTGTGGGTGCACTGTGAGCACATGAGCATAGAGGGGACGTCTGGTGTCCAGTCTCCTCACTCGCTGCGGCGGTGTTCCCTTAACGCAGGGTCTCTCCCTGAATATCTCCGCCCTCCACCATGATGGAGTTTTAGCACAAGCACACAAGCTTTGTTTTGTTTGCTTTATTCTTCTTCTTCTTCTTCTCCTTCTTCTTCTTCTTCTTCTTCTTCTTCTTCTTCTTCTTCTTCTTCTTCTTCTTCTTCTTCTTCTTCTTCTTCTTCTTCTTCTTCTCTCCCCCCCCCCATCAACTCCCTCAGGCTGGCCATCACCTCCTGCCTCCAGGTCTCCACAGCCACATCGGTCCTTAGGCTTCAGGGATGCTGGTAGCACCAGCTGGAACGGAGTACAGAGACACACGTTTCTCAGCTTAGTTTTGCCGTTATCAGGGAAGGAAAAGAATTCACTGTCAGACTTTTGATACAATGTACATCTCTGGTGCTGAGGTTCAAAGTGAGAGAGGCCTCACCAGGGGAAGAAGTCTCACCATGTTCAAGAGCATCCTTTATACTTGCGGTAAGAGATGCAGTTAGTATGCATGGCAGATATGTTAGCCTAAAATGTGACATATTCAGTAAAATACATAACATAAATAATGCAATACTTTGTATGTCTAGGATAGTGTGTTACATCTGGCAGGCAGCTGGCATTTACAAACAGGGACTCAGAGGCTCAGCAGGTTGCCACTTCAGGAAACAATTCCCAAGACCCAGCACTGCTCCCTTAAAGGGCACAGCACCAAAATATCACTGCAAAAGGCAATTAGAAAATGAAAGTTCTTTCTCTGGATTGCTTTCAGAAATGTTCTGGAAAGCTCTAGAAGGGATTCTGTGGTGAACTGCGGTATCACTTATGGGCCAGCTTCATCTGTAATATTAGACCATCACATGCAAATGGTATCTCTGAATTCCCAGGCTGTGCTATCCTGGGAGGAGAAGGGGGGCTGCTGCCAAAGGAGAGTATGGTCTGAGTCTCAAGCAGGCTGCTACCAGTCAACAGCACCAAGCTGGTCAGTATCGGAGACAACGATTGCTGTTATTGTTGTTTAGGTAAACATACAAAATACCAGGGTTCACCATGATATCTTCACTCATAGACACCATGGTCTGTTCTTATGTTCCTCTCTCTCCTCCATCTGTTCCTTTCTTCCCTCAGCCAGCCAAAGCCTCTGCTTTCTTCTTACATGTATCTGTTATCCTTTCTCCCATCTCTCAATCGCTTTCCTTTATTAGCTCAGTCTCTCCTCTCTGGTTCCCCTCTCTAGTTTCATGGCTTGCAAATAAACATAGATGGTACATACATATATGCACACACACACAATTTTAAATTTCTGTTCTGTGTTTCAGAAAACACACATTCGTTCTGAGTCTGGCTTGCTCTTGCTTAGCATAAGGATTTCTGGTTACATTGATTCTTCTGTATCATTATTTCATTCTTCTTTATGGCTGCATTTAAACAATGTGGTTATTAACTATGTCCTAACCTTTGTAGAGTCTAACTAATCCTGCCCCAGGTAATTGTTTGTAATATCAAGCCTCTTGCCTGTAGCCCTCCACCCCTTCCAATATTTAATGCGTTGGAACTCCTTATTCGATGTCTGCCTTCCAGACGCTCCCTGGAAACTGGTGGCGCCGCATCGCCCCCTGCTGGCAAAGTCTCAGAAGCCTCCTTCTAGGTTGCCTGGCTCTTTACCGCGAGCCAGGGGCCACGTTTGACAGGCCTTTTCTGTGTTCTGTCGCTGGCCCTGAGATACAGAGTCAGGAAAAATGGAGTCTTAAGCTAGATGTCTTGGTTGAGGCAGTAATCCCATCACTAAGGAGGTTTAGGCAGGAGGATCCTAAGTTCAAAGTAAACCTGGGCTGCATAGTCAGGCCCTACCACAAACAAAAACACTATCCACTGCCATTGGTCTTTGGAGAGACTCCAAAGAGATGTTTGTTTCCTTCTGGGTCTCGTCCCCTTTTTCACAGGGTTTCACTGTGAGAGCGAATGTTAGTAACAATGATACAGATGGTTAAAGGAGGCTTCAAACGGGTAACAAAGATGAGAGACAAATCCAGGACATTGTCACTTGCTGTAAGGGAGACAGCAGGCACACAGGGAAAAGATAAACCAGGAGACAATTCAGTACAGCGGAAGATGCTTGCAGGGCATATAAGTGAATTATTGACTTTTGTGCTGGAAACTAAGCACAGAGCAACGCGTGACGCACTGGCGTTCCCGCTGGGCCACACTTCCAGCCCTGGACTTATTTCTGAAAAAATTTGTTTTCTTTATTTCTAATTTGAGAGGGAGAGGGAGAAGAAGAGGGAGAGGGAGAGGGAGAGGGAGAGGGAGAGGGAGAGGTTATTCTTCTGAAATCTCACCATTCTCCTTTGAGATCGATCTTTCATTGGCTGAAGCGCACCAGTTCAGCTAGGCTCGCAGGATCGTCCTGTGTCCACCTCCGCAGCACTGGGTTCATAATCTCACTATGCCCGCCATTTTTCTGCGGTGGGTTCTGGGGTTTGAACTCTTCTCTTTGAGCTTGTGAGGCAGCCTAGCTGTCTGCCCTGAGAGCTGTCCTTTAAGTCTCATTATGCAATTTTTGCTTTTGTGATTTTTTTTCCTCTCCAAACTGCCTGATGTCTGTTTTGTTTCCTTGTTTGATTTTTGCTATTTTGAGTTAGCATCTCAAATTGTCAGACTGGCCTTGGACTTACTGTGTAACTGACAATGAATGGTCTTGAAGCTCCTGCCTCTAATTCCACACACAGCGTCACTGCTGTGAGCCACCACCCCTGGCTCTGCCCTTTTCTTAACTACAGTTGTTTGTTTGATAGGTTTTTATTTTCTGTGTTCCTGTGCCTACTTGACATTTCCTATTTCCTTCTTTAAAAGTGTCCTTTTCTAAGCTGGGTAAGGTGGTATATTCCTGTAATCACTTGGGATTTGGAGGAATGAAGATTGGGAGTTCAAATACAGCCTCAGCTACAAAGCAAGATTGAAGTCAATCTAAACTATACGAAAGCCTATCAGAATTAAAAAAAAACTTTAAGATTTCCCTATTGTATTTAAATATTTTCACTGCTCCTTCATCTAGTTTTACATTTTCATTTGCATTCTTTGTCTTCATTTTGTAATTTAGTATCTAATCCTTTCTCATCTCTGAATTTTCACACAAATGCCAGCTACCCAGGAATAGGCAAGAGACGGTAAGTAAGTAAGTAAGTAAGTAAGTCAATCCATCCATCCATCCATCCCTGGCCACACTGGCTCTGTCCTGTAAGCCCCTGTGCTCTTTACCAGCACCTACGGTAAGTAAGTAAGTAAGTCAATCCATCCATCCATCCATCCATCCATCCATCCATCCATCCATCCCTGGCCGCACTGGCTCTGTCCTGTAAGCCCCTGTGCTCTTTACCAGCACCTGCAAGGATTGTTTGTTTCTAATTCTCCACCCATTTCCCACAAAACTTCACGATCAAAATGATTTTACTAGGGCTGGTGAGATGGCTCAGTGGGTAAGAGCACTGACTGCTCTTCCGAAGGTGATGAGTTCAAATCCCAGCAACTACATGGAGGCACAATCATCCGTAATGAGATCTGACACCCTCTTCTGGTGTACTTACTTATAATAATAAATAGATCTTATTTATAATACTTATTATACTACTTATTTATAATACTTATTTATACTACTTATTTATAATAATAAATAGATATTAGATTTTCACTGCCTTTCTCTCCACATTCCAAGTCTTACAGCCTCACAATCAAAGTCAAGCTGCCTGCCTGGCTCTTTACTACATATAAAGACTGTGCAAGGGCTGACAGGATGGCTCAGTGGGTAAAGACACTTGGGGTCCAGCCTGATGACCTGAGCTTAATCCCCAGGACCCATACAATGAAAGGGTTAAATCAGCTTCTTTAAGTTGATCTGACCTCCATATGTGCATCATATCACACACAGACACACACAGACCCACACAGACACACACTCTAAACAAATTAGTAGATATCAAAAAAACAATGAAAATCACTGACTTTCCCTCGGCTCTCTAAGGTCACACCTGCTCTGTCCTTATCCAGTTTGTGTCTCCTCATAATTGATGAGAGCCAGACAGGGGGGTCACATAAGTGTCTCCATGCGTACATGCTAGGGACAGCTATCGCCTGGGCTGAAATTAACACCCTTTCAGGGAAATGTAGTTTTTAAGAGCACAGTGAAATGCAAAAGAAAGGACCAGAGTTTTAAAATATGTCTTTTCTATAGAAATTCAGATGGTGATGTCTGGGCAGGTGGGAGCTAGGGGCATGCATGAGAAGAGAATTATGCAGAACCACCACTTGTGCATGGCTCGTAATCTGCAGCTTTTCACCACCTGTGCATGGGCTGGCTCACAGCCTGCAGCTTTTCACGTTGGGATTTGAACAATGAACAGTTTCACAGACTATTGTATTTTGGCATCTCTAATTAAGAGCTGATTAAATAAATGCCTATTTTATTGCAGGTCTACTTTTTCCAATGTTTCAGAATTTCCCTAAATCCGTGCTGCTACATAGATCGAATCAGCCTGCCAACTCAGATGTATGCAAACATGTTCCTGGTTTAGAAAGATGATTTTGAAAGCCATCTTGCAAACATGGGTGTCTAGCCGGAAGTTCATTGGGACTTGGATATATGCAGGCCGCAGAAGAGGGACCAGGCATGCCAGCGTTCCCTGTGTCAGCATCACATTTCTAGTGACAGTGAGGCACAGTATGTTGTCATACTTACTTTTTGTGATGCTGTAGACAGAAACCAGGGTCTCTCCTCTGCTAGGAAAGTGTTCTATTACTGAGCTACACCATCAGCTACTAGTACAGAATCAACAGTAAGAGGTGGGTGTGCACTCATGTGCGTGCATGTACATGTGAACGTGTGTGTACTAAGATTGCAAGTGGGAAATGCAATAATGCTTTATCTTACGAATAGATAGTAATTAAAACGTTTTTTATGCAGTAGTTATATTTGGCAGGAATGTTCTACCGCTGAGCTGCGTCCCTAGCCTAGTTTCTCAGGCTGGCCTGGGACGTGCAATCCTCTTGCCTGACTGAGTCACTGGGATTGCAGGGCTTCACTACCAGACTGGCTCATGAAAGAAATCCGATTCATAATAAAGGGGACAGGGCAAGCAGTTGCTGGGCTGTGCTGAAGCTAGCCTATTATTCCAGGCCCTCCTCCTCACTCCCTCACCCCAAGATGAAATCCATTGCTTGCTTCCTTGACCCCCAAACTTGACACGTCTGCAAGGTTTTCCTCCTCTATTTAAATCCCACACGGCCTTGCAGGGCCCCATCCAAGGCACTCCGCAAACTGTTCCCTTGGTGACGTTGACTACTTGGCCCCACTTCCACAAACTTTTGAGCTGAGACTGGCCTGATGCTGCTTATGCTCAGAAATGTTCTCCCCTAAATTCTGGCTAGACATATGCACTGACTTAGGGGAAGCCCCTCAGCGTCGCTCTCGTGTCAGTCAAAGTCTGCACTGAGGAGCACGGAGATAAAATGACAGAGAGAGAAGCAAGAGCCATCATCACTGGGAAACATTCTGGCTGTGGTAGAACACTCGGAAAGCCTTACGAGAAGGTCTGCGTCGGGCATTAGGGGTCCAGTGCCGATGCATCTCATACTGTAGAGATTAGACTCAACACAAACCTGCTGACCTGACTTTGAAGCCAATGTAGGCTACAAATCAAGACCCTCCTCAAGCAAAACTAAACAGTGCGGCACTCTCAGCTTGGGAGTTGGAGATGTAGAGCCTGGAGAAGGGAAGCTCAGCACTAGACATAGAACTCTTGCACAGGACAGACCTTATCCAGCAGCCCTTGACGGGGCTGCAGCCGTGTTCTGTCTCAGTGACGTTTTCTGGATCTGTTTCCTCCAGGCTAATGCTGTGACACAAGCAGACAATCCTGCACGATACAGGGCAGCCTAACAGTGAGCTGCTGCCCTACCAGCACTTGTCAGGCGTTTGAAACTCACCACAGAGTGTACTCTAGATATTATATGGTTTCTGGTAAGCTATTTCTTCAAATGTCTTGTAGTCATTTTAAAATTCAATATGAGCACATTAAATAAGATCTTGAAGGAGGAAAGCATTCTGTGGAGATAGCAGGTGGGCAGCTGGCGGGCCTCAAAGGGTGCTAGTGGGGTGCGCCCTGGGCCAGGGGGCGCTAGTGGGGTGTGCCCTGGGCCAGGGGGCGCTAGTGGGGTGTGCCCTGGGCCAGGGGGCGCTAGTGGGGTGTGCCCTGGGCCAGGAGTCACTTCTGCAGCATCGTGAATGAAAGAAGAGTTTCTTTCACTAAATTGTATTAAGAGCCAGCTTGTTTGTTTTGTTTAGTTTGGGTTTTTTGGAGACAGGGTTTTTCTGTATAACAAAGCCTTGGCTGTCCAGACTCACTTTGTAGACCAGGCTGGTCTTGAACTCACAGACATCCTCTTGCCTCTGCCTCTTGAGTGCTGGGATTAAAGGTGTGTACCACCATACCCAGCTTTTCTTTTCTATTTTTTTCTTTTGGCAAGAGCCAACTTCTTTTTAAGTTGGCTGGCAACTGGCCTTGTAGAATTGAGCAACTCCTCTGAGCCTCTTCCAGCTGCAAGTGTATGTATAGTCATCCGTGGTTGTTGAAGACTACTGGAAATCCTCAGATGTTGCTGAAGCTGAGTAGTGGCAGCCGGTTCTGCTTAGTAGCATCCCACCACCTGGTGAAGAAACACTCATTGTTCTTTCCCACACTGGGTGGCTTTGGGTGGCACGGGCTGTTGGAATGTCATCTGGGGGTGAGGGGCTCTGAAGATGTAAGTGCCATCCAAAGTGTAAGACCTTGGACAACGTCTTTCTAAACACAAAGGCCAGCTTTTTCCTCCATCTTCTGGCTCTCCCAGATCCTCCTCCCATCTTCCTGGAAATGACCCTAATATAAGATCTATGTAACAAACAAGCATACACCTCAAGGGTAGGTAGTCATAGCTCTGGGAGAAAGGGTGCTTGCTGTCAACCCTGACCTGAGTTCTAGCCTCCGACCCCCAGATGGTGGAAGGAGAGGACCCACTTCTGCAGGCTGTCCTTGACCACCACATTACATGCCATGGCAACAACTGTGTTCTCCAATAAACAGACAAAAATAATAAAGTATAAAAATTTTAAAAATGTCAGGCAGTGTTAGCTCACACCTTTAATCCCAGCACTTGGAAGGCAGAAGCAGGCAGATTTCTGAGTTTGAGGCCAGCCTGGTCTACAAAGCAAGTTCCAGGACAGCCAGGGCTATACAGAGAAACCCTGTCTCGAAAAAAAAACAAAAAAGAAAAAAAATTTTTAATGTTTTTTCCTTGAACTTACAAAACGAGTCCTGGTGCTGGACCAAAAGGTCTTTGCTTGTTTTTATTCCTACAAGAGCTCTGGGGGACCCAGGACCTTGGCTGAGGGGGGAGGTTGGGCAGAATGCTTGCCTAGTACACATGGGACCCCAGCTTTGATTCTCATAGCAAACAAACCATGTATGGTTGTACACACAGCCCTAGCAACTTGGGAGGTGGAAGTCAGCTGCATAGACAGGCAGTTTCAGGTCAGCCTGGGACATGAGACCCCCATCTCAGAGACAAACAAGGCAGTAAGGACCAACAACCAGAACCTGTAAATCCCTACAGATTGGCTATGCATTGCTATAAACATCTGGATATTAAAAACGACTCTTAAAACAAAAGACATTTTTTCCTTCTAGAATGATTTTAAAATATTTAATTTTTAAAATTTTATGAGAATTGTAATACTTACGCTATAGTATACTAAAGGTAATCTCCTGAAGTTAGAGTTACTCACTGTAGTCAGTGTCTCCTCTCCCTCCCTCCCCTCAGCCCCATAGATTGCTGTCTTTCAAATCCCCGTTTTTATTTTTCATATGTGTGTGTGTGTGTGTGTGTGTGTATGTAGAGATACTTACACACATGAGTGTGTCATAGATGTATCTATCGGTGGGGACGAAAGTCCACAATTATGCATTTTTCGGTACTAGCCTTCGTCTGTTGAGGATTTGTTTTATTATTTTTAGTTACGTGTTTATATGTTTGTGTCTGTGTGAGCACTGCCCCTCTGGACTCCTGGGCAGTGTCAAGTAGCGGCAAGAGATAGGCTTCGGATCAGAAAAGAAAAGAACCAAATCCCTGCTAGCGGCTTCAGAACACAGCTCAGTAGAAGAACACTCGCCTTGTGTGTGTGAGGCCCTGGGTTTCATGGACAGCACTCACTCATTCACCCAGTCCTGTCCCGTCCGTAGCTGGCTGACCACTCACAACTTCAGTTGACATCAACCGACTCCAGGCCTGACTCCTCTTAGAGTCTGCAGAGTGGAAGTGGATTATCTTCCCAGGTCATCGATAGCTTCAAATGATGCCCCGTTTTCCCCTGGGCTTTCTTCCTAGCATTCATCACTGTCTGAAATCCTTGTTTACTTTCTGTAAGTGTTCCTCCTTCTCCTCCTCCTAGGAGCAGGAGCCTGGATGACTGCCTTTGGTCGGGTCACTTCTTCCATTGTCCAGGGGCACGCCTGCATGGAGAAATGAGTCAGTAAAGTCTTACGGATGGATGAAGATGAAATGGGTGCCTGTGTGAGGCATGTTACACAGGCTCAGCAACAGAGGGTTCTATGGAAGTAAGTTGGACCAGGCTGTGCCATTCAGCTGGCTCCTGTTGTAGCTGAGATCTTTCCTATATTCTTCACTGCTCTCCAAGAAGGCATCCTGAGGGATTACCACCAGAGGGTATGGATGCGAACTTATCTTTGGGTCTGTAGCAGTTCTCACAGTTGTTCAGTAGGGGGCAGTCTCTGCCAGAACACCATCCTTCATGGTGCAGGCTACCGTATTCCAGGTAAGTCATTGGAGGCGGTGTGAGCACGCTGGCTGCCTGACAGCCTGCGTTTCCCTTTCCATGCACAGCATCCACTTCTTACCTCTGTTAGCACTTTAATCAATGGTCTACGCCATTGAATTTGTTGAAGACGTATTGACGCTTCTCTTAAAATAAGCAGGTGAGGGAAGGAATGCTAATTTATGTATTTTGAAGTCTAACTTTGATTGTCTTTTGAAACTTCATTCACTCAATCATTCTCTAAGCTTTGACCATGGGTCAACATATTTCTTAGCAAAGGGAAGAAGATGGGTTCAGGGTGGGAGTCGAGTCAGGTTCTAAACATGGGTTCATTGGCAGAGCTAACTTTTTTACATCTCAGTATCCTAAGTCCTCTTCTGTAAAATGGGGTGGCAAGAAGGCACGCCACACATTTGCTTCAAGGACTAGATAAATTCTTGCTTCTAAACTATGGCAACAGAGTTTATTAGATAAATACACGCTATCTAATACATTGGTAGGTGCTGCTTAACTCTGAAAGAGACATGTTAGAATAGTTTTTTTTTTTTTAAAGAACTGTGTCAAAAAATAAACTGTCTTTTTTTCTGATTTATTTTTAGATTTTACTTTATGTGTATGTGTGACTGTATGCCACGGGTGTGTGGGTACCAGAGGAGGGTGTTGGAATTCCTGGAAGTAGAATTACAGGCTGCTGTGAGCATCTAGTGTGGATGCTGGGAACCAATTTCAGGTCTCCTGGAAGAATAGCAGTAAGCACCCTTACAGAGGGCTGTCCCTCCAGCCTCCTCCTCCAAGTGTGTGTGTGTGTGTGTGTGTGTGTGTGTGTGTGTGTGTGGTGTGTAGACAGGGCCTCACTATGTAGTCCTTGGTGGCCTAAAACATGCTAGCCTCAGACTTGTGGTGATCATCCTGCCTCAGCTGCCTAGGTGCTTGGAGTGAAAGGCCTGTTATCATTATGCCCTCAAATTTCTTTTAATATAGCCAGATGTGGTGGACCACACCTATTTCAGCAATGAAGAAGAGGCTGGGAGGATTTCAAATGTCAGCTCACAAGAGACTAACTCAGAAAACAAAACAAATCTTTGATTAAAAATTATAGTAAGGGCAAAGAAGTGTAGTTCAGTGGTCAAATACCGGGTTCCTTTCCTTTGCTTCTCTGTCCATTTAGCAAGCGAGCTGTCTGCTGGTCCAGCCCCTTGAGTTGGGCAGTGCTGTTCTCCACATTGTAAGTGAAGCAATCACAGGATCATGCGCTCACACGGGGGGGGGGGGGGCACCAAAAGATCTGCTTTTATTTTAGCAGAGTGGTAATAGCTGTATTTGTTTTTCTATTTTTAATTGTTATATTTTTATGATTGGGATTCGGCCCAAGCCAAAGGTGTACATGGAAACCCCGTGGGTGTTAGGGATTTGTGTAACCTCCAATAAACACCTAGCCACACTGGTGCTGCTCCTGGCCCCCAGGGGTCTGCTGAGTCACGTCCAGCCTGCCTTCCCTCTGGGGAACAGAGGAGGCAGCTCCTTTACAAACCATGCTCTGTATTGGTAAAACAAACCCCAAAAAAAGCAACAAACAAACAAACAAACAAACAAAAACCAACAACTGCCCATTCTAGAAGATCCTGGGAAGGTTTGTCTCTTCCTTACCTGGTACTCGGCAGAATAAGAAGGTTCGTGAGCTACAAACTATATTACCCTTCCTCAGTCATCTGACTTCTTGAAGAAGGGAGCTATGGTTTAGGCTCCATGTGGGTAGCTATGCCACCTGTACGGAGGATGACATGGGGACCATTTACCTTGCCAGCCCATGCCTGGGAGTTTAAAGGTGCTGCTTTATGGAACACATAAGCACAAGTCAAAGCCTCTGGGGTCTAACTGTCCAGGCTCTCTGAGAAGGGTAGGGTTAATAAATGAAGATGGAGATACCTGGTGGGACAGCATTAAGCACACACCTTTACAAAACTGGCTTTTTTGTTATCACCCGCATGAAGCAGCGCTGGGTTCTTGGAGGAAAGAGACCATCTTTGTTGGGTGGAGGACCACATTGAGGACAGGTTCCTGGCAGATGCCCCCTACCCCTACGCCCTAGCTCCCACCCCATACTGTCCCCTCATTCTCGGCCTTCTTTCCACCCTCCCCACCCTCCCCTGACTCCCTGCTCTCTGATTGCAAACTTTCAAGATAACATACCACAGACCCACAGAGATGAAAAGGAGTGATAGGGCCGAGCCATAAACCTGGTACATCAGATTGACCCCTGAGCAGAATCTCTAGAGTGTCATTGAGTGGAGGATCAGAGGGGCTCATGCATGGCTTTATCAGGGCGTGGCATATAACAGATAGCTAAGAATCACATAGGGGCAAAATGAATTGAGGTCTTTTGTTAGGAGGGTGGGGTGGGGTGGGGTGACGTCCTTCCTACCTGCCTCCACCCCAGTTGAGATCTTATCAGGGGAGGGGGTGCAGAGACTCCATAGAAATGGAATTTTCCAGAGTCTTTCCATTCCTTTACAAAGCAGACCAAGTTGCTTTTTAGTTTACATAATACAGATAATCCCATCAGAAGAAATTCTGCCCCCCAGCTCCCCCCCCCAGAAGAAACAGAACAGAACCTACTGAAATGTCTAGGTCTTGGTTCAAGTGTGATGATTCTGCTTTGGAGACCTTTCTGACCTTTGGGGTCACAGTGGCAGGCTGACAGGGTCATGACTTTTCTACAAGCTTCTGCAGTTCCCCATCCGTCTGCCCCTCTATACTGCAGCTCCTTTAAAGCCAGGAGTGTGGTTTCTCAGCATGGCAGCAGGTGGGCTATGCTGGGCATGCTCCTGTGCTGGGGCTGTGGAGGCTGAGGCAGGAGGATCACTGAGAGTTTAAGGCTAACCTAAGCTAAGTATCTCTATCCTGTGTCAGATTCCCCTCTCCTTCCTTTTCCTCCTCCCTCTCTATTTATCCCCCCCGCCCCACATGCACATAACACTCACAAATCAGAAATCAGAGGCTATGTATTTCCATTCTGTAAATGATTTGGGAGAAAAGTACCACTTCTAGCTTTTAGAAACAAAGCAATTTCCTCCCATAGATTCAGTAAATTCAGTTGGGGGAATCTTGGGGTTGCCTAACAAGTCGTGGGCTGAGCCGTCTCAGACAGAGCCTTCCCTGAAGCCAACTACTCCTCCATTCTGGTCATTCTCAGACCATCCTTCCTTCCTCTCCTTCCAGGTCAGGCAACAGCACACAGCCTCAGTTTTCACCCCAGAGACCTTGGGTAAAATCTACCCTCTTGGCCTTTTCAGAAAGAAACTGCATCCCTTTCAGCCCTGCCTGGAGAATGGGCATCAGAGCTAACTCAGCATGGGTTTGGGAAGGAGACCCAGAGACCATCGGGATACAGAGGGTAGGATGGCAGCGTTACAGCTTGGCTGCCCCGTGGCCTCTGTCCCCAGGTACTCCAGACGCCATCCCATCATTTCCTTCTTACTCTGAATCCTCTCTGGCTGTTGCAAACCATTTACTTTAAGAGTGTCCCAAGGTGGAGAGATGGCAGCCAAATGGTGAACGCAGCCACTTTCCCAGCATTTCTTGGTTCAGATGAGGTCAGGTCGAGAAGCAACCTCCCCTGAGGAGGCGAGATCCAAAATAATTTCCATGCAAACACCTGAACTGTTGGTGGCCAACTCATTCCTTTCTTGACTGAGAACTATTTGTTGAATGCACTCAAGCGAAATGCCCCCTTCCCTTAGGATGATCAGGATGCTTGAGTTGGGTTGGTTTTTAGGTGCACACCCGTAAGCTCTACATTACGGGAGCAAAGGCCAGAGGCTCACTATAAACTTGAGGCCATCTTGGTCTACATAATGAGTACTAGGTCAGCCAGGGCTTCACATGGGGATTCTACCTTAAAAAAAGAAATCCACTGTCACTACAATTTAAAATCTTATTTTGAAGGAGATGATGCTGGCCTCATAGTGAGCCTTCTAAACTTAGCTGGTGGCCGGAGACCCAGACACTTAACCCATTACCATCTGTTACTCCTAGGTGTAAAGGCAGCTCTCTTGGGTGGAAGATAGGGATGCAGCTTAGGGGCAGAGCACTTGCCCAGCATGCAGCAGGCACGTGGTTACATCCTCAGCGCTGCCCGACGTCAAGGGACGGTACTAAGGGCGTCTAGTAAGGTCGGGATTGAACATTGTGGAGGTGTAACAGGAGTAGCAGTGGCCCACCTACTTAAGACATAAAATATCCTGAAAGAGGTGGCAGTGGATAGGACCCTTCAAAGGTAAGTAAATTACCAATTAGAAATAAATAAAACACAGTCAACACCAGGGAAAGAACAGTAAACGCACACTGACAAGAGACTGCCTGATGCCATCCCTAGAGCTTGGGGGTCCTGACTTGGAATGCCCGGCTGCCTCGATCCCCTTCCCGTGACCTGAGGAGGCTCCTTCAGCAGCTCTGCTCAGTGGGCATCCTAAGGCTGCGTCCACCTCAGGTTGCAATGGCTGCTGTGAGTTCCTGGTTCATTTACCTGCTTTCTGTTTATTTAAAAAATATTTATCGACCCTCTATAATATAAACTACAATGTAGTGTAATATAAAACTTGACGGGTCCTCCTAGACACCCTCGTCTCTCTCCCACGCCCACCATGTAAGCAGAAATGGGTCTCAAAGGAAAGGGAGGGGCTTTGTCTGCTTCTTCATGGGTCCATTCTCAGCGAGTCACACCCTGCCTGTCCTTTGTTCCTTCCATACATTTGTGTTTGGTGCCTGCAAAGCACCCAGTTGGAGTACTTGATTTTGAAGAAGATGGAGTCTAGTTATGTCATACAGAGGTGTTGAGACACTGAAAATGTCCCGTGGTCTTCGCTCTTTCCTTTTCCCTTCCCTTCCGTTCTTTCTCCATCCCTCTGTATTGCTCTGACAGGGTCTCATGTAGCCTAGGCTGGCCTCAGAGTAACTATGTAGCTGAGACTGACCTGAGCTCCTGATTCTCCTGTGTCCCAGGTGCTGAGATAACAGGCAAATACAACCATGTCTTGCATGGCCTTTCCTTTGAAGGCATTTTAGAGACACCCTCTCTGGCGTCTCAGTAACTCCCTGTCTGTCTCTGACTACTCCATAAAGACTTTCAAAGCAGGGCTGAGCCCACTTTTGGCAAGTCTCTTACCCTTGTGAACCTGACTTCAGTGTGCTGGGAGAGGTGACTTTAGGAATCTCGTGACTGTTGGTGCCTGGGGCGGAAGCAGATGTTGAAAGGGCAGGTGGGGGTTCGGGAATGGAGGCGCCCTGAGACACGTAGCTTCTTTCACAATCTGGCCCGGGGCTGATCCTGTGATTGGGTGTCTCAGCCAAGAATGTCCCCAGAATTCCAAGTCACTTTTAGATGCCATTTCCCTGTCCTGTGGCTCCAAGTCAGCAGATAAAGTGGATTTACAAGCAGAAAGAGAACAGGCTCACAGAGCAGTTCTGCTGCAGAGCAGGAGGAGAGAGGGAAAAGGAGGTTTCCTCTCTTGGTCTTTTGGGTTAATGGCTCTCGAATATGCAGCTGGGTGTGGTAGCACAGGCACTTGGGAGGCAGAGGCAGGAAAAACTGTGAGTTTGAGAAGCCAGCCTGGTCTACAGAGTGAGTTTCAGGACATCCAGGACTAAAAAGAGAATCTGCATTTTTTAAAAAAACGTTTTTGTTTTTGTTTTTTTTTTTTTAAAGATTTACTTTATTTATTAAAGTAAGTACACTGTAGCTGTCTTCAGACACTCCAGAAGAGGGCGCCAGATCTCGTTACGGATGGTTGTGAGCCACCATGTGGATGCTGGGATTTGAACTTATCACCTTCGGAAGAGCAGTCGGGTGCTCTTACCTGCTGAGCCATCTCACCAGCCCCCTAAAAAAACGTTTTTTAAAGTCACAAAACAACAACAAAAACAACAACAACCCAGAGTTCCTTCCTTCTTGCATTCTAAGCAAAACTCAAACAAAATGAGAACGTTTTATTGAAATCTTCTGTGCCTTTTTAAAATCTTTCCCCCCAACATTTTGTAACATGAAAAAGAATTGGTGATGTTTCTTCTCACATGATCATATGAAAGAGGAAGCCTTTATGTTTATTGCAATAAGATTATTCTAGTCTTGTTAAGTTATCTTATTTTATTTTTGAAATGGCATTTTGCTATGTATTCTGGGTAAGCCCGGGCTTACTATGTCACCCAAGTTGTTTGTGCGATCCTGCTGCTTCAGACTTTCCAGCGATGGAATTACAGGAGTGAGCCGGCATACCCAGGCAGCAATCTTTAATCTATCCACTTTATAAGGGATGCGTCAGACCTACTTTGCTTTCGTTTTTTTCGAGACAGAGCGTCTCCATGTAGCTCTGCTGTCCTGGAACTTGCTCTGTAGACCAGGGTGGCTTCAAACTCACAGAGATCTATCTGTCTCTGTCTCCCAAGTGATGAGTTTAAAGGCGTATTCCAGCACCACCCAGTCTCATAGCCCCATTTTATGGGGGCGAACACCACTATCCTGCAAGGACTAGTTAATGTTTGGAGGTCGTGCTGGCAGCAGGTTCGTGGGCACTCCATATCTTCAGTTTAGCCAGACACAGATGGAGTGGGTTAGTGGGAAAGTGGCTTCTATATTGAGCACATGCAAACATTTTTCTGGTTATGAACTCCTGTGCAAGATAGTATAACTATATTTGTATTCTGTTAGGCAAGCATGAACCTGAGATCCCAGCACTCCGGAGGCTGAGGTAAGGAAGGAGGTCCTAGGGTTTAAGTCTAGCCTAAGCTACATCAGAGAGACCCCGTCCCTAGCTCTGTAGCACGCTTCTAAGGTACAGGCAGGAAGTCAACTACAAAGTGAGTTTCAGGCCCTCCTAAATCATATGGGACCCTACCACAAAAAGTCAATAAATAGTCCTGGGTGAGAGTGCACATCGTTAATCTCAGCACTAGGGAGGCAAAGGCAGGTAGATTTCTGTGACAGAGAGGCCAGCCTGGTCTATACAGCTAGTTCTTGGCTAGCTAGGGCTACATAGTGAGACCCTGTCAAAAAAAAAAAAGGAGAGGGGGAGGGGAGGGGAAGGAGGAGGGAGAAGAGTGAGGGGCTAGTTGCCTTTAGCAATGGTCTTGGATCTGCCGGCAGATATAATTGGCAGGAGGGAGTAAAGTCCTGTTCTTTGCATCTGTGTCAGAGAGAATTCTGACCAGCCTGCGAGTGCTTCCAGGCTATAGAAATGCAGAAACGAAACTTAAATTCCAGCTCTCCTCCTTGATAAGTTTCCATTTTGTCTTATCTACAGAAGTGGGACTTATTCTGAGGTTGTGAGGCAGTCAAGTCTCTCACAGGAGACTGTGAATGTCAAGAGCCTCAGTTCCATCAGCAGGTTCACCATTTGGCAGATGTGGCCACTGAGATGCAGTCATTCATTCATTCATTCATTCAACAGCCACTCCCTGACCCGCAGCTTGTCACAGGTGAGGTGTTGGGCCCTGTGCATTGGGAGTAGAGCAGACCAAGCCAGGCCCTGCTCTCCTGGAGCTGACATGTGAAGACACAGGACACACAAAATAAAAATAAATAAGGGAGCCATGTGTGAGTCAGGATATGCATGCATCCTTGAGAATAAAGTGCATGTGACTGCCAGGACACAGTCAGAACAACTGATGCTAGCCTATCTGCAGCACCCGCAGCCAACTTTGGCTTAGAAACCCATGCTGGCCTCACTGTGCCTTTCTCCTTTGACTGCATTAGAAACTTTATTCAGACTGGCCTTGTGTTACTGACTGTCCCTGAACCCCCAGGGCCTATTTTAGCCTCCCAAGTAGCTAAGACTATAGGGACATGGTATAGTGCAAATATTTAGTCTATATATTGTACTTCTCCAATCTTGTCAGTGTGGAGTTTTAAGAGATCTTTCCACCCAATGATAGGTAAGAAAGTCTCTAAAAACCTGGGACAGGTGGCGCACACAATCCCAAGTCTCAGGAGATAGAAGAAGGGTACCAGAAGTCCCTGGTCACCCTCACCTACATGCTAAGTTCAAGACTAGCCCAAGCTACGAGAGACCTTGTTCCAAACAGACAAGCAAACTCCTCCTGAAGAGATACCTGGTGGAATCCCTTAGAATCCTAGCCTTTAGAAGGCCAAAAGATTGCAAGTTCCAGACCAGCCTGAGCTATCTATTAAATGTGTTAGGCCAGCCCTGGAAATACAGCAAAACTCTGTTTGTTTGCTGTTGGGTATGTCTGTAAATTCTAGCTAGTGACCACCAGTAAGTGGGTTTCTTT
>LR749585.1:1941182-2001182 GCA_902729485.2 Mus minutoides
TGTTAGTCCTGGCTGAAAGCCAGACATTTGGTGTTTTCAGTTTTCAGTTGCGTCCTCTCCTGGAGGTTCAGTGGAAGCTTGTAAAGCAGGTTTTCCTTATTGGTGTGATCCAGTAGCCAGGAGACCATTGACATGGCTGCTTATTTTCATTCATAGTGAAGAGTCCTGAGCCCCACGCTAAGGAAGAAAAGGCCAAGCTTGATAATCAGTGTGGCTGAGCATAATAAGCGGCGGCTTAACCGCCAGTGAGCCCTGGTTCACTGAGCAGAGGGCTCAGAGCCAAGTTTGGAGGGAGGTCTTGGCAGGGCACCGCCAGCCAAGAAAGAAAACCAGAAGTTTGCACTAACTGGCCCTTTTATGGGTCGTTTCTTCTTTCATTATTCACCTCTCTCAAGCAACCATATAAATCATCTCGGGTCTGAACTCCAAACTTCCAGAAAGCTGGTTAGGTGAGCAGCTATACAGAACCAGGGCTTCTTGCCAAAACAAGACCCTGAGGACATTCCGGGTCTCCTGCCAACTCCCGAAAGTCCCCGAGGGTTGGCCAGCCTCTTTCCTCTCCTCTGATGCCACCTGTTACTTCCAACTGCTATTATCTCCTTCCTGGAGCAGCGTGGGACAGAAGTGAGCATCACCACTTCCGGCCTACCTTATTCACACCAACTGCGGGGTTTGCAGGGCTCACCATGCGCCGGGTCTGGCTTCTGTGCCTCCCAGGAAAGGGTTCTGGCTTTCCCGTCCTCCTGAGCTGAGCCTGGCTCTCACTGCCAGAAACCGGAATTCTTATCAGATTATGGGAACTGAAAATGTGATACAAGTCTGTCCAGCTTTGTGATCTCTGTATAGCTCCTGAGACAGGCACCATCTTTCTTCCAGCCCTCTCTTCAGAGGAGTGTTCATGCCTGAAATCCTGGCACTCCAGAGAAACAGAAGGAAGAGGATCAGGAGTTCTAAGGCTAGCTTCAGGGTCTAGCAAGTTTGAGGCCAGGCAAACTGAGCCAAGTCTACCCAATCTGAGGTCAGAGATCATGTCTACAATGAAACCCTATCTAAAAAAAAAAAAAAAAAAAAAAAAAAAGGAAAAAAATAAATGCGTGTGCACATTCACAAAGCAGCCAAACAAAACGGCCAAAGAAAACCAGGAGGTCCTCAAGCTTGTGCTGGTGAATCTGCTTGCTAGATACAAACCAAAGCCCTAAACTTAAAAGAATGGTTGATTATTGTTGTCAATTTTTTAATTTAAAAATTTTGCTCATCAAAAAAAAAAAGTAATGCCAGGCATGGTGGCACACGCTTTTAATCCAAGCACTTGGGAGGCAGAGGCAGGCGGATTTCTGAGTTCGAGGCCAGCCTGGTCTACAGAGTGAGTTCTACGACAGCCAGGGCTACACAGAGAAACCCTGTCTCGAAAAAAAACCAACCAAACTATATATATATATATATATATATATATATATATATATATATATATATATATCTGTGTAAACAATATATATATTGTTTGGTTGGGTCTTTTAAATATATATATTAAAAAGAGCTCGAGAAATGGTTCAGTAGCTAAGAGCACTAGCTGCTCTTCCAGAGAACTTGGGTTCAATTCCCAACACCTATATGTCAGCTCACAACTGTCTGTAACTTTAGCTCCAGGAGATCCAGCACCCTTACACAGATATACATGCAAGCAAAAAAACACCAATGTAATAAAATTAAATATAAAAATCTTTCTCAGAAAAACAAAAACAAAAAAGCAAAGTTAGTGAGTGAAAAGCCAACTACCTCAATTCCTGTACACAGAACATGTAAAAATTACAGAGAATAAAAAGAGAAGCCAGTCCAGAGAAAAGACTCAGGGAATCAAGATGCTTACCACCAACCCTCATGATCTGAATTCATGATCAGGACCACATGGTAGAAGAAGAGAACCGACTTCCACAAATTGTCCTCTGAACTCTACACACAAGCTGTGGCACATGCACACATATATGAACACACGATAAGTAAATTCATTTTTTTAAAAAAGACAAGCAACCTAATAAACCAGGAAAGATTTGAACAGACTCTTATAGAACAAAGTATTAGTCATAAGAAAAACATGCAATGAAACCAGAGTGAAATCTAATTTCACAGCCATTAGGTTAAATAGAATCTTAAACACTGACACTGTCAGGTCTTGGGAAAGATGTAGGCTACCTAAAACTGTAAGGCTTTCCTCACGGATTGCAAATTGCAAACACTTGGCGTTTCTTTATCCCAGAAATTCTACCCCTAAAAACATATGCAAAAAGCTTTATAATAGCTCAGATGGGGACAACTCAAGTGCTTAAACAAATTGTGATATATTTATTCAGTATGGTATAATTCATATTTGCTGGGTTCTTTTGTTTGTTTGTTTGTTTGTTTGTTTGTTGAGACAGGCTCTCACTATGCAACCCTGGCTGTCCTGGAACTCACTATGTAGACAAGGCTATGCTTGAACTCTTAGAGATCTTCCTGCCTCTGCTGCGATTAAAGATGTGTACCACCATGCTCAGCAATTCAGAATTTTGCAGAATATGAAAGCCATGCACAAAAAAGTACATGTCTATGACTCCGCTGATGGTAAGGTCAAGGGTCAGCAAAGATGCTCCCTGACAACTGAAACCAGAGCATTCGAGGTGAGCATGCACTAGGAGTGTAGTGGGAACTTTGGGATATGACCACAAAAGTACATCTCATGTCTATAGCCAGGGCCCATTGCATTCTGAATAAGTGACATACAGAGCTGGTTCTTTGAAAAGATAAACAAGATTATACACTTAATGGGAGATGTAGATGTTACACAGATGTATACAGTTGTTTCCCTCTCCTCCAAAGGTTGAGTGATTTGTTATATATAAGAATCCATACATATGCACATGTGCAAGTAAATAAAATCAGGATAGGTAAGGCTGGAGAGAGTGGGCAGTGCTGATGGTGCTTAATCTCAGAGGACCACAACCTGGCCCTAGGGAAGCTGACCTTGGCCCTCAAACCAGCAGGTGCCTCGTGAAGACATAAGATGTGCTGTGGATAAGTGTAAGGTGCTGTATAAGAAGGAGAGTTGCCTTTCCTTTGTTTCTCTTTAAATTTATCCAGATGAGTTCTTCCTTTTCTATCTCACAGAATGGTTTGAGAACTTTGGTAGTAGCCTGTTAAAATCCACACCAGTGAGTCCACTGGGGCCCTGAGCCTTCTGTATGTGGAAGTTTTAATAGCTGTTCCAACCTCACTGCTTGTCCCCAGTCTGGTTAAACTGCTTCTCCTTTCTTGGTTTACTTTTTTGGTCATATGCACCTAGAAATTAATTCATTTCCTTTAAATTTCCTATTTAGTGGAATATATGTTTCCAAGGTAAAACCTGATGGTGTTTTAAATTTCACTGGTATGTTTTGTAATAGCTCCCTTTTCATCTCTAGATTTGTTAATTTTGATTCTCTCTCTCTCTCTCTCTCTCTCTCTCTCTCTCTCTCTCTTACTTTGGTTAAGTGTATAATCTTGTTTATCTTTTCAAAGAACCAGCTCTGTATGTCACTTATTCAGAATACAATGGTCCCGGGCTGTAGACATGCAGTTGTAGTCAGAGCCCCGAGTCTCAGAGAACACTGGGAAGAACTGTCAACATTAAACACTGAAAAGGTAAAAATAATATTGTGAACATCTTACATAGAAACAGACATGTGTGATGGCTCAGTGTCCTGAGCTGCCCATTCTGTGCCAGCATCTTCAGCACTGTGCCACTACCTCACCCCTTGGTCCTCCCAGGCACGGAGCTTGTCATCTTTAGTGGACATGACATGGTCCTCTTCACAAGGTCTAGTGAGGGAATATAATTAATCCGAGCCTTGGCAGAAACCCTAAGTTGGGATAAAAGCTATGAGGGCAGTGTGGATCCCACATGCCTCACAGAGTCATGGGTGTGCATATTTTAGAAGACTCTAGAATTTTTCACTTACTTTTCCACATTTTCATCTGATAATTCTGCAGCGATCAGCCTAGCAAGGCATAGCTTCTCCACAGAGCTGCTGTCGGGAGGATGAACAAAATCCTAGTTAAAATGAAATGCTTACATCTGTTCACTCAGCTGTATCACTTCAAAGGGGAAAACAAATAAAACCCAGCTTTTTGTCATCTCTGGACATTAAAGGATGACAAACTACAGTTGCTCTCCATTTTGACTAGAAGCAAAACCTCAGAAGAAGATCATAACAATGGATCAAGAAGCTGAACAAACTCCAGTAACCTCTTCATCAGCAGGAGTCAACTGGTCAAAATCGGAGTGACACCCTTCCACACGACACTAGCTGCTTTTCAGATGAGGGTAAAGGGGGGGGGGGAAGAAAGGAAGAAAGAGAGGGAAGGGGAGAGAAACCTTGTGCTGAGCATGCACGGTAACCCAGTGTCTGACACACTAGTGAGATCTGCAGTGAGTGGGTGAGAGGGAAGTTAGAACATGGCAGAAGACGCTTTTACCATGGAAGAAGTCTGTCTCTCAGTATCTAGCAGAAGACTCTGAGGACTGGAGACTTGGAGAGCAGAGACTGTGCGGACACCTGAGAGACCTGTCTCACTGTCCTGTGACCGTCATTGTGCACTCTCCAGTGTCCGCCCCTGTCCGACAGTGTTGCTGGAGGACCAGATCAAAACAGTCTGTTTTAAGGCCATGCTTTTTGGTGATGCCAAAGCTTGATTAACTGACTTTATAAAGCAGTGTTCTCAACCTGTGGGTCAGTCACAGCCCCCTTTGGAGTCAAGTGATCTTTTCACAGGGGTCACCTAGGACCATAGGAAAACACAGGTATTTACATTAAGATTCATAAAAAATTACACTTATGAAGCAGCAGCAAAGTAATCGGGGGTCACTACAACAGGAGGAACTGTACTAAGGTAATNCTAAGGTAATCGGGGGTCACTACAACAGGAGGAACTGTACTAAGGTAATCGGGGGTCACCACAACAGGAGGAACTGTACTAAGGTAATCGGGGGTCACCACAACAGGAGGAACTGTACTAAGGTAATCGGGGGTCACTACAACACGAGGAACTGTACTAAGGTAATCGGGGGTCACTACAACACGGGGAACTGTACTAAGGTAATTGGAGGTCACCACAACACGGGGAACTGTACTAAGGTAATCGGGGGTCACTATAACACGGGGAACTGTACTAAGGTAATCGGGGGGGTCATTACAACACGAGGAACTGTACTAAGGAACTGCAGCAGTAGGAAGCCGAGAACCAGGTCATAAAAAATGACTTACTTGCTCAGGCACCTGAGGAGACATCTCACATGCTGTAGAGCTGACGATCACTGGACAGTCACTAGACTATCTGCAAGGTCCCTTATGATGATAACTGTGCAAAAGACAGTGACACCCAGAAGTAGGACTTTTGACTAAGGTTGAGAGATTTTGGGGACAGGGAATTAGTTTTTGAAAAACATAACACTTTAGAAATTATACAATTAACCACACACAGAAATATGTGGAGATATTTACTACTCAGAAGAGTAAACACATTGTCATTTCGAAGTAAATAATCCTGGTGTGTTTTGTAACAGGGAAACCTACCGGGCATGACAGTCTCTAAATGTGTGGCTGCAATAAGCTATAGAGGGAGAATTCGCAAAATAAGTTCCAGAAGCCTCTAACTCACATAGCAGCAACAGGAACCCTGCGTTAAGTGGCCTGTTCATCTCAAGTTAGAGATGGCGAGTCCTTGCTGTAGAGCGGAGTAAATATTTTTGGTAGAATTCCTTTAATCATCATTCTGGTGGTGGAGTATACCTCACTGGTGACAGAAAGAAAACAAACTCAGGAGTCACTGCTGAGCTGAGGAAACCTAACATTTGACCTGCTGTTGGCTGACATGACTGGGAGCTGTCATTTAATGCGAGCTGCTGGAGTGGGGAGCACACTTCTGGGTCAGAACATCACAGAGAAGAAACCATTTGAAAACCCAACGGACCCTCACACGAGTGAACCTCCCTCCCTCCATGGGAAGGGGTCCGTTTACTCACCTGGGTTTTCCAGGCTCTCCCAGGAAGGCAACGAGTTTTCAGAGGAGTCATCTGCTGGTTAGAGATGGCCTCAAAACAGATATAAATCCTTGAGAGTAAATGTTTTAGGCCATTCTTCTTCCGTCATTGGACCTAAAATTTAATAAAACTGCATACACACTTGCTCACATGTATGTGCACGTGTGTGTATGGTGTGTGTGTGTGTGTGTGTGTGTGTACACGTGTGTGAGAGAGAGACAGACAGAGACAGAGGGGTGTGCATGTGCCTGTGAATGTTGCTGTGTATGAATGTGGTCATGGGCATGCCATGGCCCATGTGTGAGGTCAGAGGATAACCTTCGGTGTCAGTCCTTGGGCCTTGCTTTAGATGGAGTCTCTCTGCTGTCAGCTCCTGGCAGGCCAGCTGGTCTGAGCAATCCAGGCCTGCAGATGCAGATGCTATGCCAGGCGTTTAGGAGGGTCTGAGCTCAGGTGCCCACACTTCTTCAGCAGGCACCTCTACTCAATAAGCCATTTCCCCATCCCTTACATTTTAATTAATTTTTAAATTAACTTAATTGTTACAAGCTTATGACAGGCCTCTGGAGGTTTCTGTTAAATGTGCAAACTTCACATTGATAGCACAAACATTTGAATGTATATCATGATCACCACCACCACATCATCTGTGTCCTCCTGGGTGATAGACATTATAGGAATGTCTTTAAAAAATGATGTGTCCAGGCTAAAGGCGTAACTCAGTGGAAGAACGCTAACTCAGCGTTCACAGAGGCCCTGGGTTCCATCCTTTGCACTATGCATAAAAGTACATGTATTTATCCTGCATGTTTGAAGCATGTTCTCTTAATTTGTGAATCATGATGTTGTCCAGAAAAATCATGTGTGGAGCAGATTTCAACTAACTTGTTCCACTGACTACTTACGGAACACCCTGTTCATGCCACATTTTTTTTTTTTTTTACAAAAGTGTCGCTATTTCATTTTAGCCTAAAATTTCTTTTAACTGCACTGGGTGGGCCACTTCACGCACCCCAGCTTCCCTCTGTCTCTCACCTCTCGGGACCAGCAGCTGTCCTCAACCATTTTTCTAGAAAAAAAAAAAAAAAAAAAAAAACATGGAATCACTGAACGTGTTGTGAGCCTCGCTGCTATATTCTCTCTTCCTCTCTTTCTCACAGACTCACGGCCCTTGGGTTGTTTCCTTCGTTGTCCTGACAACAGGCAGCCCGTTACTATTTAAATGCTTTGGAAAGCGTATCTTCAAATTTTTTGCACAGCATGGTTAACGACCCACTGTAGAAAACTACAGAGGTCAGATTATGTGTAGGTGAAAATGACTTTGAGGCTATCCGTTCGGCCCTAGCCGACCGTGCCTTTCAGTGTCCCTTTGCTGCTGTTGACTCTTAGATTCCTCCTGGAACTTACCCTGGTCTCCTGAGTTCTAGAGCAGCATAAGTTCCACAGGATGTCACATGGTCATCCTGGATGTCACATAGACACCTTCCTTCACCGTGTCCTCAACAACAGCCTCTATCTTTTCTCTAGAATCGATGGCTTTCCTTTCATAGCTATCCTCACTGGGAGGGAGCATGAGCCACGCCTGGTGCCTGTCCACACATCCAGTCTGGGTCTGCTGATTTAGTCCCAGCCTTCTGGAGCCCCCACCCTACTCCAACTCGTGTTTTCTCTTCTCCTTGATCTGACACCATATCCTACCTGGATGGTGGCCATGACCTGTCAATTGGTTTTGAATCCATTCTCAAACACTTTTGTCCACCTTTGTCTTTCTTCTGGTCGCTGGGGATTCCCATCCAACTTTATTACATCACTTCAAAGCCCTGAATGGCAATGGCATGACGCCCTCCTCTGGTGCGTCTGAAGTCCGCTATAGTGTACTTATGAATAATAATAAATGAATCCTTGGACCGGAGAGAGCAGGAACTGAGCAAGTGGGACCGACAGGAGCAAGTAGGGCCGAAAGGGGGCGGCCGGAGCGAGCGGGGCTGACTGGAGTGAGCGGGGCAGACCAGAGCCAGCAGAGTTGTCCGGAACGAGGAAAAACAAAAAGACCCACGGATAACAGACACACTATCACCAATGACTCCCTGTGGAATAGGGAGAGAAATGTAGGCAGAGTAAGAGTCTCTTCTTTGAACATAAGAATGAGGGTCTGGAGCTATGGCTCAGCAGTTAATAGCTCTTAGTGCTCTTCCAGAGAATCCAAGTTCAATTCCCAGCACTCACATGGTAGCTCACAACTGTCTGGAACTCCAAGATCGGGCACTCTCACACAAACATACTTGCACATAAAACACCAATTCACATAAATTAAAAAAGAAGAAAAGAATGATTAAGTTAGCCAGTAGCCAAACTCTGTCCAAAAAGAGTAGACAGAGAACTGTAGAAGTGGAAAAGGACAAAGTACCTTCTGTTATCTTTATACTCCGATCCTAACCAGAGCACAGAATTCTGTGAGGCAGGCTATAATCATCCTCACTTTCCTCGATCAGAAAGGGATTGCTCTGTTGTTCAGGAACCCCAGTGAAGCTAGCTGGCTGCGATATGGCTGCTCAGAATCACTTTCTCCCTGTACTGTACTCACAGATCCTTCATATTTACTTCCTTTTAAATTCTCCTTTCTGTTTTTCTCACACTAGAATTATTTGGTATGTAAATACATTAGCTAATATCTATTCAGTCTTCCATGAGATGGATGCTTAGTTAAATTAATCTTCAAAAACAATTGCATGAGGGTAAAATTGTCCTCATCTTCTAAGGTGCTGCTGACACTACTTGGTAGACCAGTTTGAAGGTAATCAAAAATAACACTATGGGAATTCCAGCTTTGGTGTGGGAAACTGTCTCTCGCTATTTCTATTTTCATGTGGTGAAAACCCTTTCTTTGGGGTTATTGAAGTTAAAACATCACAAAATCCCCAAATGTGTCTGGACCTCACCCCTGCCTTGGAAGGACAGGAACAGTCTTTTGTTGTTGTTACTTATTTGTTTATTTTGGTGGGAGGAGGCCTGCCCTCTCCCCAGGCCCTGTAGTTGATCATCCAATACCTTCAACGATTCCTGCATATGAGCCATGTGGTTCATGGGGGTAGGGAAAGGATGGTCAGAGACGTTTGTGTATAGAAAGAAGAAACTGGGTTAGAGACAGATGAGGCAGCAAAGTGCTTAATGACATGTAAACACTCATGTAGGACAGGGAGTGAAAAACAGACAGATGAGCTTCAGAACATAACCAAACACACTTGAAAACCACGTCCAGTCTCAGCACACCATTGGCCAATGCAGAATGCCCAGCAAGCGAGGTACACCCAGCAGCCTAATAGAAAGCCCAGGCCTTTCCCCTTCTCTGTTCGTTAAATTGCAGGACCATCCTATTTCTGTTTGTCAAATTAGTTGGCTTTTGGGGTTTATGGTTTTTGGGTGGTTTTGTTTTTGTTTTTGTTTTTGAGACAGGGTCTCACTTATATGGCTCAGGATGACCTTGAATTCACTATGTAGACCAGGCTGGCCTCAAACTCACAGAGATCTGTCAGCCTCTGCCTCCTAAGTGTTGGTATAAAAGGCATGCAGTACCATGCCTGGTTTTTTGTTGTTGTTGTTGTTTGTTTTTCAAGACAGGGTTTCTCTGTATAGCTCTGGCTGTCCTGGAACTCACTTTGTAGACCAGGCTGGCCTCGAACTCAGAAATCCGCTTGCCTCTGCCTCCCGAGTGCTGGGAATAAAGGCATGTGCTACCATTGCCCAGCTTAGAATGGGTTTCTTTATAAATAAACATATATAAAAGCCCATAAGATTGTGAACTTCAGCCATGGGTAGTGCCATGTGCTTGGGATCTCAGCACTGGAGATGGTGGAGGCAGGGCGATCAGGCATTCATAACTTCAGCTACACAGTA
Source organism: Mus minutoides (assembly GCA_902729485.2). Taxonomy (NCBI): domain Eukaryota; kingdom Metazoa; phylum Chordata; class Mammalia; order Rodentia; family Muridae; genus Mus; species Mus minutoides. The sequence continues at coordinate 1,951,129 of LR749585.1, forward strand.
ACTTTGAGACCAGCCTGGGCTATGTGAAGCCGGGTTTCAAACAAAATGGTCTACTTAATGTAGATAAGTGTAAGCTGATGATCATAAGCAATAATCTCTCACACCCAACTTTTAGGACAGGGTGAAAAATGCTAGAAACAAAAATATATTGCCAATCTCCCGACACCTACTTCTGTTTTCCTTTGAGACAGTGTTTGCATAGCCTAGGCTGGATTTGACCCCTGACCCTCCTGCTTTAGTCTCCTGGGTGCTCTGAGCACAGGCATACCACACAGCTTTGCTCTAGTTCTGTCTGTCTGTCTGTCTGTCTGTCTGTCTGTACTGTGTGTAAGTGTGTGTGTGTGAGTCAGAGGATAGCTTTTAGGAGCTGACTTTCTCCCTCCATCTTTCCCAGTTCCTGTGATTAAACTCAGGCTTTTCCTGGCAAGAGTCTTTACCACTGAGCCATCTCACGGGTCCCTAATTCTGGGTTTTAATTACTAATTTGTTTTTGTTAATTTACAATGTGCAGTAAAATGGTTAATTGCCACTCTTATCAATATCCGCTCTTTTGGGGAAGTTTGCTGAGACATGGAAATGGTGCTGCTAGTCATGAGGTCTCTGTTTGCTCTGGGATTAGTAAGGTAAAGAGAACCAAAGGCCACTACCGCGTCTGTGCAATACTCTGTGTTATCCTAATAGAATATTAGATGAGGGTTCTGCTAACTGACAAGGAAACAAAAAATAGGTAGCAGTCCCTTGCTTAATTTTGCTTTTACAGCATCATAAAATATTATTTATCACATATTTCTTCAAGGCAACAGTGGGAGGGAGGTACAGGGTATTTAGTCGCTTTTTTTTCTTTTTTGAGACAGAATCACACCCATAAGTCACCATCTTCTACTTCTCTTTCTTTTTTTATATTTCCAGAGAGGGTTTTTCTGTTAGCTCTTTTGCTGTCCTGGAACTCACAGAGATCGCCTGCTTCTGACTCCCCATTACCATCACATCTGCTCCATAACTCCATTCTTGTTTTGGACTTATGCAAACCTCCTGCCTCCGCTCTCTAAGTGCTGGCATTGTAAGCCTGACCCACCACAGCTGGTTCTACATATTAGTTTAGGTTCTTTTTCAAATTCCTCTGTAAAGAAATGGCGGTACTTTGAGGAGCTTTATCCATTTTTTTCCTTTTATAATTACTGCCCATGCTAGACTCCAAACTCCAGGTTCAGGGGCTCGTAGCAAGGGAACCAACTCCTCAAGTAGATGGGGTGACAGACACATACCCACTTTCTCTGCCATTACCACATTTCTTCAGATTACACTGAGGGTAGCACCCTCTGGTATGTAAGGGCCAAGCTGAAGGCTGGCTGTGGGAGTTCAGAGCTCTTAGCTAACATACACGAGGGCTTGGTTTCAATCTTCAACACTATGCACAAGCACATGAGTGCTCACAACAAACACACACACACACACACGTCTGTAGAGGGAGAACAGGAAGATAATCCTCAGCACTGGGGTTGCAAGAACGAGCGGCCATGCCTAGGCTCTGTATATGAGTTCAGGATGCCTGTTTTAAGCTCTTTATCCACAGAGCTGTCTTCCCTGCCCCAGGCCCACATCTGCTTCTGCACTGAAGGTCCATAAGTGGTCATTATTCCCTACTGGAGATCCTGCAGTATAGGCCCCAGTGTCTCAAAAGGCAATCAATTTCATTGTTGTAATTTCTGGTATTAAAAATACCTGTATTTATGTGTGCGTGCGTTTACGTGTACACATGCATGCCACAGCCTGTGTGGTGAGGTCAGAGGAGGACAGGTTTATGTGATTAGGTTCTTTCCCACCATGTAGATTTGAGGGAATCAGCCTCTGATTGTCAAGCTTGGTGACAAGCGTCCATATCCGCTGGGTCATTTTTTCCAGCAATCTTGTCATTTTATATAGAATGCTCATCTTTCTGTAGACCGTCTTGACTCCCTGCTTCCATCCTCACCTCGTAGTTGTGCTGAAGAGTCTTCATCCTTTTCTCTAGGACTTCAAAGACTTCATAAAATAGATTTTTGTTCTTTCATAAGTTCCTTGTGTGCTAGGTTTTCAAGATCTCCTGACTCGACACCCTATAATTGTCGGAGATCCAATTTTCTCCCTCCCTCCCTCCCTCCCTCGCTCCTTCCCTCCCTCCCTCCCTCCTTCCCTCCCTCCCTTCCTTCATTTGTTCATTCCTTTCTCCCTTCTGGCCTGCCTGTGTATTTGTAGGTTGTGCATGTTCAAGTACACGTAAATGCATGTGTGTTTGCAGGTATACATATCTATGCAGAGACCAGAAGTCACCCTTGGGTGTCAGCCCACAGGCACTGTTCACCTTAGTTTAGAGAAAGGGTCTCCCATTGGTCTGACTCTTGCGAAGCAGGCTAGACTGGCTATCTAGCGAGCCCCTGGGACCCACCTATCCTATCTCCTCCTCCCTAACACCAGAATGCTAAGCATGAGCCGTCATGTCCATCTTTTTTATGTGGGTTCTGGGACTCAAANCTTGGGTGTCAGCCCACAGGCACTGTTCACCTTAGTTTAGAGAAAGGGTCTCCCATTGGTCTGACTCTTGCGAAGCAGGCTAGACTGGCTATCTAGCGAGCCCCTGGGACCCACCTATCCTATCTCCTCCTCCCTAACACCAGAATGCTAAGCATGAGCCGTCATGTCCATCTTTTTTATGTGGGTTCTGGGACTCAAATACCCAGTTCTCACATTTGTGTGGCAAGCCCTTTATCACCTGAGGTAGCTCTCCAGCCCAGGGATCCAGTTTGCAACTCACCTTCAGAGATCGCATGCTCAGCTACGAGTTTGATCAGATAGACCAAAGTAAGCCCAATTTCAGGTAGCAAGGTTTCATGTGCAAATGAGAGGGGCCAGCAAGGTGTAACACAAGCCTTCTTGTATGGAGTTAAATCATGGGAAACACTTAACCTATCACCGGATATTTATAAAACATTCACTAAGTGACAGCCACATACATAACTTAAACATGAGTTGGGTAAAAGCGTCGCCAAACACTGGAATGCTATTAATGTAGGGTGAGCCCATATTACCTTCTTCAGGCCCTCATCAGACATGGTTGGCTCTTGTGGGAATACTCACTTGCCTAAGTCTATCTCTCTATGCCTCTGTCTTAACACAACATTCCTATCTGCACTGTGTTGACAGTGCTTGCCTGTTTGTTTGTTTTTTTCCCTTGTTCCGGTCAACCCTGCTCACTCTGGTCTGCTCCGCTGGCTCCGGTCGCCCCGCTCACTCCGGCCGCCCCCATTTGGCCCTGCTCGCTCAGTCCCTGCTCTCTCCAGTCCAAGGATTCATTTATTATTATTCATAAGTACACTATAGCTGACTTCAGACGCACCAGAGGAGGGCATCAGATCTCATTACGGGTGGTTGTAAGCCACCATGTGGTTGCTGGGATTTGAACTCATCACCTTCAGAAGAGCAGTCAGGTGCTCTTACCCACTGAGCCATCTCACCAGCCCTGCTTGCCTGTTTTTACCTTGTTGTTGCAACTTGCAGTTTTTATTTTGAATTATTTATTCTTATTTGGTTCTAACATATTTAAGTACAACCTACTGCTCCAGCTAACAGAGGGCGTTCTGGATTCTAGCATGTTCAGTCTTTGCTAGCTGCACAGAACTATTCGAAAGTCCAGTTGCTAGAGCTAATAGGTTGAGTCAGTCAGGACAGGTGCCAGCCACCCAGACTGACAACTGTGAGTCATCCCTGGGCTTCAAATGGTGGATGGATAGAAAACAGCTCCCGAAGGTGTTCCCTGGTATCCATGGGCACACTGGGGCATGCATGTACACCCTCTTCCCACCAGACATGCCCTCCAAATAAATTAATAAATGTGAAGTAATTTTTTTTTCTAAGTCCAGCTGCTGTTTGCAAGCCTGCCTCTTAGGCTTTGAGACATACAGCATATTCTTTGCCAAAAAGAACAGCCTTCTTCCTCCTGGCTCTGTGCCCACTGCCTTGAAGCAGCTGTCAGCTCCTAGTGAGCTGTAGGCTTGCCACAGTCTCTCCAGGCTTCAGAAAGGCCATGGGGAGCTCCTCTTTCTTTGAAAGCCAAGCTGCAGCTGACCTATGCCTGTGTCCTATGGTGGGCACCACATAGATCCTGTGAAAACCAGAGAAAGGAGGCTCCAGTGACCACGTTCTGTGCCTTATGGCACTGGGACAATGTGATGAGGTTTCTGCCCCTGCCCTGTGTTGGAAGGGATAGAGATAAGAGAACCTCTGGAGGTCATGGGCAGCCAGTCTGGCTGGGAACATGGTCAGTTCCAGATCTCAGAACAATAGAGAACTGCTTCTGTTGTCTTCCTCTGGCCTCCAAGCAAGCATAGAAGTGTGTAGAAAAACACTCGCACATGCGCACACGTACACACACAGATACAGATCTGGCCTACATGTATCTGACACATAGACCTACATAATCCGAGCCGACCCTGCAGACGTACAGAGCTGTATGGCATCTGTCCTTCTCTCTGCATGTCCCCCCTGGATGATTTCTCCCTCTTTTTAATTTGTATTTATTTGTATTGATTTATTTCTTTGCATCAATTTTAATTTTTATATATAGTTTTAGATTTTGCTATATATACAAAATTTTTTTGAGTCAGGGGTCTCGCTCTATAGCCCTGGCTGCCTGGAATTCAGTGTGTGGATCAGGCTAACTATAACTCACAGAGATCCGCCTGCCTCTTCATACGCACTGCTAGGATTAAAGGTGTGCACCACCATGCCTTGCTTATCATTGTAAGCACTAATTGTGCATGTCAGGTGACACTGCAGTGCAGCACACAAGAATCAGATCAGAGGGAGTGACACGCGCGCCCACTCGGACATCTATTGTTCCTGTGTCCCGAGGATGCTCACAGTCCTCCGACCTAGCTATTTTGAAATATCCAATGAAATATTTTCTTTCTCTTCCTTTTGATTTTTGTTTGAAATAATTTCTGTTTGTAAGAACGCAGGCTGAGCAAGGCAGAAGGAGTATACTAATGACTGCCCTCCTCCAAAGCCTCCGCGCCAGCTCCTGTTCCAGGCTCCTGCCCTGCTTCAGCTCCTGGACTGACTTCCCGCCATGCCAGCTCCTGCTCCAGGCTCCTGCCCTGCTTCAGCTCCTGTACTGATTTCCCACGGTATTTTTAATAATAAAAAATAAACTCCTTCCTCTTGAAGCTGCTTTTGGTCATGGTGTTTTATCATACCAATAGAAACTCCAACTGAGACGCTCTGAGATAGCTCACCGCCTCAGCTCATCATGGCTAACTACAGTTATCCTTTTGTAGGTGTGACTTAGAATCCTCACTCCTGTCCAGCTGAAGTTCAGTCCTTTCCTCTGTGGTCCTCCCTCTGTGCTCAGCATGAGTGGCACATCCTCTGAAGAGCCCTCTGTGACTCCTCTCCTCCTCTGTCCCTCCGTAACACCTTGGGTGAGGTGGTTGGAATTAGAAATGTCCCCAGGTGTTTGGTCTCAGCTGGTGACATTGTTATGGAACTTTTAGGACCTTGCTGGAGGAAACATGTCACTGGGGGAGGATTTGGGAGTTCATCGCCTTCTCTGTTTTCCAGCTCTTTCTCTAGAACTGGCTGTATATGTGGCTAAAGACACGCCTTCTCCGTCTGCTTCCTCACTCGGTCACTGGCTGCCATGTCTCTCTCACCATTATGGATGCCCGTCTAGATCAGTGGTTCTTTTTTTTTTTTTCTTTTCCTTGTTCCGGTCAACCCCGCTCGCTCTGCTCGACCCTGCTCGCTCCAGCCAGCCCCACTTGCTCCCGGCCGCCCCCGTACGGCCCCCCGCTTGTTCCAGCCAGCCCCGCTCGCTCAGATCAGCTCCGCTTGCTCCGGTTTGGCCCCGCTCGTTCCGGCCGTCCCCGTTCGGCCCCGCTTGCTCCAGCCGTCGTCGTTCGGCTCCGCTCGCTCCGGACAGCCTGGCTTGCTCCGGTTGGTCTCTCCGGTCCAAGGATTCATTTCTTATTATTCTTCATAAGTACGCTGTAGCTGACTTCAGACGCACCAGAGGAGGGCGTCAGATCTTGTTATGGGTGGTTGTAAGCCACCATGTGGTTGCTGGGATTTGANGGTCCTTCTTCCTGTGTACACCAGGTATAAGGTCCTGGGTCCTTCTTACTGTGTAGATTTAATTGTCTATCTGCCCACATGCGTTCTCGATCCCTTGCAGCTCTCTAGACTGGAATGCTTCACATAAAGGAATAATATTTATTAAGACAAGGTCTCTTTATTATGTAGCTGTAGACCAGAATGGCCTCAAACTCACAGAAATCCATTTACCTCTGCCTCTGATGGGATAAAGGTGTGGGCCACCACATCTGGCTTATTTTAATGTTATTTATTTTATAATTTTATAATTTCAGACAGTGTTTCAGTATGTTGTGTAGACTGGCCTCAAACCCTTTGGCTCAAGAGCTCCTCAAGTCTGTCTCCTGAGTGGCTGGGACTACAGATGTGAGCCTGCCCGGGCTTTAGAACACTGCAGTGGAACTACAGAACTGAAAGGTGTGTGTGTGTGTGTGTGTGTGTGTGTGTGTGTGTGTGTCTATGTGTGTGCGTGCGCACCTCTTTGTGTGTGTGTGCCTCTGTGTGTGTGAATGTGTGTGTGTGTGTGTGTGTGTGTGTGTGTGTATAGCACAGCAGAAAATCTTTGGATTCTGAAGCCAAATCTCTAAAAGGGAAAACTAATAGAATACGTGTCTTCAGGATGAAGATGGAACCCTGTCTTCTGCAGAAGCCTTCATTTGAGAGGATGGAAATGGAAATTCAGACTATAGGCCAGAAGCGACTATTTAAAAATAAAAACAAAAACCTTCTGACAAGAATTGCATCTTGGATAACTAAAGGACTCTCAGCGCAGCAGCAAGAGACAATCCAATTATGAGCAAAGGACATGTTCTTGAAGGGTGTACAGAGACAACCACACACAGACCATGTTGACTATGGGGAAATGCAAACTAAACTCACAGAGCAACACCACTCAGCTGTCAGGATGGCTACAGGAAACGACAACACAGTCTCACCTGTGGGCAAGAGGGTGTCTAAGAAACCAGCCCTGCAGAGCATTGACTGATGGCTGTGTAAAATGGGTCAGTCACTCTCTAAAAAATGTTGGCAGTTTCTTTAAAAAAAAAAAAAAAGAAAAGAAAAGAAAAAATTAAACCTAAATGTAAAACTACCAGAGAAACCAACATTTTCTCTTATTTGGCGTTTATACCAGAGAACTGCACATTTATGTTCATGCAAAAACCTCTACCTGAATATTCATAGGAGTTTCATTAGCTCAGCCTGGAACACTGCAGATGTCCTCCCACAGGTGGTCGGGGGAAAGCTTCAGGAGATGCACCACATGGAACATTACGAGGCAATGTAAAGGGTGAATTTCCTTCTGTCTGTCCGCCTCTCTCTCTCTCTCACACACACACCTTGAATAAAACTCCAGGAGCATTGCTAAGTATAGTCAATCTAAAACTTTCGTACTTTTGACCGTATATATATTCTTGTTGTTACAGTTTTAGGACAGGGTTACACTCTGTAGGCTAAGCTAGCCTCAAACTGCCAGTGATCCTCCTGCCGTGGCACTCCAATGTTCTGGAATTATAAGCATGTGCTATCACAGCCCATCTACTGGTATATATCCTTTTTTAAAATGTGTATAATATCTTCTTCTCCTCCTCCTTCTTCTTCACTACTTCTATGTATTTAGCCTGTGCATCTCTGAGTATATATTGTGCACATGTGTCAACACTAAGAAGATAAAGGTACTTTCTGCCAAATCTTGTCAGATCTGACTTTAGATCTGCAACTTACATGATGAAAGGTGAGACCTGACTCCTGTAAGCTGTCCTTGACACACACACACAAACATGCACACACATACACACATACACACGTACACACACACATTTTAAATAAAAAATAAAAATATGTGTGAATCTACAATTAACTAATTTTTTTCATAGCCAGGCATAACAGTGCATGCCTTTAATCCCAGAACTTGGGAGACAGAGCCAAGGAGAACTCTTAATTTGAATCCAGCCTGGTCTACATAATGAGTTCCTGGACAGCCAGAGCTACACAGTGAGACCTGTCTGAGGAAAAAAAAATCAGCTTAAAAAAGTCTGTAAAGATGCTGGAACCAGGGAAGTGTCTGCAGAGGAAGGCCTGTACCGTGGAGAGCGGCAGGTGTCCCTGTGTGTGGCTCCTTGTGATATATAAAACACTCAATTAAAACAGAAAGCAAAACTTAAAAAAAGAGAGAGAAAAGAAAAAAGATCACTGTACTGGCTAGTTTTGTGTCAACTTGACACAGCTGGGGTTATCACAGAGAAAGGAGCTTCAGTTGAGGAAATGCCTCCCGAGATCCAGCTGTAAGGCATTTTCTCAATTAGTGATCAAGGGGGAAAGGCCCTGTGTGGGTGGTTCCATCTCTGGGCTGGCAGTCTTTGGTTCTATAAGAGAGCAGGCTGAGCAAGCCAGTGGAAGCAAGCCAGTAAGGAACATCCCTCCATGGCTTCTGCATCAGCTCCTGCTTTCTGACTTGCTTGAGTTCCAGTCCTAACTTCCTTTGGTGATGAACAGCACTATGGAAGTGTAAGCCACATAAACCCTTTCCTCCCCAACTGTTTCTTGGTCATGATGTTTGTGCAGGAATAGAAACCCTGACTAAGACAATCACAATGGAGAGGAGCTGAGTTCAGGTGAAGAGGGAGCAATGAAGAGATGCTAAATAGGAGATGCTCAAGCCTTAGGCCCGCCATCCAGTGCAGGAAGCCAGTGTAGAGGAAGATAAAATGGCCAACGCTAGCTTCTTATGACTAGTCAGTCCTTTGACATATCAAATGATTTGGACAGATTTGGACAAGTCTCCAAATTTGTAAGAACCACAATAATATATACTAATCAATGACTTAACTACAATTTCTTGTTTTTTTATATTCCCTTTGGGTCCACCGGCACAAAACCAAGAATCATCTTGGGACTGGGGTCTTGGCTACCCTGCCTTCCCACCCTCACCTCCTCATGGACAGACTGTGGTGGCAGCTTCTGTTCTGGAGTATCTTCAGCACCTCAGCATCCTCAGCCCCAGGCTACAGCCCCACCTGCTTCTCTCTCTTCTATCTCTGCCTCCTTAGGAAAGGCTGAGAAGGCTGGTAAGGCAGGCTTCTTCCTGCCGGCTAGCCACACGGAGAGGAACGCTCTCTTCTTATGTGGCTTGTCTTCTTTCAGCATGTGGCCAAGATAAATCCTGTCTAGTCACTCTCTGTCTCTGTCTTTGTCTCTCCTTCTCCCTCTCTCTGGAACTGGAGCTGGAGTTACACAAGGTTGTGAGCCAAACAGTGTGGATGAGGGAACAGACTCAGGTCCTCTGCAAGGGTAGTGCGTGGTCTCAGCTGCTGGACCAGCTCTCCAACCCCAGCCATTGGTGGTGGTTTCAATGTTAACGTAGGGAAGACACAGCACACAGCTCTTACCTAGTTGATTATATATTAACATCACTAAACTGTGGTTGCGTCGTTTTAGATGCTGAGGATGCTTTCAATTTGTTGGATCTCAGAAACTTGAGTTTCCAGGGTCACACTAGGATCTTATGGAACTTTGTGTGAGCGTTTAGACGTCAAGCCAGAAGGAAAGGAAGTAGGAGGCCATGGGACTGGAGGGGAATGGAAAAGACACAGCGGTCTTGGAGGGTCCCAGTGGTCCCTTCTCCCATGATCTCTGCCCTGCTCCCCAGGTGGCCAGGCCTGGGGTCAGCCTCAGGGCCCTTGTGACCTAGGAATGTTTCATTGTGTCCAAATGCAGTTGCAGCTGCCTAGGGGCCCAGGGAGACTGGCAACTGAAAAGAAAGCTCAGAACTGACTCAAGGCTCTAGAGACTTGAGTGTGTGAGGAAACTACACCTTTAGCCCCAGTGGGAGGGGCGGGGCTGCTGGGGAGAGAGTCCTGCCTGGAAAATATCCGAGCTAAGAAATGAAAATAAAACATAAAATTGGCACAAAAAAACCCCCAAAAACAAAAACAAAAACAAAAAAAAACAAAAACAAAAATTAGCCGGCCGTGGTGGTGCATGCCTTAATCCCAGCACTCGGGAGGCAGAAGCAGGTGGATTTCTGAGTTCGAGGCCAGCCTGGTCTACAAAGTGAGTTCCAGGACAGCCAGGACTACACAGAGAAACCCTATCTCGAAAAACGGGAAAAAAAAACCCCAAAAAACAAAACAAAAAACCCACAAAATTGGATTGAGTACCTGAAATGCACGACACAGCTGAATGGGGGAAGCCCATCTGTCCTGTCATCTTCACCACCCTTCTAGATCTTATAAGCTTTCCTTTTACCAAGTGTTACTTTGTGGCATATGTGTGAGGAGAAACACTAAGTCTGAGTGGTTCCAGATCCTGTCTTAGACCTGCCGCCTCTATGACTTCTCCCCCCCCCCTTCCCTTTCTCCACCTCTCTTTCTTTCTTTCTTTTTTTTTTCTTCCAACTTTTATTAGATATTCTCTTCATTTACATTTCAAGTGTTATCCAGAAAGTTCCCTATATCCTCCCCCCTCCCGGCCCTGCTCCCCTACCCACCCGCTCCCACATCTTGGCCCTGGCGTTCCCCTGTATTGGGGCATATAAAGTCTGCATGACCAAGGGGCCTCTCTTCCCAATGATGGCCAAGTAGGCCATCCTCTTCTATATATGCAGCTAGAGACATGAGCTTAGGGGGTACTAGTTAGTTCATGGTTATTCTTCCACTTAGAGGGTTGAAGACCCCTTCAGCTCCTTGGGTACTTTCTCTAGCTCCTTCCTTGGGAACCCTGTGTTCCATCTAATAGTTGACTGTGAGCTTCCACCTCCATGTTTGCCAGGCATTGGTATATTTTCCCCTGAGACCGCTATATCCGGGCCTTTTCAGCACTATCTTGCCTGCATATGCTATAGTGTCTATGTTTGGTGGCTGATTGTGGGATGGATCCCTGGCAGCCGCAGTCGTTGGGTCCATCCTTTGGATTCAGCTTCACACATGATCTCTTTAACTCTTTCAATGTGTGCTTTGTTCTTAATTCTAGGAAGGGGTGACGTGTCCACATTTTGCTCTTCCTTCTTCTTGAGTATCATGTGTTTAGTAAATTGTATCTTGGGTAGTCTAGGTTTCTGGGCTAATATCCACATATCAGTGAGTACATGTTATNGCTCCCTTGTCAAAGATCAGGTGACCATAGGTGTGTGGATTCATTTCTGGGTCTTCGATCCTATTCCATTGATCTACCTGTCTGTTGCTGTACCAGTACCATGCAGTTTTTGTTACGATTGCTCTGTAGTACAGCTTGAGGTCAGGCATGGTGATTCCACCAGAGGTTCTTTTATTGTTGAGAAGAGTTTTCGCTAGTCCAGGTTTTTTGTTATTCCAGATGAACTTGCTAATTGTCTTTTCTAGATCCTTGAAGAATTGACCCACCTCTCTTTCTCTTCATCTTCCTTCCATTTTCCTACTCTTCTTCCTTCTCCTCTCCCTCCCTTGCCCCACTCTTCTCACTCTTTTTCCTACTCTTCTCTAGACTTTTTGCCTACACACACACACACACACACACACAGCTCCGCATGCATGAAGCCTGGGTTTGATCACAGTACTGGGGGGAGGGGGCTCAGTAAAGTGTTTACTGGGCACAGGCTTGAGGACCTGAGGCCCATGTCTATCACTCAAGTAAAACAGCACACCTGGGGACCCGAGAAATGTCCTTCCAGAGGTCCTGAGTTCAAGTCCCAGCAACCACATGGTGGCTCATAACCATCTGTAATGGGATCTGTATGCCCTCTTCTGGTGTGTCTCAAGAGAGTGACAGTGTACTCACATTAAATAAATAAATAAATAAATAAATAAATAAATAAATAAATCACACACATACACACACCTGTAATCCCAGCCCTGAAGAGGCACAGACAGGAGGATTCCTGGGGCTCAGTGTCAGCTAATCTAGCCAAATTGGTGAGTTTCAGGTTCAGTAAGAGAGTCTGATTTTAAAGTACTAGTAGTGGTAGTAGTAGCAGCAGCAGCAGCTGCAGCAGTAAACAATAACAATAACAAACAGTGCGGAGAGTGCAAAGGAACCGGACCCTGACCTCTGGCATATAACTGTGCATAAAATTGTGCACACACAGACACATAAGAGTGACCAAATGGGGACAACCCATCTTCAGGACCCCTCTCTGCAACAGGGAGCTGTTACTCTAATTCTCTATAAATTTGCTTGCTCTTAATAAAAGCATAGGAACGACAGGAAAGTAGGGCTTTCCTGGGGTTCCAGGTCACAAACAGAATAAAAAGCACTTCTCTCAATGGCCCCTTACATGGCGTAGGCACTGATGACAAACAGTGGCTGAAGCCTAACCATCGTGTGAGAAGGAAGGGCTGGCCATAGAAACATGGTCACATCAGGCTCGGCTGTGACTCTGAGGAGACGGTGGGAGGAAATGGAAGGAGTATCACGTATAACTCGGTGATCAGGTACTGATTGAACAAAAGCAACAGGTGTGAGCACTCAAGGAGACACACTTAGGGCTGGCTTCATTGACGGGGAGATGCTAATAGCTCATGAAAGTGTTTAGCTTCAAAACCACTCAGTGTTATATCTCAGTGGTATATCTTTGTATTCAAGGCCCTGGCAACCAGCCTGGGTATTCTAGGAGTATCTTAAAAATGAACCGTCTAAGCCAGGTGCTATGGACATGCCTGGAACCCCAGCACTTTGGAAGTGGAGAAAGGAGGATTAGGAGTCCAAGGTCCTCCTTGACTGTGTAGCAAGTTCAAGGCTGCCTGGGCTACACAAGACCTTGTCTCAAAAACCCAGCATACAAAAATCAACATCAATCAAGTGCTTGATTCACATATCACAGCGCGTGCCTGGCCCCGGAGCTATGGAATCAAGTCCACATCACAAGCCTGCACACATGTGTGATGTACTTATGAACCACAGAGGAAATCACAGACCTTCCTAAGCTCTGAGGACAAAGCTTCTAGGTTTTAGGGTGTGTTCTGTAGATGCGGCTACTGCAAAGGAGCTCTAAAAAAGATAGAATTCTGTGTAGAAAGTCTACTGAAGCCAGGGGCCACCTGTGGCCCGAGTGCAGCTGTGTCATGGCAGATCTGCTCTCATCTGCCCATGGCCAGCTGTATTGCTCTCTGTGTTTAAGAGCAGAGATCATGGTTTCAAAGAGAAAGTGACTTGCAGGAGTTTTAACGGACGTGTAGGCTTGTAAGAGTCCGACTAGAGCTAATAAGTGGGACCTTCAGTGTAACACGTAAGTATAAAATGAGCATGGCACGTCAGAACTCTCCTTGTCTATAAATACCCAGGTTTCCTTCTAATTGCACATAAGTTCCTCATACTCACCATCAGACAGATGTCTGTGTGTAAGAAATCACTTCCCAATCTTGCTCTCAAAGGAACCATCACCATGACATTTGTAATGTGCAGTTTGCATACATGCGCAGAAGGTCACTTCCTCCTCTGAACGTCAGCTTCTCTGCTAACTGTATAAAAACAGTTTGTATAATATGGGGGGGGGGGGGGGGCAGGGGCAAGATCTCATTATGTAGCCCTGGCTGGCCTGGAACTTGTTGTGTAGACCAGGCTAGACTGTGTAGACAGCCTAACTTTGACCTTACGGAGATTTGCCTGCTTCTGTAGACATGCACCTTCATATCCATTCCTCTTACTTTACCTCACCTCTCACTGCAGCAGGCACTTGGTACCCCAGGCTAGCTGGCCCCAGAGCTTCTGGACACTTCTGTCTTCATCTGCTTCCCTGTAGGAGTGTAGGAGTGTCGAGCGGTCTGTTCACATGGGATGCAGGGATCCAACTCAGGTTGTCAGGATGGCGTGTCAGGCGCTCTTCCCACTCAGCCATTTGGCCTGCCTGCAGGCCATCTTTTAAATACTTGCAATATGATTTTATACATTAGCCACTGGCACTGGGACTGCTTTAGGAAAAGTGTCTGTCAGTGAGATAATGCAGGTAGGAGGATGTATAACCGAAAGACTGTCACGGTTTGGCACTGACATAAAGATGACACTCATCACCACTGTGGACGCTTTATTGCTCAGTTCTGAACTCCACCTGTGTGCTAGGCACTTGACCTGGTACTTTGCACAAATGAACTTTGTCTGTAGCTCTGGGCATCAAAAGTCTCAAGCATTCTAGGCAAGTGTTCTACCACAGCACTGTACCCCAACCTCACATTGGGAATTCTCACTAGCCACTTTAAGAATCTCAATGTCACTAGCTTCTGGGATGTTCCAGTTTACCCAAAGTCTTCAAACAAGAGAGAAAACTCTAGAAGTGATGGTTATATGCAGAAGGGACAGATACAATACAGTTACCAATGGAATGGGTCTTGAAAGAGCCTACAAATGAAATATGGCTTCTGGGTATTGAGCTAGAATCAGAATTATTAGGACAAACTGCGTGGAGCTGCCATTTTTATTCATCAAATATTGGCAACTTCATATGGCTCAGCCTTTACTGTAATGAAGCAATATTTATGAGCTGACCTATGCTTTCTACACTTTGTCTAATTACAAAGAGAGTCCATGGGAGAACATCCATCCCATATGGTTAGTTTGCAATGTAGAGCCATTTCTCTCGGGACATTGCCTCACAGACTTTCTCAATGACAGCTCTGCAGCTCAGACTGCCAAGAGGAACTCATATTCACAATGAGCCCATCAGCCATTGGCTAGAGTGGCCTTGTCTGGGAATTGTTCCCATCAGCAGAGAGAAGCTGACAGATAGTACGGCAGAGTGGCAACCAGCCCACAGGAAAAGCAGTTCTTGTTTATTTCTCTGCTGCCTGGAATTGTACACATGCATCTCGACATCGTTTTAGAACTGAACTGAAACCGTAAGTACCTAAAATACAAAGACCTCGGGACAAATGGTCATCCTACGATTTAAAAGGAGTTGGAGGAGGAGGGGAGCTGACTAGACACAGATAAGAGCAAAAATATATTTATGCCCACAGTGTCTTATTTCAGCATGGTTTGGTGATACAGTTCTCCAATCCTTTACCAGGAAGGTAAAAGCAAGAAGAGGAGAAACTCAAGATAACTGTTGCCTAAGTAGTGAGTTCAAGACCAGCCTGGTGTGCATGAGACCCTGTCTGAAAGTTCACAATAGCTATAAAGTGTAACCCGCCTAGATGTACATGAATAGATGGACTGGTGTTTTAGAAAATGGACAAGGTAGGGGCTGGTAAGATGACTCAGCAGAAAAACGTACTTGGAGCCAAACCTAAGGACCTGAGTTTGATTCTTTGCTCTCATGAGGCACAACTCCTCAGGAGTTTGATCTATATGCACACTGGGAAGGAAGGAAGGAAGGAAGGAAGGAAGGAAGGAAGGAAGGACGGACCATTGACAGCCAGAGATCAGAGAGGACAGTATTTCCAGGACATGAGAGGGCTGTTGTCCCTCAGCAGCTTTGCTTGCCTGCACAAGACTCACACATAGTCAGTCAACATTCTAGCACGAGTGGGGAGGAACGCATGGACTTCTGCCCCAGCTCAGAAATTCATATTGACAGTTGATAGCTGCAAAGGGGAGAGTCTAGAGTGTGGTCCTTATTAGGTTGCCTATGATGGGTGGCCCCACACCCAGATGTGTGTGTGTGTGTGTGTGTGTGTATAGGTTTCCAGCACTCACATTGGGTGGCAAATACCTGTCTGTAACTCCAGCTCCACTGTATCTAAAACCTTCTTCTGACCTTTTCAGGCACCCAAATACATGTGGCATGTGCCCCCCCCCCCTTAAGAAGTGTAATTACTCTTTGTACCAAGAATAACAATGCTCTCCTCTATAATAAGTTAAGCATGCACTCACCACCCTATCTTAAGCTTGTCTGGTACTGTAAGAAACTGCATTTTCACATAATCCGAATCTGAATGTCTAGATCTGAGTGTGAAGAAATCTGCTACCATTGGCTGGGGGATGGGGGTGCAGTGTTTGGTTCTAAAGTCTGTGAGCTTAGAGTTTCCTTATCTGTAAACCAAGGTTAATCATAGTAGCAACATTTATAGCTAAAGTTTAGTATTCTGATAGTTTTACCTACACTAACTCAGATGTCTTCTCAAATGAGTGTTAGTATCCTTCTGGAAAAAGAGAGTTTGGCTACTCCATTGCTTATTTGGCTCCACCAGAAGTCCTTCTCTGCCAAGGGGTACCTTGAAGATTCACAGTGGGGTTCCCTCAACTCTGGACATTTAGTTGGCCCTGGGTAGAGATCAGAAGAAGGTAGGAGGAGAGCCTAAGTCAGATAATTATCCTTTCCACACTCCTTCCCAATTTAGCATCCCAATTCTAATTTGGTTTTTTTTTGGGGGGGGGGTTGCCTTAAATCTTGCAGACAGACTCATTTCCTCCCACAGCACCTCTTTCCTGGGATTCAGTAAACACCTTCTCTCCATTCGTTTCCTCCCTTCCCTCCCCTCGATGTCCTCCGGTCAAGGATATGGGTGGTTTCTGGTGATGTCTCTGGATTTGAGCTCTGTGACTAAAACTCTCAGGCTAGAACCCTGACTCGTCCAGGAAGTTACAGTTCAAGCATTTTAACAAGATTCCTGCTACCTGGTACAGTACAAAGATCACTTACTTGCCAAAAATACGAATTGGTGTACTAGGAGACACCATCTTGCATTTCTGTGGTTTAGAAAACCAAAGGTTCATTTCTAATTTAACCTTTTTTGCTGTTTGCATCAAGGAAACAAATACGTGTCTTTAATTTGACTCACTTCAGGGTTAAGACTCTTGGGATTTCAACTGTCCCGAGGCTCAGTGCAGTTCTCTGGAGCAGCCTGGTGCAATGGCTCACGGCATGGTCTGGTTCCGGCTCAACTAGAAAACCCTGAAATACCGGAAAAGGTACATTGCTGTAAGTTTCTCTGAGTGGGGCTAAGGTACAGTCTAGTTAGTGGGGAGGGACTCTGTTACTAAACCGTGAAAACGATAGGTCCACCCACCAAGCGGATAGGTCAACCCACCAATCAGAAGCATTCCCTCTTCAGTGCCTGCTTCACCTGCCCTGAGTTCCCCATTATGTGCAGTTTAGCCTCTCAAACAAAATCAAAGACTTGGCTACTGGGGTGGGGGGTGGGGAGGTGGGGGGTGGAGTGGGAGGATTCTGTCTGTGTGTCTGCTTGTTTGTTCTATGCATGTGTCTGTGTATGGGTCTATGTACATGATGAGCACAGGTGCCCTCCACCCTCCTCTACAGTTGTTACGGTTGTCAGTAGGTGCTGGCCACTGAACTTCACTGTTAACTATCTAACCATGACTCAGGCCCATTGTTTTAGCTTCCTGGGGATCAAACCTAGGATCGTGCATATGCTGCAGTAGGCGTTCTTCCCCTGAGCCACGCCCCAAGCTGTATGTTTTCTGTGGGATGTTTTTTCCCTTTCCGGTCATATCAGTGTTCCCCAAATTAGGGGAACCAGATTTTTGACCAGCCTTTGTCAGAAATGCCAATTCTTGCTCTCAATGATAAGTTCTGAGTGTTGGGTGCATCCGTCTGTCTTCAAAGCCTCCAGATATTTCTAATGCGTAAGGGTTTGACAACCATTGGGTTTGGTTCTGTTTCAAAAGCCAAACTCTACAATGAACTTCTATCAAGTGGGGATTGAGTTCCATTCAAAGATAATGCTGATATTATTTCCCAAGGTCTGTGTGAGAGACAAGATAGCAGAGCAACAAATGGCATGTCCCAAACCATGAGTGACAGATGAACCCGGCTTGGCTCTCATGAGGTTAGCATGTCAGTTCCCAACCATGAGGCCTGAGCAGATTTAGGAGAGCTACATAGAAGACACGAATGCAGAGCCCTTCCTATGCCATGCTTCCGAGAGCTTAGTCTCATGAAGTGTTTAATCAACCAACATTATTTGTATCTAGCTGAAAGAACCAAGACATGACCTTGCTAACATCAACTCAATTTTAAAGCAGAAGTTTCTGATTACCCTGTAACGAAATACGAAATAATTGTTTACTTGTTTTTCTTTATTGGAAACCCACTTCTTTTTTTTTTTTTTTTTTTTTTCTGCTTGCTGGTCATGCATTCTTAGCCAGCTTTCTTTTAATAGAATATCATTCTTTTTGAGAATTTCATACAATGAAGTTTAATCATATTCACTTCTACAACTCTCAAATCCATGCTCTACAATCTCTCTCTCTCTCCTCCCTCTCTTTCTCTCTTCTCCTTCCCTGTTCTCTCTTTCTATACCTCCTCCCACTTTTCTTCTCATGGTAACTTCACTGGCCTGGGTCCTTGGGGCAAGTGAACTCACTTATGAGCAGCTTCCCAATAAACCTGCCTTTAATATATTCTAAAAAAAATCTTCCCCTTCTTTTTCTTTATTAGATATTTTCTTCATTTACATTTCAAGTGTTATCCAGAAAGTTCCCCATACCCTCCCCCATCCCCGCCCTGCTCCCCTACCCACCCCCTCCCACATAATGGCCCTGGCGTTCCCCTGTACTGGGGCATATAAAATCTGCATGACCAAGGGGCCTCTCTTCCCAATGATGGCCAACTAGGCCACTTCTTAGCTTAATGAAATGAAGGCAAAGCAAGTGCACACAGATCGTACGAAGTATCTAACACGTATTTGTTGGATACAAATTGTATCTTCTGGCATTCCCGTTTCTTTTTCTAGGACAAAAGGCTGTTTTTGATATATGTGCACCCCTCCCCCAGCCACATCCCACAGCTTCCGGTGGAAAGGCAGCATGGGAGTGTGGGAGGGTTGGTTTCTCATCTAGGGATTCCCTCAGTCGGAAACTAACGATGTCTCACCACGCGAGCGCATCTTTAATCTCACAATGAATAATGTATAGTGGTTTAGAGAAAGATTTAATAAAAGATCCCCGTGTTCCAAAGCCAGTGATTTGGAAGTCGCTAGTTCCTCCCTCTCTCCCCTCCCAGCGCAATCTGTCATCACGCCATACCGATTCGATGCGGAAACATTCTCAAACCTGTCCTTTTCTTTCCATTCTTGTTACAACTGCTTTCGCTTCAGATCCAGACTTTTAATTGGACTTCCTGTCTCTTGCTCCCTTGTGCCTCATTGCCATGACAACCAGAAAGACTTGTCTTAATTTCATATCGCTTCTCTATTGTAAAAACGTCCTCATCTCCTACTTGAGGAAGTCCTGGGCAGGCCGACCTTGCACCTCTTCTCATGTCTCATCAATATTCTAGCTTTAAGCTTTCTGTATAAGCCAGTCTGTCTGTTTCCCATCTTCCAAACACTGCTTTCCAGCTGTCTCTTCTCCTAGACTTCCCCTTCTCTATTTAGGCCAAGAGGAAAATACATGGTATTTCCTTCAAAAACCCTGCTGAAAGGCGAATTCCTCTAGCTAGACTCCCTAGCCTAAAAAGAAGGAGATTCTCTTACCCCTCTACCTCAGACACAACCTCGTAACACATCACCTAATTATTTTAGTTATTTATAGGTTGCTGGGTAGTGGTAGCCTCTGAATCAAATCAATCCCTCCTAGAGGGAAGAGAAGACTCATGAAAAACACAAAGCTGTGGAAACTTTAAAAAAAAGACAGATCGTTCAGAAAGTTATGAGCTCACAAAGAGCCCTATCCTCTGGGTTATATCAGCAGTAAACAGGCTTGGAGGAGAGGACCCTGTGGTGGAGCTTCCTGTGAGGTGAGCTTTTATGAGTCGCCATGCTGAGGGGAGGCTCCTCAGTGGATGCAGGCGTCAAGCAACCCCATCCATGCGTTATGAGAAAGCCCTACAGACTCATCAGCTCATGGGTAGGCATGGCATGTATTGTTGCTTCAATCCACCATTGGTGCCCTGTGTAGAATAAATAGACTGATTCGCACATCACCAGGAAAACTCACACAGAATAGATCCTGTTCACTTTGCAGTTCCACACAAAGCCTCACAGACCGTTTAGGAAATGCCAGGAATGATGGAACACAGCCAGCACTCACGAGGCAGGTGGATCTCTGAGTTGGAGGCCAGCCTGGACTATAGAACAAGTTCCAGGACAGCCAGGGTTCTGCAGAGAAAGCCTGTCTGGGAGGGTGGGTGGGAGGAGGGAGGGAGGGAGGGAGGGAGGGAGGGAGGGTTGCATTTGCTCATATTGTGTAATAACTTTTAGCCACATTGAATGTTGTTAAGTCCCGATACAAATGGAGTTTTCGTATGTTCTGTGCAGATGCTTAAAGCTGAATGGTCCAGTGTTGCTACCTGCTACCTGTAACAGGTGCCTTTATTTATTTATTTATTTATTTATTTATTTATTTATTGTTTAGTTGAGGGGGGTTCAGGCATGAGGGTCAAGAGTTCAAGATCATCTTCAGCTACATAGTGAGTTCCAAGCTAGCCTGAGTTAGCAGAACTGTCTCTGAAGGCAGGGTTGAGGGGGTAGGGGTAGGGGGGCTAGAAGAAAGGAAAAAAGCAACTTAACATAATAACTTAGGTTTGTTGTTTTTTTTTCTTTAAAGATGGGTGTGGTGGTACAAGCCTGCAAGACCAGCACTATAGAGGCTAAGACTGGAGGATTCCAGGATTGAGGCCAAGCCTGGGCTACAAGAGGAAACCTGTCACAAGCACATAAACAAACAAACAATTTAAAGATCAGGGCTTTGTTTTGTTTTGCTTTTTGAGAAAAGGGAAGTTAGACAAGATGAACTGGTTCCTTCTCACTTTCCTTCTGTGCTTTCACCCCAGCTGCCAGAGATGGAAGGTGACCTTCACAGTGTTGCTTCGGTAGAATTACTCACTGCCCGGGAAGAGGATGTTCAGTTTGAATCAACTCCTTGATGTTTCCCAAGGTGGCAGAGGCACAAAGGGAGAGTAACACCAGGGCTATCTCTGTGGCTCAGGAAGGACATCTTTAAGAACATTCCATGTATTGGGCGAAGGCCGTAACCTGTGGGAAGGGCAGCAGTTATTCAGGGCCCTGAAGGGTGAGGCTTACAGCCCTCCTCTGTGTTATCTTTCATTTGTGCATAGAAAGAATGGGGTGCCTGGCTCTGAGCCCAGTGTAGTGGTACACGCCTTTAAGCCCATCAGTCTGGAGGCAGAGGCAGGCAGATCTCTGTAAATTGGAGGCCAGAGGAAGATGAGGACCATAAGGAAGGATGAGAAGAAATGACCGTGAAGCAAAGGGTCCAGAGAATGGAGATGAACAGGTCGCCAAGGGATTCCCCTCGAGGTCGTGATGAGAGAACAGCTATGAAGATACACAAGGACAGGGAGTCAGGGAGAGACTCAAACTACGAGGAACACAAGGCCTGTGTCTAAAACAGGCCTAGAACTCCCCCCAAAGAATTACAGTTACACACCCCCACATACATAATTAACAACAAAAGGTTTCTGTTTTGTTTTGGTTTCGTATTGGTTTTTGGAGACAGGGTTTCTCTATGTAGCCCTGGCTGTCCTAGAACTCACTTTGTAGACCAGGCTAGCCTCGAACTCAGAAATCCACCTGCCTCTGCCTCCAGACTAGTGCTAGGATTAAAGGCGTGTGCCACCACGCCCGGCTAACAAAGTTTATTAATGTCAATTTTACAGCACAAGATCCCAACTCAAAAAATAAATAAAAACCATCTTTACTTTTTACTTTTTGTTTTTGTTTGTTTGTTTGTTTGTTTGTTTGTTTTTCAGAGTTTCTCTGTGAAACAGAGCCCTGGCTGTCCTGGACTTGCTTTGTAACCCAGGCTGACCTTGAACTCACAGAGATCTGAATGACTTTCCTCCTGAGTACAGGGATTAAAGGTGTGTGTGACCAAACTCATCTTTTCTTTTCTTTTTTTTTTTTGACTTTTTGACTTTTTGACTTTTTGACTTTTTGACTTTTTGAGACAGGGTTTCTCTGTGTAGCCCAGGTGGTTATGGAACTTGTTCTGTAGACCAGGCTAGCCTCTCACTAACAGAGATCTTCTTGTCTCTGCTTCCCGGGCTATCCTCTAACTCTGCCTCCCGAGCACTGAGATTAAAGGCATGTACCACCACTGCCCTGCTTTGTGTGTAAATGACACTGTCTGTTTATGCTATAACTGGCCAGCAGGAAACATTAACTAAAACTGTCACTTGTTCACAGGAGACTCATTTGTTTTCTGTCTTCTTTTCAATGGGTAGATTCAAGCCCCCACCTGCACTCCTCATTTTTTCCCTTATTGTGTTCCCTGAGAACCATGCAGAGAGCATGGCAGGAGGCGGCACACAGCAGAGCTGGAGAAGCTCACAGGCACCCAGCACACACTGAAACCTGTGGGCAAGTAAGAGTGTCTGCACTGTCACCTATCAGTCAGTCAGGTATGGTGGGCATCCCCTCACTTGGGGCCAGATCACTACAAATTCAAGGTCACCCTGATCTACATAGAAAATTCCAGGCCTACTTGTGAAGAAAACCAAAGAAGAGAGAGCCAGCTGCTCTGACACAGTGAACCTGTGACTCAGAAGCCAGATAAAATAATAATGCAGAAGGCAGTGCATTAGACTTGGAACTTTATATAAGTAGATTGAGAACTTAGAATGTAAGTGAAGCAGGCAAGGGTGAGGCAGACAAGAGGGGGCAAAGCAGGGCAGCGGTGAGACGGGCAGTGGTGAGATGGGCAGTGGTGAGATGGACAGTGGTGAGACGGGCAGTGGTGAGACGGGCAGTGGTGAGATGGGCAGTCGTGAGATGGGCAGTGGAATTAGGTAGGGCTGGTCTGTGGACCAGTTAGTGTCCACAGAGGAGAAGGGTGACGTGGAGGACTCATCTTTGTGAGCATGTCCTTGGGAACCGTGGGATGTTATGGGCTGGAAGCCTGGGCCCACACTGTGTGCCCCTTGCTTACTAGGGAGATTAAGGGACACGGGTCTATAGAGCACTGGGCACAGCAGGTACTCATCTGTGCTTTGGATTGCAGTCCTTGTATTTATTCAAGGTGTTTCCAGACACATCCTCTTATTTGAGTGAGTGCAGTTGCTACTGGAAAAGATAAGGGAAGTGTCCCGTACCTCTTGTACCTTCCTACACATTTGGATGTATGTGAACATACACATACATACACAAGTGCCTCCCAGCTCTAGCCACAAACACAGCAAGTGGAAATGATTTGTTAGTCATAAAAGCTGGGCATGGTTATGGGCTGGTCACATGCTCTACCAATTCCAAAATTTGAGGGATAAAGAGCCAAACACTGAATGAGAAGCCAGGCCTGGTTCCCCAAAAACAAAAGAACAAGTAAGTTACTAATGGAGCTGAGGCAGAAAGTGGCCTGTAGCTATGGCTTTCCACTGCCTCATGAACTTGAAGGCACAGCCACAGAAATAGTGCAGGCAGTGACAAGGGCTGAAAGCAGTAACCTCTATGAACAGCCCAGAAACCTCTAAAAAAAACATAAGCATCAACGGCTATTTTAACACAAGAGAAAAGGTGCCTCTTGGGTTGTTAGTACCACCTCTTGGCTGGTACTAAACTTGGCCCTGCTTGGAGAAAAGGTTCCACAGGAAGTGTGTTCTAAATCTAAGACAGCGTCTTATTTTTCTATTGCTGTAAGAGAACATGACCAAAGCAACTTATAAAAGAAAGCATTTAATTGGGGGCTTACTTACAGTTCAGAGTGTCAGTCCAGACTCCATGCTAGGGAGCTTGGCAGCAGGCAGGCAGGCAGGCATGGCGCTGGAGCAGGAGCTGGGAACTTACAAGTTGAGACAACTTGGAGGCATAGAAAGCACTGATTAGAATGGTCTGGGCTGCTGAGACCTCGGCGCCCATCCCTAGTCACACATTTCCAACTAGGCCATACCTCCTAATATTTCCCAAACTATTCTGCTAACTGGGGACCAAACATTCAAACTTATGGGCCTATGTGGGCCAAACCATCGAAGATTGTTTGAATAATAAACTACTTTAAGAAAGTAAAACGCTTGAAATTTTTCTTGGGGACAGAAAATATGACCCTTTCAAAGAACTGTAATGAAGAAAAGAAATTTTATTCATGGAATTATTATTGAATGTGAAAGTCTGGTCAATGCCTCTAACCTTTAGGAGTCTGAGACAGGAGGATCGATTCAAGGCCAGCTTCAACTATATGGTGAGTTTAAGGCCAATCTAGGCTACATGAGAGCCTGTCTAAAATACTGAAAGGAAAAGAGTAAGGGATTTCCCAGATCAGAATGGCCTGTGACCCTGGCTGTGGAGGGCAGTCTTGGTTGTTGATTAATGTGGAAGGATGGGTTCTGCCCACGGTGCTTCGCACCATTCCCTGGGCAGATGGTCTTGGACTGTGTAAGAAAGCTAAGGAAGCATGAGCCTTCCAGAGAGGCAGCATACAGCATTCCTCCACAGGTCCTGCTACAAGCTCCTGCTTGAGGTTTTGCCATGACTATCCTCAGTGATGGACTGTGACCTGTAAGCTGAAATAAACCCCTTTGTCTCCTAAGATGCTTTTGGTCATGGAGTTTATCATAACAAAAAGGAGACTAGAAAACTGAGGTTATAAACTAAAGAGGTTATAAAAATAAAGAATTTGGGGAAATATATCCAATCTCACAACTTCATAAAATACCTTTAGTTTGTTACACTACATGAATTTATAACAATTAAGATTTCATTTGCATTAATACAAAATTGCTTTTGAGATGTGTGTGTTTCTTACTAGCTGTGGTGGTGAACGCACGCCCTTAGTCCTAGCATTTGAGAAGCAGAGATAGGAGGATCTCTGAGTTTGAGGCCAGCAAGGTCTACAGAGTGAGTTCCAGGACAGCCAGAGCTGCCAAGACAGGGTTTATGTATGTGCAGGTGCATATGCATGTTCCTATATGTGAAGGCACACAAGCACTAACGCGAATACGTTTAAGAAGGTTAAAGGCTTTTCTTTTAAAAAAAAAAAAGGTTTATTTTATGTATATGAGTACACTGTAGCTGTCTTCTGACACACCAGAAGAGGGGATCAGATTCAATTACAGATGGTTGTGAGACACCATGTGGTTGCTGGGAATTTAACTCAGGACCTCTGGTATAGCAGTCTTAACCTCCGAGCCATCTTTCCAGCCCAGGGCTTTTCTTATTAATAAATTTTGTTCTTTGACAATTTAATACATGTAGATAATGTACTTTGATAGTAGGACCCAGGGGCCCCCTTTCCATCCAGAGCTGTGTTAGGTGGGCCTGGTCTGTGTGATCCCAGCACCAGTAGACACAGTTGCTGTGTGTTTATGATTGCCATGGTGATATGCTGCCTGCTAGACTGCTTTTGTTGTTGTTGTTGCTTTGTTTGTTTTACAAGACATGGTTTCTCTGGGTGGCCTTGGCTGTCCTGAAACTCACTCTGTAGATCAGGCTGGCCTCAAACTCAGAAATCTGCCTGCTCTGCCTCTGGAGTTCTGGGACTAAAGGTATGCACCCACCCCTAGCAGTAAACCACATTGGACAGCCATTTTATCTTCCAGCTCCTCCACACCCACATCCCAAGGTTCCCAAGTCTCAAGAAGGCGGTACAAATATCTTATCCCTCATGGCTCTCTGCAAAGAGAGGCTTCTCTGATTTTGGTTGAGCGAAACATTTGTCTGTGAATGTAGTCATAGATAAGACGAAGGTGGTTTGAGATCCTTCAGTTTAACCAAGCAGCAGCAGCAGGTCTCCACCTGGGACTGAGGATTCCCTCGCTCATAGGCTGTGTTATTTTTCCTTTTACCTTTCTCTTTCTTTCTTTCTTTCTTTCTTTCTTTCTTTCTTTCTTTCTTTCTTTCTTTCTTTTCTCTCTCTCTCTCCCTCCCTCCCCCCTCCCTTCCTTCCTTCCTTCCTTCCTTCCTTCCTTCCTTCCTTCCTTCCTTCCTTCCTTCCTTCCTTCCCTCCCTCCTTTCTCTTTTGTTCCAGGATTACAGTACTGTGTGTGTTATCTCTAATGGAGCAGACTCAAATCCATCGAGGAAATGCTAGGTTGCCTGCACTAATAGTCATGCCACTATTGCACCAATGAACACAACTGGCCTGCCAAACTGGTATTCAGAGAGGTCAGAGAGTTCACACACAGCTGGATGAGCTATTCAGCACCCTCCAGCGCATGGGAGTTCATCAGCAGGGAGGAAACTTCCAGCTCAATTTCAGCATGAGTTCTCTATATCTTGCATCCAAAGGATATGCAGCCTTCAATGATAGTCTTATCAACTAGTTCTTGTGAGCAACCGAGAGCAATAGCAAAAGGTCCTGTTGTTTTGGGGGGAGGGGCACTTCTGGGGCTCCCTGAAGGAAGTATCCTTCACCTGACTCTGAGGCTTTTGTTTAGTAATCCATTGCTTTTTTTTGGGGGGGGGGGGTTCGAGACAGGGTTTCTCTGTGTAGCCCTGGCTGTCCTGAAACTCACTTTGTAGAACAGGCTGGCCTCGAACTCAGAAATCCTCCTGCCTCTGCTTCCCGAGTGCTGGGATTAAAGGCGTGCGCCACCACGCCCAGCTTCCATTGCTTTTAAGACCAGTGTTGTTTAGCCTTGTGGGATATATGCCTCAAATTCCCTCAAAGTTTTTCTGTTGGGTTAACAGATAGTAGGTTTCTGGCTTTCATGGCCCCCTTGCTCTGACTAACCAACTCAAGGACGCTCCACATCCCTGCGTCTTCCATCCCTCTAGGTAGCCTAGGTATTCTCTAGGTATTCTCTCTCTCTCTCTCTCTCTCTCTCTCTCTCTCTCTCTCTCGCTCGCTCTCTCGCTCTCTCTCTGTCTGTCTCTGTCTCTGTGTCTCTCTCCCTCTGCGTCTCCCTCTTCCTCTCGCTCCTTGTTTTACCTTAAGTGCTGCTGTTCTTGTCCCCTTTACAAAGCTGCGGCTCCCACTATCCCCTTCCTTACTTGGCTCCTTGGGTCTTGCGGGTCCCCGGGATCGCACAGCAAGCCCTTTATACCGGAGCTATTTCCTGGAACCCTCATCTCCTGTTCTCTTGTGTTTATTATGCTCACTCTCCCTAGGATGCACGTATTTCTGAAGCTTACTTATCTACCAATCATTTAATGATTAACATCTTGTTTAATCTGATTTCTTTATTAACTTATAAATAACACTGAGAGGAAAAGAGTAACTTTGGCAAGGAAAGGAAAAATAATGAATGATCTGTAGGCAAGTATAGTTTGGGGTGTGGGTAAAACAGGGTTCAAAGCTGGACATGGGCCGGGCAGTGGTGGCTCACGCCTTTAATCCCAGCACTCGGGAGGCAGAGGCAGGCGGATTTCTGAGTTCAAGGCCAGCCTGGTCTACAGAGTGAGTACCAGGACAACCAGGGCTACACAGAGAAACCCTGTCTCAAAAAATGAAGAAAGAAAGAAAGAAAGAAAGGAAGAAAGGAAGAAAGGAAGAAAGGAAGAAAGAAAGAAAGAAAGAAAGAAAGAAAGAAAGAAAGAAAGAAAGAAAGAAAGAAAGAAAGAAAGCTGAGCGTGGTAGTGCACACCTTCAATCCCAGCACTCAGGAGGCAGAGGCAGACAGATGGCTAGGAGTTTGAGATCAGCCTGGTCTACATAGTCAGACTCTGTCAAACAAAACAAAACAAAACAAAACAAAACAAAACAAAACAAAACCTCAGTCCAGTCTAGCAGCTAGTGTCCAGTAGCCTGAAAACAGGACTTTCAAGGAAGTGAGCTGCAGAACTGGGGGTGGCAGAGATCTGAATTATTCTATGGGGCGTTGGA
The DNA here is from genome assembly GCA_902729485.2 of Mus minutoides. Taxonomy (NCBI): domain Eukaryota; kingdom Metazoa; phylum Chordata; class Mammalia; order Rodentia; family Muridae; genus Mus; species Mus minutoides. Next base: position 1,978,837 of record LR749585.1, read on the forward strand.
GAAGGTGAAAAAGGTATTAGAGGCAAAATGGTTTTCCAGGATTGTACTCTGGGAATGTGTGAAGATATTTTTTCTCTTAAATAAAGGAACTCCAAGCCTTCTTGTAGCGGTCAATGTATGGTGTTACGATCATTTGACTATGTAAAGGTTAAAAGGATATTTGTGGCTGGCTTGGATGATTATATTCTTTCTAGAGAGAATTCTTGAATTTCAAATAAACACCACAGAAATAACATTTTGAAGCTTGGTGCCTGTATCTACATTAAAGCATTGATATGGTATGCTAATACTATTACATTAGAAACCTAAAGTGACCAAGTCTTTTATTTCTTAGCTTTCTCCAAATTGGGCATATATCTTGATTTTTTAAAAAAATTGTTATTGGTCAGTATTTTTCTCTGTTGTTTAAATATTTAATGAACAAGCAATTGAAAATAGATATATTTTTGTTTTTCAAGGATGATTTCAGTTGCATACAATTGGTTTAAAGGTATTATTCCAAATATAGAGTCTGTCTTCTGAAAATATCTATTTTAATGTCGTATAAAATGATTGTTGAATAAATTTAAATATTCTCAGCTAGAACCAGATCACAGGGTCTAATGGGAATCGCTGCTAGTTATCAGGACGTCCTAAAGACACTAGATCTCTCCCTCTCTCCCTTCTATCCTCTCTCTGTATCTCTTTATCTCTTTTGCTCTTCTTTTTCACACATGCATGTGTTGTGTATGTGTACATCTGTATGTTTGTATAGGGGCACACATCTGTGGGTGGGTGTGCATTCATTTTGTCAGATAGCTTCCTGTATATACTCTGTCCCTTAACTTACTGATAACCCCAAATGTACACAGCACCAAATTCAACACAAACGCTTTCAGAGCAAAAGATCTCCATTTAGCATTGCCATTTGCCCAATTGACTTCTTTCATTTTTTCATTTAATTCAGCTCAGGGTCGTTGTTAGAGTTGGGAGTTCATCTGAGCCAGTGTCTAAATGATCACAACTACAGTGGAACATTCCAGTAAGGACTTAGACCAATAGACTCCTCTTTCGTTTTGGTCTTCCTTACAGGTATTTTACCTGAAGATACCATAATGTCTTAGCTTGGCACGTGGTCTCTGGTTCCACTTCCCCTGTAGCCAGGTCTCAAAACAAGCACCTGAGTAATGTTTTAGATTAAACTGAAGCCCAGCATGGTAGTGCATGCCTGCATTCTCAACCCCTGGAAAGTGGAGTTAGAAGGATCAGAAGTTCTAGGCCATCCTTGGCTTCTGGCTTTGTAGTGAGTTTGAGTAACCCTGAACTACACAAGACAGTGATTCAGAAGCAAAATTATATCGTATACCTTTTCCACCTTAAATCCCTTCAAGTCCCGAAACTGAATTTAGAAAACTCAAGTTTAATTCCATTGTCATGGAATGTCTACATGGCCCACCTGACTCATCCATCTCTTCTGGGTCTCTGTGTCCCTCTAGAAGCCCATCTTGGTCTCTATGTCCCTCCAGATTTGGCCCTTGCATTGTCTATCAAATTGACTCCAAGGTTTTCTAAAGCATGTCTTTCTTCAGGTCTCAGTGGCTCCAGTCCACCCAGGTCTTCTCTAGGGTATGATCTTGTCTTAGTTTATTTGTAACATGTATTACATGTGTATGTTATGACATGTATAGCTTTGTGTCCTAGTTAGGATTACTAGTACTGTTATGAAACACCATGAGCAAAAGTAAGCTGGGAAGGAAAAGTTTACTGCTTACATTTTTACATCATTGCGCATCATTGAAAGATGTCAGGACAGAAAAGTAAACAGGGCAGGAGACTAGAGGCAGGAGCTGATGCAGACGCCACGGAGGGGTGCGGCTTACTGGCTTGCTCCCCATGGCTTGCTCAGCCTGCTTTTTTATAGATTCTAGGACCAGTAGCCCAAGGATAGCACCATTCACAATGAACTGGCCCTTCCTGATCAATCACTAATTAAGAAAATGCCCCAACGTCTTGGCGCATGCCTTTAATCCCAGCACTGGGGGGGGTGGGGGGGGGAGGCGGATTTCTAAGTTCGAGGCCAGCCTGGTTCTCAAAGTGAGTTCCAGGACAGCCAGAGCTATACAGAGAAACCCTGTCTCGAAAAACAAACAAACAAACAAACAAAAAGAGAAAATGCCCTAAAAGCCTGCCTACAGCCTGATCTTCAGTAGGCATTTTCTCAATTGTGCCTTCTTGTTCTCAAATGTATATAGCTTGTGTCAATTTTGCAGCACACTATGGATCGTTATTTCTGTTTATCTTCTCTTCCTTTAGGATTTCAACTTTAGGAAAGCAGGGTTGTTCTTGGACATCTTCACTTGGAACTTTCTGGAACATAATATAATAATCATTTTTGGACGAACTCACAATGTATATATAGCCTATGCTTTAAAATTAAAAATAGACCTTTAATAAAACATAATATTTTCATATTATAGATTTTAAAAGATGATTGGAGTCCAGGAAGTTTAAATAGTATATTTGGAGAGTGAAATTCTGTTACAGTTTCCAGTTCTAACCCCACAGTTTTGAATCACCTTTCCATTCCAGCTGGGTGCTGAATGGAAAAGAAAAAAGAAAAAAGAAATTAAAAAAGGAAAGGACATTACTGCTTCGAGGTATTGTGGAGGAGAAAGTTTATCGTAGGTAAAAGGGACATCTGGGAAATTTCAGAGTGGACATGACTAAGCCATGTGACTGGAGAGGGGAGGGGACGGGATTAGGAGGAGGGAGAAGGGGAAAGAAGAGGGAGAAGAGCAGATCACCAGAGTGTCTGCATTATAGAAGAGCCTGGGGGGCAGGGGCCGCCCAGCCCCTGGGCTGCAGAGTTAGGGGGCTGACTGCTGATATGCAAGCCATCCTCTGTCACAGGTCGGGACTGAGGGATTCTGGGAGAACCTGGAGGCTAGGTCCAATTTGATATGTTAAATTGTCACCTCAGCCATCTGTCCCAGGTTCTGAAACATGACACTTCCCCTGCATCCTTTCCCGAGCCCTTCAGCTTGCTTGGCTCCGTTTCTCTACTTCCTTCGACAGTTTTTTGTTTGTTTGTTTGGTTGGTTTTGTTTTTTCCAAGACAGGGTTTCTCTGTGTAGCCCTAGCTGTCCTGGAACTCACTCTGTAGACCAGGCTGGCCTCGAACTCAGAAATACACTTGCCTCTGCCTCCCAAGTGCTGGGATTAAAGGTATGCGAGCCACTGCCACCCGGCTTCCCTCGACAGTTTTACCACGCTGTTATTGTACACGCTTCACTGCTAATATAACGCACTAACTTGTGAAGTTCACATGCTCTCCTTAGTGTGATGGCGTGCTCAGTGATGGAAGCGATGCAGGATGCCCCATGAGAAGTAACTGCAACATGGAAAAAGCCAGGCTATGGTGGTAGCGCACACAGAGCCTCAACAAAGGCTCGGCCGTGTGGTTGCAGTGAAGAGTCAGTAACTAGCAACACATTTCTAAAGGTCTCTCTTGCATAATTTTTGTGTCCAGATGTCTATGACATTTGGATTCTAAAATAAAGTTCCAAATACCACACATTCATGTATATTTTCCAAGAATAATTGGATGATTTTTGAGTCTCTCTGTTTAATAAACATCAGGACCAAAGATGGAGTACTTTACTCCACCTAATGTATTCACTTTAAACATCCATTGTGATGTGGGAAGTGTTTTGAATAAACACAATTAAAAGCGTGCCAGATTGTAAATCCTTTGACGTTGGAGTTGATGATATGTCTCTTCCAACTGCTAGTAGTGTAAAAATGGAAAATAATTTACATAAAAATTTTCAATTCACATGTTCTGAGAGATTAACTATTAACGATTCCTACGAAACACTCTGAGAGATTCCCGTGTCCCAGAGTACAAAGTCTGAGGGCCCACGAGGAATGCTTCCCTTTCCTACGTGGGAAACTGCTTGGCTCTGCTTACACAGCCACTCCTCCCACTCCTGGGTCATGCTCCAAGACAAGAGGCTGCTGTGATTCCTAAGCGAAGCGCAGTGTTTCTTAATTCAGGGTAACTGTGCATAAGATCATCATCCCACTTTTTTCAGCTTGGTCCCAAGCAGCCTACAAGTTCCAGATCATGAGTTAGGAGGGGTGTTCCCAATTCAGCCATGGACTTCTAAAGAATGCTCATCTTTTCCTGCCAATAAGTAGTAGGACATTAGAAAGCAAGTGAAATAAATATAGTATCTACCGGATGACATCAAAGGCAAAGGTTGAACATCAGTCATCCCCTTTGCCCCTTTCTCTCTCTTCTAAGCCAAGAGTGGCATAAATTACCCAAACTGGGCGTCCTGTCTCAGCCTTCCAAATGCTAAGACTACAAACTTGTAGTCTGTCCGTTGTCTGTCTGTGCATAGTACTCAGTACTGAACCCAGACCTAGACAAGCGCTTTACAGCTGTGTTATATCCCTAGCCATTTTTAACCATCTGAGACAGAATCTCCCTAAATTGGCCAGCCAGCCTTAAGTTTGTGATCCATTGCCTCTGCCTACCAACTGGCCAGTTTGTAGGTATATTCTATCTGACTTGGATTTTACAGAAAGATTTAAAGGAAATTTTAGATTTATATTTGTCTTGTTGGGGGGGGGTGTGTTCTCACTATTGTCCTGGCTAGCTTTGAACTCAGAGAGACATCTTTTCTTTGCTTCCTCAGTGCTAGCTAGGACTAAAGGTGCTCACCAATCAATACAGCAGGCTATGTTTCAGGATTTGTTGTTGTTTAAAATCTAAAAAGGAAAATAGGGTTTTGTTTGTTCCTCCCATCTCCAAGGAGGTATTTAATATAAGTGAAATGGGGAAATGTCAGTTTCTAGACTATGTCACAAAAGAAGTACGCTCTATAGGGAGTTTCCTAAAGACCATACATTCTATGTCCATGAACACCAGCTTGTGAGCTGGCGCTCCTCAGCTCATGAAAATAATCTATTGAACTGTTGCATGCCTAGGACCCTGACACTCTGAGGCTGAAACAGAAACAGATTACCTTGAGTTTGAGGTATGCTGGGCCACAGAGTTAGCCAGACTGTCTGTCTGTCTGTCTCTCTCTCTCTCTCTCTCTCTCTCTCTCTCACACACACACACACACACACACACACACACTGAGAACACTGCTCCCCAATGGCCACATTCTCTCCTGTTGGTCGTTGTTCAGTGGTCTGAGCTGAATTAGAGCGAGGAAGGCATGCTTTGAGCAAGGCGTGGATTGTGCTGTCTTCACCCTAGAACCAGAAGACCGCTGTATTGTTTGACCTTACATAAGGAGATCTTTATGCCTCTCAGATAATTTCCCAAATGGTAGAAGGGTATGTTACAGTGTCTAATTAGGTTTTAAGGACAGCCTCCCTTCAATTTCAAAACAGGAACCATGTGATCATAAACACACTGTGACTACTTTGTATGTAGTCTTTATGGGTTTTTAAAGCAGCTTCCCAGATCTGTGACTATACAGATTCCATAAATCTAGGCCTTTGCCCTCCACTATGCTTAGAGGAGAGATTGAGAAATCAGCTGTCAGCAATCTCCCCAGGGTCCTGGGAGTCTTGGTGACGTAAGCACTTTTCCTCATTGGGTTAAATTTAGGAGAAAAAGACAATTTGCTGAGTCGGTGGTTTTCTGTGGCAATAAGCCAGTTTTCCTTTCATATGTTGCTTGCCCCAGGGCATGCTTATGAGGTACATGGAATTCATTTCCACTGAAGGAGAAGCCTGCCAGCACAGTAGAGGAAAATGAATGAGATGGGATGGTGGAATTAGCTATTTGCTATGAAGTCCAAAATAGTATAAAATAGAGTGTGCGCTGGGGATTACAGATATGCATACATCTAAGCAGGCATTCTCTGGAAGCAAGCAGATTTTTTTTATTTTTTTATTTTTTCATGAAACAGGTTGCTGGAAGATCAAGGGTGGGAAAGTTTGTTTGAAGTGCCTATACTCTCTGAATTGCCAGGCCAGTGGGATTTCAAACAGAAAGGCAAACCCACAGTTTGCTTATGTACTCTCATGAGGTTGACAGAAATTACCACCAATGAACATTTGGGACTGCAGGAACAAAAGCTTTCAGAAAGAGGTCCTTTCTAAGCTGAGGTCTAAATATAATGGCAGATTTCAGGTAAGAGTCAGGGTCGGAGCAGGCAAGGTGCACTGGGATGGGGATCAGGGACGAGGGAGCATTTATGCAAAACAGATGTAGGCTGTGCATTCCAGATATTCAGTGTAATTCAATATGCGAAAGCAGCATGCAGGTGGGAAGAAAGAGGAGTGGGGTGGTGAGGGGAGGGAGGGAGAGAGGGAGGGAGGGAGGGAGGGAGGGAGGGAGGGGCAGAAGAGGCTAGAGGCAAAAACATACAGAGCCAGGTGTGGTAAGGCACAGCTGTAATGCTATCACTCCGGAGGCAGAGACAGGAGGGTCAGGAGTTCTGGCAATTTTAATAAGGCAGGTGATAGAAGGATGTGCTTGTAGCACTAATAGGATGGATGGAAGTAGATGGAATTAGGAAGCAAAATTAAGATGACTTGTTATGTATTGGATGATGTGGCTAAGGAGAATACAGTGAACCCTGTACTCTAGATGTCTAACTTAACGAACCAGAGGACAGTGTGACTGTTCTCTGGAAAGGCACCAGGGGACATGCACTAATCTTGATGGTCCACCTGCATTGAGAAGGAAATCTGGAACCTGTGAGTTTGATAAACTCAGGGTCATGTTCCCCAGACGGTTTTGGTCAATGTCTGCTCACAGCTCTCCAAGCTATCATCTTTTGGGGAGAGAATGTTCTGGTTGTGTTTTTAAAAATTTTTTTCTTGGGCTGGCATGATGGCTCAGTGGTTAAGAGCACTGACTGCTCTTCCGAAGGTCCCGAGTTCAAATCCCAGCAACCACATGGTGGCTCACAACCATCCGTAATGAAATCTGATGCCCTCTTCTGGAGTGTCTGAAGACCACTACAGTGTACTTACATATAATAATAAATCTTTGAAAAAATCTTTCTTTATGTGTATTATTGTCGTACATAAGTATGTGTTCCACATGTATGCCTGGTCCTTCTGGAGGCCAGAAGAGGGTGTTAGAACCCTGGAACTGAAGTTACAGCTGTGAGCCGTCATATGGGTGCTAGGAACCAAATCAGGGTCATCTGCGAGAGTAATAAGTACTCCCAAGCCCTGAGCCATCATCTCTCTAGCCCTGAGCCATCATCTCTCTAGCCCTGAGCCATCATCTCTCTAGCTTCCAAATATTTTCCTATTGGTTTTGTGAGAGGGATTGAACCTAGGGCCCCACACATGCTTGGTGTTTTTTATTGAGCTCCACCCTCTGACTCCTTAGGTCTTTGCAGATTTCACTGGGATTAAAGTTATCAGTTAATGTGTTGGAGGAATGGATTGGGTGGAAACATGTAGTAATGAATATTCTGTCATCCTTATCTATATGAGCATAATTGCTGTATTTGTCTCATTTCTGTTGCTATGATAAGACACCATGAACAGAGCATATTAGGGAAGAGTTTATGTGGGGCTTACAGTTTCTGAGGGTCAGAGCCCATGACGGCTGAGTGGAGGCGGCTGGCTACAGCCAAGGGCGTACACCTTGATCTGTAGTGGGGGAAAGGTGGTGGGATTCTCAAAGCCCATACCCAATGGCACACCAACTCCAACAAGGCCACACCTCCTGATCCTTTCCAAACAGTTCCACTAACTGGGACCAAGTATTTAAACATAGGTCAATGAAGGCAAATCTCATTCAAACCATTCACAATTAGAATAGTAGAATTTTAAAATTACATCTATTCTAACTTATAAACATTGTTGAATTTTTTTAGAAATTATTAGACTCCAACTTGCCACTTAATTGTTCAAATTTTGAACATGTGGAGGGGCAATAGATGATAGTCAGGACTGTGTTATTTATTCTCTGAAGATACGTTTCATTCACCTGGCTATGATTTGATGCAGATGCGATTATTCCTTTGATATAAGGGTTTCATTCCAAGTTAGATGTATCTGATTATGTTAATATAGCAATGTTCCATTACTCTAGGGAAGTTCTCTACCTGTGGGGCAGAGACCCCTTTGGGAGTTGACTGACCCTTTCACAGGAATCATCTGAGACCATCAGAAAGCACAAATATTTACATTATGATACACAGCAGTAACAAAATTACAGTTATGGAGTATCGATGAAAAGAATGTTATAGTTGGGCAGTCCCCACCACATGAGGAACTGTATTAAAGGGTTGCAGCATTAGGAAGGCTGAGAGCCATTGCTCTAGGGAGTAGGTCACAGGACCCTGGAGATGTCTGAAACGAAGCCTTTCATCTGCTGTGGAAAGATGTTAAGTCGACCCCTCGGCCGGGCGTGGTGGCACACGCCTTTAATCCCAGCACTCAGGACGCAGAGGCAGGCGGATTTCTGAGTTCGAGGCCAGCCTGGTCTACAAAGTGAGTTCCAGGACAGCCAGGGCTACACAGAGAAACCCTGTCTTGAAAAAGAAGACAAAACAAAAACAATAATAAAAAAATAAAACAGTCAGACCCCTCAGGAGGGGGGCCATGTGTTAGAGGCTTGGCCCCAGCTTGTGATACTGGGCTCATCTTCACTCCAGCCTCTTCTGCTTTCTGCCTTTGGTATACTCTGAAGTGAGCCATTTTGTTTTACTGCATGCTTTCTGCCAGGATGATACTCTACTGTGTCATTCACAAGCCCAGGACGACTGAAGCCATAGCTTCATGGGCTGATACTGTGAGCCACAGCAACGCGTCCTCCTATAGACTTCTTCTTCAATATGTTCTCATAGGAGACAAAAATCGGCTAATACAATGCCTCACATATCACAATAGTCACCCCATACATCCTGAGCTTGTTTCTGCATGTGCTGTGTCAGGACCAGGATGCCAGAACTAGCATGTCTGCTGTCTTTATGCCCCAGGACGTCCTGGCCATCACTGCTTGCTTTGGTCTCACTTGGTAGCCCAGGCAGCCTCAGACAGCAGTCTGTCTGTCTGTCTCCTGAGTGCTGGGAATATATGTTTGCACCATGCCCAGCATCCTGCATCAGAGTGCTGATGTTCTGGGGTTGTTACTAGGTAAAATGAGGTTACCTGAACACCAGCACTGCAGCATACTGATAGATGGTCTGATAACATGCAGGACTTACTGCTGAGTCCTGTATACACCTGGACCTGATGGATGAAAGGATGGCAAAGCTCAGGAGAGACCAAGCCAGCAAAGATTGTATAACACTTCTCAGAACAGCACATACTTGGTAATCTCAGAACTTGAGAAACTGAAGCAGGGTCATCATTGTGAGTTTCAGGCCAGCCTGAGCACCATAGTGAGATCCTGCTCTCAAAATGTTTAAACTATTTTATTTCTGATTTTTTCTTTTTAATATCTTCCTCCAATGACTGTGGGCCAATAGTCACTTGGATGCTATTCTAGGAGATTCCAGGGCTACAAGAGAAGGTTTCTGTGATCTTTAAACATGATCAAACTGGGCCGGGCGTGGTGGAGCACGCCTTTAATCCCAGCACTCGGGAGGCAGAGGCAGGTGGATTTCTGAGTTCGAGGCCAGCCTGGTCTACAAAGTGAGTTCCAGGACAGCCAGGGCTACACAGAGAAACCCTGTCTCGGAAAAAAAAAAAAAAAACCATGATCAAACTGATCTGTAATTTGGCTTTAAAGTCTTAGCATCTACTTAAGTATTTTTTAATCCATAAGCCTCGTCTATATATTTAGAGCCCAGATCCTTCCAAAATCTATCCAAGATAATAAAAACCCTGAAAAATCCAGCCTCCATTAGATATAGCTTTTCATAGTACTCGATATGCTTTTACCTGCAAACTTTTGTGGAGAGATAATTTATACAGGCTTCTGTTATTTCATTTTCAAACAGATTGCATTCCAAAAATGCATTTAGGGTTGGCTCTTTGGAAGACAGGATACTTTTTTTTTTGTCTTTCAGAAATACTGTTAGGCAGTGGTGGCACACGCCTTTAATCCCCACACTTGGGGAGGCAGAAGCAGGTGGATTTCTGAGTTCGAGGCCAGCCTGGTCTACAGAGTAAGTTCCAGGACAGCCAGAGCTACACAGAGAAACCCTGTCTCCAAAATGGAAAGAAAGAAAGAAAGAAAGAAAGAAAGAAAGAAAGAAAGAAAGAAAGAAAGAAAGAAGGAAGGAAGGAAGGAAGGAAGGAAGGAAGGAAAGAAAGAAAGAAAGAAAGAAAGAAAGAAAGAAAGAAAGAAAGAAAGAAAGTTAGTTATGTGTTTTCAGGCTAGCCCTAGAAGTATTACAAGATAGAGTGGAATCTGAGAGACTGAGGCAGCAGATTTGCTATGAGTGCAAAGGTAGCCTGTACTACATAGTAAGGCAAAATCTCAGAAACAAACAAAAACAACAACAGAAAATACAAATGGCTAAATACAACAACAAAAGACAGTTGAAGCCTGCAATCCTTTCTTCCCTAATCAAGTGCCAATACACCTTTAGTTTCCTCCTTTTTTTCTTTGTGTGTGTGTGTGTGTGTGTGTGTGTGTGTGTGTGTGTGCATGTGCACACACAAGCCACTGAGCAGGGCACTAGTGGAGATCAGAGAACAACTTGGGGAAACCAGTTCTTCGTCCTGGGGTCTGAACTCAGGTCAGCAGGTTTGGCAGTAAGTGACTTTACCCAATGAGTCATCTCAGCCCCAAATTATTACCTTCCAATGGAAACAGTGATATCAGTATGTGAAAGACTAATGGATTCCAAATATTCACAAAGCTCTATCTTTAAAAAAAAAAAAAAAAAAAAAAAACTCTAGTAGGGTGAGGTGCCACATGCCTTTAATCTCAGCACTGGGGAGGCAGAGGCTAGCCTGGTCTATAGAATGAGTTCCAGGACAGCCAGGGCTACACAGTGAAACCCCATCTTGAGCCCTTGCCCCCCCCCCAAGTCTTACTTTTGTTTAGTCTGTCTTTGTTTTATTTATTTATTTTTGAGACAGTGGTGTCATGAAGCCCAGGCTGGCCTTGAACTCACCAAGCAGTGAGGGTGGCCTTGATCGTTCGAGTGGCACCATGCCTGTCTCTTTACTGTGTCAGATGAGGACAACTACTATTGTTAACATGCCTATAACTGTATAAACAGTTTGGATGTGCCTGTAAGGAATTACTGCTTTCTAACAGAAGAGGAAACTAGGGCTCAGAAAAGGCACATTCATGTTTTGCTTGGGGTCTTTCTGGCATGGGGGTCAGGCTCAGACTGAAAAAGTCTAGCCCCGAAACCTCCTTAGCATCCAGTCCTCTGTGCCCTGCCTTCCTCGGAGGTTCCGAAGACTCTGTAAACCCGGCGTGGTGGCACGCGCCTTTAATCCCAGCACTTGGGAGGCAGAGGCAGGCGGATTTCTGAGTTGAGGCCAGCCTGGTCTTCAAAGTGAGTTCCAGGACAGCCAGAGCTATACAGAGAAACCCTGTCTCGAACCCCCCCGCCCCCCCCCCAAAAGACTCTGTAACTGAGGCTCAGAAGAGCACCAAGACGCAGGATGAGCTCAGGGCCATCGTCTCAAGACATAATTCTGTAGGCATTTTAGGTGTGTCTTCTCTTGGGCTGAATGCGGAACTGGGGGTGGGGTGTATGTGGTTGCTATGGCAACAGTTGATATCAACTTGAGATATGGCCAGAAGGGGAATAAGGAAAGGAGTAGAGAATAAATGGAAATTAAATCAGTTGTGGCCCAGGTCTTAATCTCAGCAACTGAGAGGGAGGAGGGCAGAGGATCAGGAATTCAAGGTCACCCTCAGATACTTTACCAAACTGAGGACAATCTAGACTACAGGAGTGTAACCCCGCCTCCAAAGACAGATAAAACAACAACAACAACAAAATGAAAATAAAAAGAAAGAAAGAAAAGAGGAAATGATTAAGTAGAAAGAACCCAGTAGGACTCAGGGCGCACAGGGGCAGACCCCAGCATTGAAGTGAAGAATAAAGCATTGGAAGGGAGGTCCAGCTCCTGCTAACAGTCAGGGGGTTTGTCCCATCCTTAGCACCAGAGACGAAGGGTAAAGGAAGCTGTGACTCAGGAAGCCAAAGTTTACCACCTTGGTTGGGCTTGGAGGAGATGTGATGGCCAGTCCTAGTGTGTCTATGAAAGCAAACCCTTTGTGGCCACTCTGAGCCTGGCTCACAGATCTCTCTGCTTCCTGGTGTTGGGTGTGGACAGCCAAACTTAGTTACTCTCTCCAAGGCCTTCCTGCTAAGGGCAGAAGCTTGACGCTTAAGGCTAGGCTCAGGTTTGGGAAGGAAGTGCTGAGGAGACCTCTACACTCCAGAGTATCCAAACCATGAGACTTCAACAGATAGTCATCTTCAGAAGGTCTTCAGAAAACAGAACAGAACCCCCTGCCCTGCCAGGAAGGAACAGAGCCAAGCTGTTTGTTACTCCCCTGGGAAAAGTAGTATCCAGCAAATTTTATCAAAATCTGGTCTGTCCAAAACCAGAAAACATATTTGTGACTGCACCGTGAGAGGAAGGTTTTAGAACACTGCGTTTCTAACAGCTGAGTCACTGGATCCTGTGGCGGCAAAGTAGGGGTTCTTGGCAGGTGAGGGAGGGCTTTTTAAATTGCAATAAGTGTTTCAGACCTGGGCTGGAGGATATCCCAGCAGTAGAAAGAAAAAAATAAAAAATCTAGTTACGTCAAAGAAAGTAGTAACCGGCAGGCCTGCGAGCTAGTGGATAAAATAGAACTTGTCATTATTCGTGTTTGAAATTCAGAACCTCAACAAAGAATGCTAGGGTTAAACCAGAACAAAACGCTGGTTGTGGTGCCTTACCTGCAATCTGGGTTTGCATACTGAGACCTTCCTCAAGCAGAATAAAACAAAACAAAACACAAAGGCTGCTGGAGCTCACTAGCTTCTCTTCTTGCTGTTTGGTTGGTTTTGAGACAGGGTCTCTCTGAACAGTCCTGACCCACTTGGAACTTGTTTGTTTGTTTGTTTCATTTTTTCGATCAGGGTTTCTCTGTGTAGCCCTGGCTGTCCTGGAACTCACTCTGTAGACCAGGCTGGCCTCGAACTCAGAAATTCACCTGCCTCTGCCTCACAAGTGCGGGGATTAAAGGTATGCACCACCACACCCGGCTCACTTGGAACTCTTATTAACCAGGCTGGCCTTGAACTGCCTGCCTCTTCCTCCGGAGTGCTGGGATTAAGGGCACATTCCACACCTGGCCTAACTAACTTCTTTGAAGCCTGTGGTGATTAAGTGGTAGGAATGTGATTAGATATCTCAAGTCCACCCTGAGAAAAGTAACAAGAGCCACAGATCCTTTGAAAAGGATGGTTCACAGCAAGGTGTGCCTGAAAGGCTGTGTTGTGGGGAACTGTGAATGGATCATGAATGAATGAATGAATGAATGAATGAATGAATGAATGAATGAAGTAATATTGTGGAAATGAGCAAGTTAGAGAACTGAGGACCTTGGCTAAAGGCATTTGTCCATGAGTGCAACCAATGTTGAGCAGTTAGGATGGCCCAGCTTCCCAAATTTCACTTTTTATCAATCATGAATATTGTCACCATCTCTATTAAATATCAGTAATTGTTACATTAGCAAGGCAAAGCAAACAGAAATCGCCCAGTTCTTCACTGTTCCTGATCAGTTGTGATACTTTGAAGATTAAAGTCTGATAAAGTCATTTTAGACACGTGGTTCCAAAACTCACTCATTTATTATTGAGACATTGTTATACAGTATAACCAAGGCTGGCTTGGATCTTGCTAAGTAGCCCAGGCTGGCCTTGAACTCCTGCTCCTCCTGCCTTGGCCTCATAAGCACAGTGGTTACAGGTGTGCGCCGCCTGTGCTGTAATTATTACAATCACTATATATGACTTACATTTTATGTGTTTATTGTTTATTTATATGTTCCACATTTAAATTTTGTTTATCACATTGACTGTGTGTCTAGGGGGCAGGTTGTGGGCATGGAGAGGTCAGAGAACATTGTAGGAATCCTTTCTCTCTTACAGGTCCCAGAGATTGAATTCAGATCCTCTGGCTTGACTGCAAGCACCTTTGTCTGCTAAGCCATCATGCTGACCTATTTATTTATATTGATTTTTAAAGCCATTGTCTTACTATGTAGACCAGGCTGAATTTGAACTCCCAGAGATCCACCTGCTTATGTTTCCCAACATTATACTAACATTATAGTCTGTGTCCTACGCTGTAATTGTTAATCTTTTTTTTGTTTTGTTTTGTTTTGCTCTTTTTTTTTTCCCTGAGGCAGGGTTTCTCTGTGTAGCCCTGGCTGTCCTGGAACTCACTCTGTAGACCAGGCTGGCCTCGAACTCAGAAATCTGCATGCCTCTACCTCCCAAGTGCTGAGATTAAAGGCGTGTGCCACCACCGCCGGGCTTGTTTTTTGTTTTGTTTTGTTTTGTTTTTTTTGGTTTTTCAAAACAGGGTTTCTCTGTGTAGCCCTGGCTGTCCTGGAACTCACTTTGTAGACCAGGCTGGCCTCGAACTCAGAAATCCGCCTGTCTCTGCCTCCCGAGTGCTGGGTTTAAAGGCGTGCGCCACCATGCCCGGCCTTGTTTTGTTTTTTGAGACAGGGTTTCTCTGTGTAGCCCTGGCTATCCTGGAACTCAATCTGTAGACCAGGCTGGCCTCAAACTCAGAAATCTGGCTGCCTCTGTCTCCCAAGTGCTGGGATTAAAGGTGTGCGCCACCACCGCCCAGCTATAATTGTTAATTTAAGAATGTCATCTCCACTATAGTAGAAGATTCTTTAAATGGCAAGGTTTTGGAAGTGGGGTCTCACACCTGTAATCTCAGCACTCAGGAAACTGAGGCAGAAGGTCTGCCAGGAGCTCTCGCCAGCCTGGAGCCATAACATGTTTTGTTTGTTTGTTTGAGACATGATCTCTCTACATAGTTATAACTGTCCTGGCCCTTGCTATGTAAACCAAGCTGACCTCAATTTCACAAAAATCCACCTGCCTCTGCCCTCTGAGTGCTGGGGTTAAAGGCATACACCACCACCCCCAGGCTAACATTTTAAAAATAGTACACAGAATTTTATAATACAGTATTCTTCTCGTGTCACTGATTGGTTATCCATTCAATAAATACTTTTCAGGATTATATAACATGTTCATAAGGGCTATTACTCTGATCATATACATTAATTAAAAGAAGTATAAGTGTGTCTGAAATTTTTTTTTTAAGATTTATTTTATTTATTATATGTAAATACACTGTAGCTGTCTTCAGACACTCCAGAAGAGGGCGTCAGATCTCGTTACGGATGGTTGTGAGCCACCATGTGGATGCTGGGATTTGAACTTATCACCTTCGGAAGAGCAGTCGGGTGCTCCTACCCGCTGAGCCATCTCACCAGCCCCAATGACTTCATGAAATTCTTTTTTTTTTTTTTTTTGGTTTTTTTTGAGACAGGGTTTCTCTGTATAGCCCCAGGTGTCCTGGAACTCACTCTGTACAAGATACATTTTTTTTTTGTTTTTTGTTTTTCGAGACAAGGTTTCTCTGTATAGCCCTGGCTGTCCTAGAACTCACTTTGTAGACCAGGCTGGCCTCGAACTCAGAAATCCACCTGCCTCTGCCTCTGCCTCCCGAGTGCTGGGATTAAAGGCGTGTGCCACCACGCCCGGCTGTGTCTGAAATTCTTAATGATTTCTTTTTCCTTAGTCAAACTCCGAGTGAGCTTTTAAAACCTTCTGTAATCAGGCTGGGGATATGCACAATTGGGAGAATAGTTGTCTATCACACACAAGCCCTGGGTTCAATCCCCAGCACTGAATCTTTAGTTACGGCAGTGTGGCACCTGTAACCGTAGCTAAGAGGTAAAGGCAGGAAGATCGGAGCCTCAGGGCCATCCTTGCTAACATAGTGAGTTCCAGGCTAGTCTGGCTGACATGAGACCCTGGCTCAAAAACCAAAACCAGCCAAAAGAAGCCATAGCTAAACTAAACTAAGCCAACTCTCAAGGTGTAGCCGGGCGTGGTGGCGCACGCCTTTAATCCCAGCACTCGGGAGGCAGAGGCAGGCGGATTTCTGAGTTCGAGGCCAGCCTAGTCTACAAAGTGAGTTCTAGGACAGACAGGGTTACACAGAGAAACCCTGTCTCGAAAAAACCAAAACCCAAACAAAAAAACACAAAAACCCACCACCAACAACAACAAAACAAAACGCTCAATGTTTAGCCAGGCGTGGTCACATTCCTGGAGGCAGGAGGATTGGTAGTTCTAGGCCAGCCCATCTCCCACCCACCCAACCCCACCAACCCCACCCTCACCTCTGCAAAATCCTCTCACAGAACAAAGCAAACAACAAACAAACAACCCCCCCAAACCTCTAAAGTTAGGTGTGGATCGCGGGACGAGAAGGTGTGGATCGCGGGACGAGAAGGTGTGGATCGCGGGACGAGAAGGTCAAATAAACCAGCTAAGCGAACGGATCTAAAACGGAGCCACTGTCAGCTCTTTGGGACTGTTTCTTACATTCCAGGGTTCAAAAACACCTCCAACATAGTAATTCTGAAGTCTGTTGTACTTCAGAATACTTTAATAAGTACTTTAATAGAAGGTCTGCTAGTGTGCTGCCAGGCTAGCTGCAGCATCAGGACTAGAAGAGCTCTTAGGAAACTTGTTTCCATGTTTGGGGTTTTTTCCCTAGAGACAGTCTGGGTCTCTCAGGCTGGCCTTGAACTAGCTGTGTAGTCTCAGATGGCCATGAACTCTTGATCCTCCTGCCTCCACCTCCCATGTGGTAGGCTGACAGGTAAACTCTATAGAGTTTACCTTACATGGTGCTGAGAATTAGGGCTTCATGCAGGCAAGGGACCACTGAGCTATGTTCCTAGCCCTCTCTTGGAACTTTTTAAAAGGCAGCCAGACTAATTAGTTTCCAAACACTATTATTTTTGGTGCTGTTGTTGACTGCTAAGCCAAATCAAGTGTTTTCTGAGGCAAAGCAAAGGAAGGACTACAAATAAGAGGACTCTTGCGGTGACATTTTGGGATAGCATGCAACCATGCAGATTAACAATCACCTAATTTCCAGGGGCTAAAAATAGAGCATGGGTAATTGGGCCAAATGAGGAATGAGCATGTCGACAGGGCAGTGACCTCCAAGATTTTCTGTTGTTTTTCCTGTGACTTACAAACTGAGCAAAATGCTGTCTCCTTTCTTGAAGGGATTGATACTTACAAGAATGGGACCAAAGCCTCTCACAGGATTAAGATGTAATGCCTGATTTTTTAAATATTTATTTAAAATATTAAATAAATATACTGTAAAAATACTGTAGCTGTCTTCAGATACTCCAGAAGAAGGAATCAGATTTTGTTACGGATGGTTGTGAGCCACCACGTGGTTGCTGGGATTTGAACTCTGGACCTTTGGAAGAGCAGTCGGCGCTCTTAACCACTGAGCCATCTCTCCAACCCAGCAATGCCTGATTTTTACATTTCTTTTCTTTTTCTTTTATTCCTGCTTTATTTATTTTTTTAATTGAATTGATTTTTGGAAGGTCTCAGGTAGTCCAGGCTTGCCTCAAACTTGATATGTACTATGTAGCCAAGGCTGACCTTGAACCCCTGATCCTCCTGTCTCCATCTCCCAAACGCTGGAATTATAAGTATGTGTCAGCACACTTGGTTGCTATTTTTTTTTTAGTGGTAAACACAGGATACTTGTGCTTCCATTTGCCCTGACAATTAATTCACAAGTCAAACAGTCTCAACACCCCCACCCCCACCCCACCCCCACCCCCACCCCCACCTCTACCCCCAGCATTTTGGGATAAATCAGAAATCTTACCGTCATGCTACCTAGCAGCATCTGGGTGACAGTTAACTCACTCACTTGGCCTCCTGCTCATTGAGATCTAGAGCTGAGAGACCAGGTGTGTTGGGGAGCACAGAGGGCGACAGGTATGAAAATGTCATTAGCCCATTATGTATAGCTAGTATAAGCTGGGTTAGGGCTGAGGAGACAGCTCCGTGAGTGTGCTCCCCACACAATTATGAAAACGCAGGTTCAGGTCTCCAGGGTTCAGAAAGCCAGACATGATTGTGAGCTCCTACATGGGAGGTGGAGACAGGAGAATGGCCAGAAGCTCTTGGCCTAACTAACGCCATGGAGAATGATGAAGAGATCTTCAACGGGGGGAAAGGCAAGGATAGGCACCCACAGTTGTCTTCTGATGTTCACATAGCACCATGGCACACACAGACCTACATTCACATATATGTGTGCATACTCGCTCACACACACACACACACACACACACACACACACACAAATAAAAATAAAACAACAGTAAGGGCTGCTATGATACCCAGACCTACAGGGTAAAAAGTGAGAACTGACTCCTAAGAGTTACCCTCTTTTGTATGTGTACTGTGTGTGGCAAGCATGAGAAAAATAGCCAATAGGAAACAAGGAAAGTAAATGATGATGTAATTCTAACAGACAAATACACAAATACACGTAGTCCAGAGAAACACAAGGTAATGGTGGGTGCAGAAGTAGAGAAAGGAGGACAAAAGATGGCTCAGCAGTGAAGAGCACAGGCTGCTCTTCCAGAGGAGCCAGGTTCAATTCCCAGGACCCACACGGCAGTTCACGACTGACTCTTAAGTCCAATTCCATGGGATCCAGACACGTATGCAGACAAAATAACCATATACATAAAACAATAAAGTAAAAAGAATTTTTTCAAAAGAGTGGTTAGAGAGGAGGATGGGCATGAATAAAGCATGGTTATATACACATATGGAAATGTGAACCCCAGGAATCAGTATAACTAACAAGCACTAGTAATTATAATGTATGTGCATGCGTACAATTTACATAAGATTTTATCGATTAGATGGGAAAGAGGAGAGAAAACCCAACAAGAAGAGAGAGAGAGAGGGGAGCAAGGGAGAGAGAGGGAGAGGGGGAGTGAGGGAGAGAGAGGGGAGTGAGGGAGAGAGAGGGGAGCAAGGGAGAGAGGGAGAGGGGGAGTGAGGGAGAGAGAGGGAGAGGGGGAGTGAGGGAGAGAGAGGGGAGTGAGGGAGAGAGAGGGAGAGAGAGGGAGAGAGAGGGGAGTAAGGGAGAGAGAGGGAGAGGGGGAGAGAGAGGGGAGTGAGGGAGAGAGAGGGAGCTAGGGAGAGATTGATTTAGCACAATTCTGATGATCCTCAAAGTGAACCATACAAATACAACATCTAGCTAGCCACAGACTCCTCAGCTTACAGAGGGATGGGGAGAAAGTGGAAGAGCCAGGGAGTCAGGGAGATGATGAAAGGATTTGAGAAGTAGGAGCTAGAGATTATTTAGCAAAAGTTAGAAGACTGCAAGGTTTCCTTTTCCTTTTGAGGGGGGGGTGGGTTGAGACAGGGTTTCTCTGTGTAGCCCTGGATGTCCTGGAACTCACTCTGTAGACCAGGCTGGCCTCGAACTGAGAAATCTGCCTGCCTCTGCCTCCCGAGTGCTGGGATTAAAGGCTAAGGTTTCTTATTGGAGCATAGGAAGAGCTGTTACACACAAGAGAGAAAAAACAGTTGCTTTTTCTTCAAGGCAGAACAGAAGAAGCAGGCTCAGAAGTTTGGGAGGTGGGACTAAGGTATAAAAAGGCACTTTTGAACCGGGCGTGGTGGTGCACGCCTTTAATCCCAGCACTCGGGAGGCAGAGGCAGGCAGATTTCTGAGTTCGAGGCCAGCCTGGTCTACAAAGTGAGTTCCAGGACAGCCAGGGCTATACAGAGAAACCCTGTCTCGAAAAACCAAATAATAATAATAATAAATAAAAGGGTACTTTTGACATGATTTTCAGATGTAGAATTACCCCAGAGATTCTTGTCTCATTTTTTCCTTCTGCAGCTCCATCTCAGATGTTTACACTCTCTGTTGGTGGGGTTGAGTGGTGCTTCAACTGTAGCCGGCTTGCCTAACATGCACAAGGCCCAGTGCTGCAGTGCTGCAGAGGAATCAAGGTCTCTGTCTCTTCCCACTTTGCTTGTTTCCCTTCCTTTATTCATCTCCTCTGATTGTAATGATCTGCTATAAGTTAGTAATTTCCAAAATGTGTGTTGAAAAATCCACAGTCCAGCATGAGACAGAGACCCTGTCTCAAAAAAGAAAAAGAGAGAGAGAGAAAGGAAGAGAGAGAGAGAGAGAGAGAGAGAGAGAGAGAGAGAAAGAAAGTGCTGAATATCTGGCTTTTGTTTCGTACTTGTTCTACTAAGATGACATCATAGGTGACACTTTCCAGTCTTCAATGTCACACACACCCCCATTTTATATGATGGCTTGGAGTTTCCCAGCTGTTATGTTGATTCCTTGCTTAAAATCTCTGTACATGCTCTAATACTTCTCTTCAATATTCAGCCTCTGAATTATCTAGTGCCAGCTTGTGTCACTACAAATGGGGCTTGCTCCAAGATACTTTCATGTACTTGGTCACCCTCAGGACCTGATGGTTCTTGCCTCTTTTCTTTTTTCTTCTTTTCCCTTCTTTCCTTCCTTCCTTCCTTCCTTCCTTCCTTCCTTCCTTCCTTCCTTCCTTCCTTTTTTGTGTTTTGTTTTGTTTTTGAGGCAGGGTTTCCTTGTATAGCATTGGCTATCCTGGAACTCACTCTGTAGACCAGGCTAGCCTTGAACTCCGAGATACCCATCTGGCTCTGCCTCCTGAGTGATGAGATTAAAAATATGTGCCACCATGCCACATGTCTCTTGGCCCTTTCAAACCGCTGTTGTCTTTCTAGAACACACCATTTCATCTGTGGTTAATTCTATGCTTTCTCTGACCTTACCAAGTTAGAACAATGCTCTTTAATAAATGTTTGTGAATTTATACAAAAATAAATCTTGAAGAATACCATACTTTATTTTGGTAAGTGTTATGTTTTCACATCCAATAACTACTATAAAACACTTTTATTTTTTGGACATTGGGTTTCTGTTTCTTATTAACAGAATTTAAGAGCCAACCATCAAAATTTTTATTACCAGTCTGGGTATAGAGATGCCCATTTTTTTTTTTTTTTTTTTTTTTTTTTTTTTTTTTTTTTTTTTTTTTTTTTTTTTTTTTTTTTTTTTTTTTTTTTTTTTTTTTGGTTTTTCGAGACAGGGTTTCTCTGTATAGCCTTGGCTGTCCTGGAACTCCCTTTGTAGACCAGGCTGGCCTCGAACTCAGAAATCCGACTGCCTCTGCCTCCCAAGTGCTGGGATTAAAGGCGTGTGCTACCACACCCGGCTTGCGTTGCCCATTTTTTATTCCCAGCAGAGATAAGGGTATTTCTGTGAGATTAAGGGCCATCCCAGTTTACATAAGGAGTTGCAGGATAGCTAGGCCTATGTACAGAGATCCTGCCTTGAAAAACCTTCTATCACTATGGGTAAAAATGTTTAAGTGAAAATAGTGGTAGGGACTATGGGAGGTGAGAGGCTAGATGGCAGAGCTAACAAAGTAGAGAATGTACAGAAAAGCCATACAGAAACCTATGATTTTGTAAGCTTTAAAAAATATAACTTTTCAAAAGAGAGTTTAAAAGCAGATTCCTTGCATGGGTGAATAACACCGTTCCCAGAAGCCATAAATTATAAAGAAAAAAAAAAATCCCAGTTCCTAGTGTGGAATACCTCTTTATGAGTTGTTGGTCAGGGAGGCCCCAGATATTGCATGCTATTGGCTTTGTTTTGGCTCTTCACTAGAACTGTATGATAAGACCCTTTTACTGAAGACACTACAGGTTAGAAGTCAGAGGAAACTTCCTTCGTGTTGGCTACCTTTCATTGTGCCAGAATGAGCTATGCCCATTGCTGGATAAGAAAGACATTTCTAGTCTTACCCATCTATGAATATGAAGCCTGTGAACTCCAAGGGCAATCTGCAAGGCAAAATGCATTAGTGGCATGGTTGTATGGGTTAACCAAAGGGTTTATGATTGGACTGTAGACCCACTCACAGGTGGAATCCATATTTGGTACTGTAAAAGTGGTCAAAAGTCCATGACTGGCGAGGTCACAGGCCCTAGGAAGGAATCTACTACTACTGTTTTGCTACCTATACATTTTTGTGTTCACTCATAGACTAGTGCTGCTCTCAGCCTTGACCAAAGCAACTTCTGCTTGTAGTGAGCAAAGGTTAACTGCAGAGACTTATAACTGTTCAAAGTGCTGTGAATAAGTGGCTTTTGAATGTTTATCCTGCCAAAGGACATCACCAATACCCTCACCTCCACACAAAGCCCAGGGAATATCACAGAAGAAAGGGTAAGAAGAATGCTGTGAGGGACTGTCCCCTGGAGAGATGATGTGGTCCT
>LR749585.1:2003682-2075010 GCA_902729485.2 Mus minutoides
TTAAAAATTAAAAGGATAAATATGCATATTTGCTATAGCTCTCTGTGTCATGGGTCCCATTTTCTTCATCTCAGATAGTGTTCACCTCAAATGCAGCCATTTGGGCCTCCTTTCTGCCCTTCAAGCCCATGGTGACACAAGCCTCTAAAATCCTAGAGACACTTTTCTCCTCTTCTTCACAGGATTAACGGTGACCATTCTTCCCCTTAAGGTTTGTGTCCCTAGAAAGTCATCTTGATGACCTCAGAGAATTTCATTCCACTATTTTCTCTGGTGCATTCTGGTCTAGTCTAGTCTGATTCTCCCAAAGCTCTCTGCTCTCTTCTCTCCTGACCCCTCTTACTGCTTTGATGGAAAAAGGGTTTATTTGGCTTATACTTTTACATTGCTGTTCATCACTGAAGGAAGTCAGGACAGGAACTCAAATAAGGCAGGATCCTAAAGGCAGGAACTGATGCAGAGGCCACGGAGCAGTGCTCTTTACTGGCTTGCTTCATTCCTATGGCTTGCTCAGCCTGCTTTCTTACAGAACCCAGGATCACCAGGCCAGGATGGCACCATTCACCACTGGCTGGGTCCTCCCTCATTGATCAGTAATTGAAAAACTGCCCTACAGCTGGATCTCATGGAGGCATTTCCTCAGCTGAGGCTCCTCCTTCTCTGATGACTCAAGCTTGTACCAGGTTGACCCAAAACCAGCCAGTACCACTCCTCCTCACATCTGTTCTGGTGATCATCAACAAATCACATAAATTTGTTTTTGTTTTTTGTTTTTGTTTCTTTTTTTTTTTTGTGAGCAAAGATTGTATTATCTTTTTATTATCTTGGTAATTTTGATTGACACATGTTAATTATAAAATCTTTGGGGTACAGAGTGCCATTGCAGGACATGTGCATAAGGTCACATGTCACACCAGGGTACCTCATCTGGATCATGTCTATTCTGACTCACCATTGATCTGTATGTAACCGAAGATTTGACAAACAAACTACTTAGATATGTGGACTAAATAAATTATCTTACTTACCAGACCCTGAGCTAAGTGCTTTACCCACATTATCTCATGAAATCTTCACGGTGAACTTAGGAGCTTGCTCTTATTCTATTATTAGCCGGTTTCACAAATGAAGAAGCCAGTATCCAGAGTTACTAAATAACTTGCCCCTAGGCACCAAACTGTGTGGGTGTGACTTGTGCCTACCTCCTTAGAAGATGTTAATTTGACAACTAAAGTGACATCAAACATGAGATTTCCAAATCATGACCCCACCACATGTCTTTCGAGCAAACCTGAAAAGCTTGATATGGAAGAATCAGCAGTAGAATCGGGGCTGTTGGTTGCAAGAATGGGAGACCTGAATTGTACTTGCTCAGTGAGCCTGAGCGGCCGGCAGACTGGAGAGGCAGGGTAACTTTGCATAACACACCTCCAACTGTGACTGGCCTGGGCAAACAGAGCTGGGTCAAGAAACCTAGTAAGCCAAAAAAGAGACTTGCTTCTCATTTCAGAAGCAGGAAAACAACATGCCTGCGTCTCTTCAGTTGGCCACCCCTGTCCACTGGGCTACTGCTACTGTCCCAAGATAGTAAGTAGCATGTCTACAGCAAAGCTGTTGAAGGCTTTGGTCTGAGGTCTGCAGCAGTTCTGAGTGGTTTATACAAAGGTGCCTGTGAATGTTCTCCATCTACTCTCTTACCTGCCCAGGGGCAGCTCTGCCTTGTTTTGTTTTCCTTTCTAGACGGGGTTTCACTGTGCAGGCCGGGCTACTGACAAACTTGAGATTCTACTGCCCCAGTCTCCTGAGTGCTGGTATCTATCGGAAGAGTGCACCACTGTGCCAGGCAGTACATAGAAGTTCACGTCTTGCTGAGAGTGAGAGGAACCTTATGTTGGCTGGTCATGAAGAGTGCCACCTTCGTTTACGGGGAGTTGGATTAGGGGCTGTAGATATTATTGTTGTTCAGTTATCATTATGCACAAAATTGCTTAATTATACTTAAATAGCTTGCAAAATTGAAGGTTTCTGTATGGTTCATATACCTCCCCTTCAGACAGCACTTGAATTCTCTATGTAGCTAGAATGACCTCGAACATTTGATTTTACTGCCTCTATCTCTTAAGTGTACCACATTAAGGACTTTTGAAGTGTCATTCCCATCTTATGAAATCATTGTTGTTTTGATTGTTGAGATAATAGCTCAGTGGAAGGGGCTTGTCTAGTGTGTGTGTCACTAGGTTAAATAGTAACAAACACACACACACACACAGAGTAAATAAAATAATAGAAAAGAGAAAGAAGAGACAGGACTAGAGAATCCTCAGTGTCCCCATGAGGTGGGAGGCTGGTGGAGACACGGTGTACCACAGTGTCTCTAGCTTCTTGGGCAGGACTGTAAGAGATGGGGGTTAACTATCTTCTCTAACGTCTCAGATCTGCAGCTTAGGAATGGACCTCTAAAGTAGGCCTGGTGCTTGCATTTTGAATATGTGAGATTCATAGATACTATCCAAAACAAAGCAAATTCAGCAGAAGCGTTGCTAAGATACTTTTCACATCACAAATATGTTAAGGCAACATACCTTGTGCGCAAAGGAACAGTCTTCTGGTATGTGAAGCTACACCAAGGCCAAGTTAAGAATCGAACTGAACTGATGGGCGATTATATGATTAGTATGAAGGAGAGAGATGTGGGCAAGGGCTGATGTAGCCAGCCAGCCCTGTACTTAAAAGCCTTTCTGTGTCCTTATTTCATCTTACCAGGGAAAAAGAGCCAAAGCCTTTACTTAAAGTTGTCTTTTTTTCAGACTGAACCCAGGGCTTGGACACTTGAGCCAAGCTTTCTGTCACTGATCTCCAGTGCCAACCCTTAATTAGTCTCTCCGTACTGGTCACTCTGCCTCTCCACACTGGTCACTGTCTCTCCGTACTGCTCACTCTTGTCTCTCCATACTGGTCACTCTATCTCTCCGTACTGGTCACTCTGCCTCACCTCAAGTTTTCCTCCAACACTCCAAGTACACTGACCTCTGAAACATTTGCTTATGTTTGAAATAAACTGCATCTTGACGCATTCCTCTTGTATCTAAAAACTCCTCAGTTCAAGGCTTTCTTTCTGATCTGGGTGCAGTAACTCATGCCTGTAATCCCAGCATTTAGCAGGAGGATTGCTCTGAATTCAAGCATGCTACATAGTAAAGTACAGGTTGGTCTGAGTTACAGAGGAGAACCTGTCTCCAAAGAGAAGAAAAAAAAGGTGTGGAGGGGAGGATCACAGAGACGGAACCACTAACCAGAGTATGCATGGGCTGGACATAGGCCCCTATACATATGCAGCAGATGTGCAGCTTGGTCTTCATATGGCTCCCCTAACAATTGGAGCAGGGGCTGTGTCTGACCCTGTTGCGAGCCTTTGCAGCCCTTTCCTATAGTTGGGCTGCCTTCTTTGGCCTTAGTGGGAGAGAATGTGCTTAGTCCTACTGTGACTTAATATACCAGGTGGGTTGGTACCTGACCTGAGGAAGATGGGGGAGGGGGAGTTGGGGAGGAATGTAAGGCACAAGAGGAGGGAGGGCCTCTGTCATCAGGCTGTAAAGTGAATAAACAAATTAATGGAGGAAAAAAAGTATTTTGCTTTTCAAGCCACTAGCAGCAGCCCATGTTTCCATAGCAACAGGTACATAAGTCTAGTAACATTTAACCTTCATAATTATTTTTGTTGCTGGAGATGGAACCCAGAATCTCAAGGATAGGTAAGTGCTCCTATCACTGAGCTAGCTCTGTCATTACTAACTTGGATGTCCTCCCTCAGTAAAGCTCAGTTTCTAGAGAGCTGGAACAATCTTACTTATTAAATCCTTAAGGACAATACTAGCATTCCTTTGTTTATTGTCGAGGGGAGCACACACATGCAGAGAAGACGGCTAGTGGGAGCTGGTGGGTCCGGGGATAGAGTTCCTGACTTTGGATGCACAGTTGACAGCGCTCAGAAGATGCCTTCAAGTGATGTGATGACTGAGTACACTGAGCTCTGTGGTGAGCAGGCTGGTTCTACTTCTCATTAAGTCCAGAACATTTTGTTGTATAAACTGTTTTCCTTAGCTGAACACAGTGGCACACGTCTTTAATCCCAGTACTTAGGTGGCACAGGCAGGTGGATCTTGGTGAATTTGAAACCAGCTTTGTCTACAGAGCAAGAAAAACCAACCAATCAACCAACCAATTAAACACAACAGACCTTGTTCCGAGGCCGGTGTTCTCAACCAACTAAACACGACAACAGACCTTGTTCTGAGGCCAGTGTTCTGTTGGGATTTGGAGTTTATAAGTAAACAAAAAAAATTAAGCAAAGACCAGGGGTATGCCCTTATCTGATGCTGGCACTAGAGAGATAGAGACAGGAAAAGTAGGAATTGAAAGTCTCCCTTGGCTACATAGTTCAACACCAGTCTGGGATATATGAGACTTTGTCTAAAATAATAAACTAATAAATAAAATCACGTGGTTATTATAGCTGTGTTTGGTTTGGGGGGCCTTTTATTCAATCCTATTTGTCTTTGTGTCTGTTTTGTGTGGCGGCCATACTGGGTTTTCGTTTATTTGTTTGGAAAGCTCACTATGGACCTGTGAGATGACTGGAGAACAGACACTGGAAAGCTCACTATGGACCTGTGAGATGACTGGAGAACAGACACTGGAAAGCTCACTATGGACCTGTGAGATGACTGGAGAACAGACACTGGAAAGCTCACTATGGACCTGTGAGATGACTGGAGAACAGACACTGGAAAGCTCTTTCTGCTTAGGATTGCTTGGAAGGCAGGAGCTTACTACAAAGCTCGAGCTAGCCTTTTGCCTGAGCCTCTGGGGAAATGGGATTGGAGCTATGTGCCGTCAAACCTTGATCAGTATGCTTCTGAAGTGTAGAATTTCCTTTTTATGTTTGTGTATGTGTGTAGTATTTTCTTATCTTAACATTATCTCCAAATTTGGGGAGATAGGAACTACCCTATATAATATGAAAGACCCCTATCAAGTTGCTGAATTAACTTGGTAGGAAGCCTGGGCCCTGAGTCATCTTCTCTTCTTCCAAGTGTTCTCACCTGAGCTTTATGAAGGTAAGTGCTTCACACTTAAGAAGTTATGAGCAATTGGTGTGACATACATTCATGGTTACTGAAGAGAAGCAAGTTAACTACCCAGGCAATGGATGGGTTTGGCCACTCAGTGAATAGAAACCAATAATGTAGCCAAACAAGGTTTTTGTTCCTGTGATAGCAACACTGGGCAGGTTGCCGCAAGAGGAGGAGCATGAGTTTGAGGCAGCTTAAGATCCAGGATGAGTATATAAAAAGCTGCAGTGAGGATCAGTGTGTTCACCAAAGGCACAAGCATCAAACAAGTTCAGAGATTCAGTCCATTATCCTCATAGTATAAACACAGTGGCTCACAGGCAGACACAGTGCCACACAAGTAGTTGGGAGTTCCACATCTGGATCCACAGGCTGCAGGGAGACCAAGACACCGGGCTTGGCTTGGACTTTTGAAACCTCAAAGCCCACCCCTAGTGACACACTTCTTCCAACAAGGCCATGCTCCTAAGCCTTCTCCATAGTGCCACTCTCTGATGACTAAGCGTTCAAATATATGAGCCTAGGGGGGCCACGCTTAGTCACTGTTCTCACGCCATCTGGCCTATATAAAAATCCACATTGTAATCTACTTTTATATAACTCATATATAGGAAAGCAGTTTACCCTTCCTTCACCCCTCTGAGACTACAGGGAGCCCCATGGTTAAATACAAAGAAACTGAAATCATGTGTTTAGCTGAGCATTAATTTTTTTAAAAGGATTTATGTGTATCTTTTTGTCTGGATGTATATATGTATACCATGTGCATGTCTATTACCTGTGGAGGCCAGAAGAGAGTGTCAGATCTCATGAAATGAGAGGTGTGCATGGCTGGGAGCCACCATGTGGGTGCTGAGAATTGAACCCAGGTCCTCTGGAGAAGCAGTCGGTGCTTATAATCACTGAGCCATCTCTCCAGCGCCAACATTAAGTTACATTTAATTTTTTAATTAAAAATTATTGTGTGGTCTGGCAGTGGTGGTGCAGGACTTTAATCCCAGCGTTCAGGAGGCAGAGACAGGCGGATCTGTGCGTTTGAGATCAGCCTGATCTACAAGGTGGGTTCTAGGACAGCCAGGACTACACAAAGAAACTGTCTCAAAAAAAAAAAAATGTGTGTCCAGAGGCCTACTTGTCTCCTAGTACGTGTATGAGACCTGAGAAGAAAGCATTAGGGAGCTGGCTCTCTGTGTCCCCTTTACAAGGGCCCTGGGAATTGAACTCAGTTCTTGGGCTGTCAAATTTGCAATAAGAGGCTTTTATTTACTCAGCCATCTCTTTGACCCTTTTGATCCTAACAATTTAAACTGAAAACATGAATTCACAGATAAGGTACTGACTGTGTATATAGATGCACACGGATCTTCTGTTGTCTTGAAGCAGGGTCATCCCCAGTTGGCCATCCTTCTGTCTCAACTTCCCAAAGGCTGGGATTACTAAAATGTGCTATCATGTCTGGCTCTTTTAAAAAAACATTTTGATATGTCAGCCATAGAAAATAATGAAAATCTTGTGAGGTTTAACGCATGAGGGGATTGAGGGTCCTATGTGGGTGGGATGTAGGATCACATCTGCATTTTGAATAGATTACTAGTTTCTACAGAGAGTGGGTTAAAAGGCCTGGGTTAGAAGAGAACATTGTGATGTTTCCTTGAAAGTGTGCAAGTCACCGAAAGCATTTGCAAGGTAAGTACTGCTTCCAGGGAAGAAAGCGTTCTCTCAGAAGAGAGACACTATTGTTTTTAATTTTGCCTTTTTATGTGTCCTTGTGAAGGGGAACAGGGTAGAGCTGGTTCCTAACTAGTGGAGAAAAGGAAGAAACAGTACCTTTCCCCTAAAAAGTCCTTGGGAAAATTATTGATTACTGGGGTAACTGTTAACCTTCTCTTCCAAAGTGAACGCATTCAGTTGTAACATAGCCCCATGGCAGAGCATTTGTCTGGTGTTAGAGGCACTCTGTTCAACCTGTCCCAGTCCAAAGTATCTGTCTCTGTCTATCCATCCTTCCATACTCTAGACTACAGAAAATACATTTCTTTGAAAACTCAACTTCTAAATTAGCTTATGCCTGTAATCCCACCACCACTTGGGAAGCTGAGGCAGGAGGACTGCTAAGAGTTCAAAAGTCAATCAAGGTTATAGAATAAGACTATAAACAAAATGCTGCATGAATAAAAAACCAAATGAAAATGAAAGACAAAACCAAATCTGATGGTAGCGTCATCGTCCTAGCACATAGGGACCTAAGGCAAGAGGATAAATATCTTTGTTTGTGTTTTTGTTTTTCAAGACAGGGTTTCTCTGTGTAGTCTTGGCTGTCCTGGAACTCACTCTGTAAACCAGGCTGGCCCCGAACTCAGAAATTCCCCCACCTCTGCCTCCCAAGTGCTAGGGTTAAAGGCGTGCGCCACCATGCCCAGCTGAGGATAAATATCTTGAGGCCTGTCTGACTCTAAACTCCCGTCATGCTTGGCTTCGTAAGTGGATTTGTGTACGTGCTCTTCCTACCAAGGCAGTTTGGTCACACGTATTGCTCAAGAGGCAGAGGCTCCTAACTTTGTTTTGTTGTTTTTGTTTTTTGAGACAGGGCCTCACTTTACTGGGACTCTCTAGGAGACCAAGCTGTCCTAGAACTGAAAGAGTCATCTCTCTGTGGCTCCCAGGTACAGAGACTGAAGACCCGAATCACCACACCTGGCCTAACTTATTTTCTTCTAATACAGCATGCCATCAGGTGGCCCTGGCTTCCTGGCATTCTCTAGGTAGATCAGGCTTGGATTCACAGAGATTCTAATGCCTCTCTGCTTCTAGAGTTCCCCGATTAAAGATGTGTACTGACCACAGTGGGTCTATGTTATTTTTATGAGATGGCCATGAACTCACAGATCTGAGGATTAAAGGTGTGGGCTACCACTGCCCAGCTCTGGTCTCTTCTTTGAGGGTTCTTTCCTCGAGATTTAATCTCATCAAAAAGACACCGCTAGTTTTTTTTTTTTAAAGGTCTTTTGTTAAGATTTATTTTAATTTTGTTTATGTATTAATGTGTCTCACCTGTGTACAGGTGGCCCATTGGCTCTCCTGGAGCTGGAATTGCAGGCAGCTGTGAGGCACCCATGAGGGTACTCGGGACTGAAGTCCTGTCTTCTGGAAGTGCAGCAATACAGAGCCACGGCTCCTGCCTCACAAAGACTTCTTGATCTCCTGACCTTGGAATATGCTATATTAATTTTGACACGTGTCCAGACCATGGTACCCATTTTTCTTTTTTTGGTAACTTTCCAATACAATCCTTTGCATGTTTTTATTCTATTCTGTTTGTGGTTATTTATTTACTTATAAATGTTGTGTGTTTAGCCTGAGACAGGGTCTCATAGTCTAGGCTGACTTTGAACTTACTTGGCTTTGAACCTCTTCCTTCCTCTAGTTTCCAAGTGCTAGGTTTACGTGCCTGTGCCACCACTCCTGGCTTAGTATTTGTGGTTTATTTATTTATTTATTTAGTTTTTGTTTTTGTTTTTCGAGACAGGATTTCTCTGTATATCCCAGGCTGTCCTGGAACTCACTCTGTAGACCAGGCTGGCCTCAAACTCAGAATTATGCCTGCCTCTGCCTTCCAAGTGCTGGGATTAAAGGTGTGTGCCACCACTGCCTGGCTAATATTTTTGTTTTTAAAACTGACTTACAATGCTTCTTTGTAAATCAGTGAACCAGCTTTTGTCATGTATATACAAGATTTCTCTTTCCCTGCTGTTTATGATAAAAACACATTTTCCTTTAGGGGGCTGTGCAGATAGCTTGTTGGTTTTTATGGGGCAGAGTGTTTTCCTCTTGTTGTTTGGAGACAGCCTTGGTAACCTCTACTGGCCTTGAGAGCTTTCAGCAAGTTTCCTATCTCAGCCTCCCAGGTGAGGTGGATCACTAGAGCTCACATGGAAAAAGCCAAGTGTGGTGGTTAGGGTGTGTTAGGGTGTGCTTGCAATTGCTGAGCTGAGGCAGGCAAACCCCTGGGGCTTACTGGTCAGCCAGCTTACCCTTCTTTGTGAATTCCTGGCCAGTAAAACAAACAAAAACAAAAACCTCAATACAAAACCAGGGCCACCAAGGCCAAGCTCAATCATATGATGAAAAGAACCCACTCTCAACAGGCCTGACATCCGCACACTCCCTGTGGCACAGACACGCATATTAAATAAAAAATAGGATGTACATATGAACACATACACACACACACACAAACACACACACTGTGAGGGTAGAGGTAGAAAGGGAACATGTTTGTGCATGCATGTGTGTGTGAAAAATATAGCCAGGCAGTGGTGGTGCACGCCTTTAATCCCAGTACTTGGGAGGTAGAGGCAGGCGGATTTCTGAGTTCGAGGCCAGCCTGGTCTACAAAGGGAGTTCCAGGACAGCCAGGGCTACACAGAGAAACTCTGTCTTGAAAAACCAAAAAAAAAAAAAAAAGAAAAATATATAGTATCTAATATTATATATATATACACGTATATAAGATATATGTATATATAATGTACATTCTTGAAAGTGACTTTTTTAGATAAAAGGGTAATATCAATATATATGTGTGTGTGTGCATGAATATATGTTTATTTTTAGCATTTATCTTAAGGAAACAGAACAGGACCTTGGGGATGCAGCTCATTTGGTTGGTAGAATGGGTGCTCTTCCCAGCACCACAAAAATAAATATGTAAATAAAACACCACACAGTGTTGCCTTTTCAAGGGTGTCCATTAGAAAGGTGTTTCGATGCTGACTGTGTCAGGTGGAACAAGTCTTGGGCTAGCACTTGGAAGGTATAGGCTAGAGGAGGGTCAGGACTTCAAGGTCTTCCATGGCTAACCTGGGCTACTTGAGGCCCTCCTTCAAAAAAAAATAATAATAAAAATAAAAAGTTGTTTATAATGGGAAAATTGGCAAAAGTAAACAATAAAACAATGCCCTGGGTATGTCAACCATGCATATCCATATATAGTAAGTGACTCGAATGCCACAGGATAGCTAGTGATATTAAAATGCGTGAATTGCTAGAAATGAGATAGGACCCAACTCACAAATATCAAAACGAGATTGCTAAGCACAGATACACTATTTTCATAATATTGATTAATTCCGGGTCCTGGAAATAGTGGGTAAGACTTTTCTTTTTTCCTACAACTATATTTGAACAATAAAGTTTAATTTTAATGTAGCAATTAAAAACAATGTACCTTACAATTTTAGAGATATAACATTGTGTATAAAGTTTAGCTTTGACAGGAAAGAATTACCCTAGCTGAAAATATCCTCTAGGGTCAGGCACACCTTGAATGTTTGATCCTCCTGCCTCTGCCTCCTAAGGGCTAGGGTTATACAAATGAGCCACCTTGTTTGGCTCTAATTTCAATTTTTTTTGAAAGAATAACTTCTCTTTAGATAAGAAAGATAAAAGAATCAACAGAAAAGTTTATCATTTGTGATTGGGTTACCTCACTCAGGATGATGGCCTCCAGATCCATCCATTTGCCTAGGAATTTCATATATTTATTGTTTTTAATAGCTGAGTAGTACTCCATTGTGTAAATATACCAAATTTTTTGTATCCATTCCTCTGTTGAGGGACATCTGGGTTCTTTCCAGCTTCTGGNTATTATGAATAAGGCTGCTATGAACATAGTAGAACATGTGTCCTTATTACCAGATGGAATATCTTCTGGATATATGCCCAGTAGAGGTATTGCAGGATCTTCAGGTAGTACTATGTCCAATTTTCTGAGTAACTGCCAGACTGATTTCCAGAGTGGTTGAACAAGCTTGCATTCCCACCAACAATGGAGGAGTGTTCCCCTTTCTCCACATCCACGCCAGCAAGCATCTGTTCTCACCTGAATTTTTGATCTTAGCCAATCTTACTTGTGTGAGGTGGAATCTCAGGGTTGTTTTGATTTGCATTTCCCTGATGATTAAGGATGTTGAACATTTTTTCATGTGTATATTAGCCCAGAAACCTAGACTACCCAAGATACAATTTACTAAACACATGAAACTCAAGAAGAAGGAAGATCAAAATGTGGACACGTCACCCCTTCCTAGAATTAAGAACAAAGCACACATTGAAAGAGTGACAGAGATCATGTGTGAAGCTGAATCCAAAGGATGGACCCAATGATTGTGGCTGCCAGGGATCCATCCCACAATCAGCCACCAAATATAGACACTATAGCATATGCCAGCAAGATAGTGCTGAAAGGGCCCAGATATAGCTGTCTCGTGGGAGACTATACCAGTGCCTGGCAAACATGGAGGTGGATGCTCACAGTCAGCTATTAGATGGAACACAGGGTTCCCAAGGAAGGAGCTAGAGAAAGTACCCAAGGAGCTGAAGGGATCTTCAACCCTCTTGGTGGAAGAATAACATGAACTAAGTAGTATCCCCTGAGCTCATTTCTCTAGCTGCATATATAGAAGAGGATGGCCTAGTTGGCCATCAGTGGGAAGAGAGGCCCCTTGGTCATGCAGACTTTATATGCCCCAGTACAGGGGAACGCCAGGGCCAAGATGTGGGAGGGGGGAGGGTATAGGGAACTTTCTGGATAACACTTGAAATGTAAATGAAGAAAATATCTAATAATAGTTGGAAAAAAAAGTTTATCAAAGAAAATTGTGAGGAAAGACATCATAAACTCTTTCTGAAAGTCTTTGCTTGATTTTGCGAGAGTAAAATGAGCTCCATCTTTCTGGGAGATGCCCTGTGCCAGGCACAGTGCCGAGCAGCAAAGGCGCTCCAGGACACTAAAGGACAGTGTAGTCTGAGCAAGGCTCAGTGAGCCAGGTCTAGGTGTCAGTTCCTATCAGTCCCCAGAGATAGCATGAAGCATCTCCTCTAGAAGTTTTAAAAACATTTAAGTGAAATTAGGGGACAGACTGCTTGGGATTGCCCCGTTCTTCAGGGGTTCCCCTTGTAAGCATTGGGGGGGATTCCCTTAAATATGGCAGAACCCTAACAGTAAGTATGGGGGCTACAGGGGAGAACAGGTCCCTGCTTGTTGGTTGGAGACTGGAAGGGGTGGGGGAATTCCATTTACAGGAGAGCCCCTTGTTAGTTACAGTTCCCTTGGTACAGGGCATTTGCTGGTAGATATCTGTTTCTGATTCCTTCAAGGTTTCTGATTTCTTGTAGGTTTTAGAGACAGACAACTGAAATACACATACACACACAGAGAGAGAGACACACATTCTCTCTCTCTCTCTCTCTCTCACACACACACACCCCTACTCCTCTCACCAATACTGTTTGGCTGTTAATTAGTTCAATGGTCATAGAATTTAATTTACATAAATCTAGTATTGCTATTTATTTTTTCTTTTGAGGCTGGAGCTCCTGAATGCCAGGCTGGCCTCACACTTAATGTAGCTAAGGATGAAGTCTGATTCTCTTCCTCTCCTTTCCAAATGATGGAGTCACAGGTCCATGTTAGCACACCTGGTTTCTGCAGTCTTGGGGATCTAACCAAGGCGTTCGTGCTAGATAAGCATGACACCAAACATGCCTACATATTCAGACCTGACACCAAACATGCCTACATATTCAGACCTTAGTATCATTCACTCTTTTATTTTTTTACTCTCCCCTCTAAACTGGCCCTGCATCCACCCTCTGTCTCACACCCCACATCTCCTCTTCACCCTCTGTCTCCACCCCCCACCCAACCAGATCTCTAAACTCCCTGGAGCCTCCAGTCTCTTGAGGGTTAGGTGCATCTTCTCTGACTGAACCCAGACCCAGCAGTCTTCTGCTGTATATGTGTTGGGGCCTGCTTTATGCTGCCCAGTTGGTGGTCCAGCATTTGAGAGATCTCCAGGGTCCATGTTAATGTATCATTCACTCTTTTGTTTTTTCTAGACAGGGTTTCTCTGTGTAGCCCTGGTTGTCCTGGAACTCACTCTGTAGACCAGGTTGGCCTTGAACTCAGAAATCTGCCTGCCTCTGCCTCCCAAGTGCTGGGATTAAAGATGTGTGCCACCACGGCCGGCTCCATCATTTACTCTTTAAAAATTATTTTTATGTGTGTGTTGGGGGCAGGTTGTCTGTGGAGAACAGAAGAGGCAACTGGATCCCCTGAGATGGGGCTCCTGGGAGTCCTGAGCTGAACAGTATCTCCCCACACTGAGTGTCTCTCATTCTTGGTTTTTTTGTTTATGTTTTTTTGTTTGTTTTTTGTTTGTTTGTTTTTTCGAGACAGGGTTTCTCTGTATAGCCCTGGCTGTCCTGGAACTCACTCTGTAGACCAGGCTGGCCTCGAACTCAGAAATCTGCCTGCCTCTGCCTCCTGAGTGCTGGGATTAAAGGCATGCGCCGCCACCACCGCCCGGCTTTTTTTGTTTTGTTTTGATGTGTCTCTCATTCTTAAATAGCTCATGTTTAAAGATAATTTCACAGGCGTGGTGGCGCATGCCTTTAATCCCAGCTCTTGGGAGGCAGAGGCAGGCAGATTTCTGAGTTCGAGGCCAGCCTGGTCTACAGAGTGAGTTCCAGGACAGCCAGGGCTACACAGAGAAACCCTGTCTCAAAAAACTAAAGATAATTTCAGAAAGAAGACATGTGGAAATTATTTAAATATTTGTCCACTAATTCAATTTTTGGGACAGGATCTTGTGTAGCTTAGGCTGATCTAAAGCCTATAGCAGAGGCTAATTTGAAGTGATCCTCCTGCCTCAGCTTCCTCAGTTCTGGGATTACAGTAATGTACCACTACACTTAACAACAGAGTAGACTTATAGAACGTAAGGAAGGATGCGTGTGTGAGGAAAGGCATTTACTTACTGTGAATACCAAGTACAACTTACACTGTTTCGATTGACTCTTTTGCTATAGTAATACATAGAAAGCAGATTCTAGCCTAACTTAATATAGTTCTTATTCTACATTAATTAGGGATACAAGTTTTAGATGAGGTAAGTTTATTAGCTTTTGAATAAAGCAGATGATATGAATAAATACAGATGACATTTCTCAATCTTAATCTTATAATTGATTGATGTCAGTAACCACTTTTTTTTTTTTAAGGAAAAGAGACTGGGGTGGTTAAAATATAATGCACTTATTTGCAAAATGCTTAGAGTCCATTAAAAAAACACACACACACATTGAAAACCAAGCATGTCATTGTCATACTTTTCCATACTACAGCAACCACAGCAGGCAGGTTTTTCTTCTTCCTCCAAGGTGTATGTCTGAAAAATCACCAACCAGAACTCACCAACAGAGTCAGTCTGAGGGCCTTTATCCAACTACAGGGCCGAAGGCACCTATGGCAGGTGGCAGTACAGGTAGATGATAGGTGACACCCCAAGTCAAAGCCTTTGGTGGCATGGCAGTCCCCTCAGTCAGCTCACCGAAATTATGTTGTCATAGGTGACAAGTTTACACAAGTTAACTCAAACTCGCTTTAGAATTCATCAATTTTATTTCATATACAAAACTTCATTACACCAGGTACTAAAATTAAGGCGAATTAAGTCAAAGTGGCTTTGAAAAAAATCTAAATCGACACAGCTCAACATTCATCCTGTGCTTAGTTCAATCAGAAGTGTTAAGGAAACTGGGCAGGGGGTTCTCACCTTTAATCCTAGCCCTGGACTGAGGCAGGATTTCTGTGAGTTACAGGCAGCCTGATCTATACAGTGACTTCTAGGACAACCAGGGTTATAGAGTGAAACCTGTATAAACAAACCAAAAGTTCTATTGAGGTAAGCCGGGCGTGGTGACAGAACCAGGCTAGAGAAGACCAGCAGGCTACATAATAATGCTGTCTCAAAAAAAAAGTGTCAGCAAATATTAATTTATAACACAGAGAAGATGTGCTTTAAAAACTTGTGTGCATGGGTGTTGTTCCTGCATGTATGTCTGTCTGTACACTATGTGTGCCCTGGTACCTGAGCAAATCCCCTGTAGCTGCTATTACAGGCTCTGAGCCTCCGTACACAGGCAGCCACCATACACAGGCTCTGGGAACTCAACTCTGGGTCCTCAGAAACAACAGCCATCAATCCGAATTTTAAAACTTGAAAGATGAGAGACTACCATTTATCAACTCTCCACTCCACCCCCACCCCAAAAGGGAAGCTTCAGGTGGGTGGATGTCTGTGGGTTCGAAGCCACTCTTGTCTAGTGAGTTCCAGGACAGCCAGGGTTACATAGCCTTAAAAAGAAGAAAAAAAAAAAAAAAGAAAAGAAAATTAAGAAAGGCAGGAAAAATAAGAAACAGGAAAGAAAAGCCTGATATAGGCTCAAACATAAGAATATTTAAATTAAGCTTGTGCAACACGGTGGTGCACACCTGTAATTGCAGTAATTCCAGAACTCGAGATACTGAGGCAGTGTCTTTGTGTGTATCCCTGGCTAACCTAAAATTAACCATGTAGACTAGGCTGGCCTCGACCCTGTTTCAAAAATCGCTCCCAATAAATAACAGATAAATCGACCTCACTTTGTGAATTAATGAGTGTAAACGTGCTAATGTTTTCCAAATAGAGCACAGTTAATGGGGAGGGTGAGTTTGAGGGCCCTTAATTGGCAAGGCCTCTTTCTGAAACAAACAAAACAAAAACAAAAAGTAAGCTAATATAACTTAGGGAGGTTCATTTCCAGCTTAGACCGATGTAATCACTCTAAATTCCATACGCGATGCCAAGAGCTTTTCTCAAAATCCTAAAAATTAATTCTCATCTGCACACCCTGTCTTCAGAGCTGCACTCCCTTCGCGGCCGCATGCGGCGCCCGCAGCAGCTGACTCCTCCCCGCTCGTGGGGAAAACCCTGCCTAATATTTATAACGCTATGACATACTGTAATACTCACAAGGTGGTTGTAGAAGTATAAACACGACTGGAGATATCTGATTGGCTGCTGGTGATGTAACACCCATGTCAATACTTCCCACTGAACGCACGTGTTCGACCTTTTATTTAAATTTCCATTTCATCACAGCAATAAGACACTCGGGGCGGTGCATTTTCTGCGAAACGATCGCCGCCCGGGGCCAGAGGTGCTGCCCGGCGTACACAAGGAGCCCAAGGAGGTGTCCTCGCGAGGGAGGCACCGCCTGGTCCAGTCTTTTGTGAAAGAACAAAAATAAGTTCACTTCCCCGGGCACGGCCACCCGCCCCCCCGGCAGATGACAGGGCCGGGCGCGCTCCCACCGCCCTCACTCCTGGAGTCCCAGGTGAAGTCGTGGCGAGAGCCGGGGACCGTGCGCACGGGCGCGCCGCGGCGAGCCGGCCCCTGACACCCGCCAGCTGTTTGTCCCGGCCGAGCCGGC
Source organism: Mus minutoides (assembly GCA_902729485.2). Lineage (NCBI taxonomy): Eukaryota > Metazoa > Chordata > Mammalia > Rodentia > Muridae > Mus > Mus minutoides. Next base: position 2,020,131 of record LR749585.1, read on the forward strand.
CCCGCCCCGAGACCCCAGCCCGTGCCCCGCCCGCCCGCTTCCTTCCCGTGGCCGCACCCCCGCCCGCGGGCCCGAGCGGCCGGCCCCTTTCCCGGTCCCCGGGCGCCCCCGGCCCAGCCCAGCCCGGCCCGGCCCGCCCCCTCCCCCGGCCGGCCCCCACCCTCTCCCCCTCCAGCGGTTACTGCTACCCCGGTGCATTGTGGGCGCACGGTCCGTTGTTCATTTGCCATTCGACCTCCGCCAGGGCCTGGTCGGACGGAAACGCTCCGCCGGCTTTATTGTCGGCTCGCTATGTGGCGGAGCCCGGCGGCTTAGCGCGCCTCTCGCGTCCGCGCCTCGGCAGCCGGCGGCGGCGGCACGACTCCCCGAGGACGGAGATCTGTTGGCGGGCCGGTGTGTGCGCGCAGCGCTGAAGCGGGGCAGCGGAGGGGCGCCCGCACTCCTCCTCAACTTCGAAGGCCGCACGCGCCCGGCTCGCCGCTCCGCTGCCCGCCCACCGCTCCGCGCGGGACGCTGCCCGGAGCGCGGCGGGGCGGGGGTGGAGAGGACGCGGCTGGGACGGCGGCGGCGGCAGACGCGTGCGGCGGCCCGGGAGCGAGCGCGAGCCGGCGGGAGGGTGAGGCCGGGCCGGCGGGAGCGCAGCGCGGAGCGGCGCGGCGCGGCGCCGGGGGCGGGGGCGGGGGCGAGGCGTTGGGGGAGCCGCGGCGAGCGCGCGGGACGCGGCCGGAGCCCGGGCGCGAGCCGAGGCACCGGGCGGCGGCGACCGCGGCGCGCGCCATGTCGTTCAGTGAGATGAACCGCAGGACGCTGGCGTTCCGAGGAGGCGGGTTGGTCACCGGCGGCGGCGGCCCCACGAACAATAACGCTGGCGGGGAGGCCTCTTGTTGGCCTCCGCAGCCGCAACCGCGACTGCCCGCGCCGCCCGCGCCGCGGCAGCCGAATGGGCGCGGGGCCGACGAGGAAATGGAATTGGAGGGCCCGGAGCCCCAGGACTCGGAGGCCGCCGCCGGCGCGGTCGCCGCCGAGGACGTCAAGGAGTTGCTGCTGCTCCCTCAGGACACGGGCGGCCCCTCCTTGCTGGGCGGCGGCGCGGGGGGCCCCCTGCTAGCGGAAAGGAACCGTCGGACTCTGGCCTTCCGCGGGGGAGGCGGCGGCGGGGGTCTCGGCAACAATGGCAGCAGCCGCGGCCGCCCGGAGACCTCGGCGTGGCCCCTCAGGCATTTCAATGGGCGAGGGCCGGCGGCCGTGGATCCGGAGCTGGACGCGCTGGAGGGGAAGGAGTGGATGCAGGACGGGGCGTCCCTGAGCTACAGCACCGAGGAGGAGGGGGCGAGCCCGGGCGATGGCAGTGGGGCGGAAGGCGGCAGCTGCAGCAGCAGCAGGCGGTCGGGAGGCGATGGTGGGGACGAAGCGGAGGGCAGCGGTGTGGGAGCTGGCGAAGGAGAGACTGTCCAGCACTTCCCGCTCGCGAGGCCCAAGTCCCTCTTGCAGAAGCTCCAGTGCTCCTTCCAGACCTCTTGGCTCAAGGACTTCCCTTGGCTGCGGTACTCCAAGGAGAACGGCCTTATGTTTTGCGGATGGTGCCAAAAGAGCCCGGACGATGGGGGCGGCGTGGACCTTCCCCAGGTGGGGCATGATGAGCTTTCGCGAGGGACCCGCAACTACAAGAAAACCCTGCTCCTGAGGCACCACGTCTCCACCGAACACAAACTACACGAAGCCAACGCCCAGGTACAGTAGATCCTGCCCTTGCTTTTCGACCACATCTTTTGGGAAAGGTTTATCAGTGGGGAAGACTAAAATTAAAGCAAAGAAGGGGAAAAATTAATATCCTCCGGGGGAAGATGTCGTTCCGATCGAGAGGTTCGCGAGAGCTTATGCGTAGGGGTTTGGAAAGCCTGGAAACAAAGTTTTCCAAAGTTGTGAATCTATTGGGGGAGGAGGGGTAGAGAACGACAGTTTTTCTAATGATATCGCTGGGTTAATTTTATTTCTCAAGTTAGGGTTTGCCTGTGAGATTGAATCCGAGAGAGAGGTTGGGAGAGGTTGGAGATTTTAACCTTTGATTGACTTTTCGGTCAAAAAAAATTTTTTAAGTCAGCGGAGATTTTAGAACTGTCCTTTCTTGTGTTCGTGGACACTAAAGTACTAGAAGTAGCCTGAAGAATGGATTAAACAGTTTCCTTAAGCCTCGGTGCTACTGGCTGTCCACTCTTAAATTCGTGTCAGATCCAGATAATGTGAAATATGAGAGGCGTATGCAAATGTACAGGAAGTTAGTTCAGTAGCGTAAATAATTTTACGATGTCCGTCTCTGTTAAACTTGTTGAGCCTTAAGCAGACTCTTCTTTTTTTGGTATAATCATTGTACATTTTAGCAAATTACTTATTTATATTTCTCTTCTGAGAGTATTGTCTTTTTCAAAAACATGGTCGTGAATAGCTTATATGAAGGGTGTTAATCTTAACTCTGGAAATGTTTAATGTGAAGTGATTTGGGCTTTATTTGTTCACTGGAAAACTGTCAGTCAGTCCCTAGTTACAGAACAAGCCTACCTATGAGCTTTAATTCCCCCTCCCCCTTTTTTTACAGGAGCCTGACCATTTTGATAGCCCTTTTCAAGTCAAATAGCTGTTGGTCAGTCTTCCTTTTTATGACTCAGACAACCTGTGGTGGTGGGTGGAATTGATTCTTTTGTGTTGCTGACCGACACTCAGGTATTAGTGCCTCACCATGGTGTTTATGGGAGCCAGCCTGCCGCTCAGCACACTTACACTATAGTTTATTAGTCACACAAGTAACCCAGCTTAAGAGAGGCTTTAGTTTGAAAAGCATCGGGTTATTTTGTTTGTTTGGTTTTCTTTATTCCCCCAGAAGGCAGGGAAATGGAGCTTGTTTGGGTTGAATTTTTTTATTTGCACAAATTTGCCTAAATCTTAGAAAGGTCTCTCCCCTATTCCCTACCCCCCCCCCCCTTATCTTTCTCTCCTCTCCAGGGTCTCTGGCTACCTTGGAACTCTTAAGTATATAGACCAGGCTGGTTTCAAACTCACAGATCTGCCTGCCTTTGGAGTGCTGGGATTAAAGGTGTGTGCTCCCACGCTTTCTGAAGGTCACTTACTTTTAAGATTTAAAGCCCATTTAGTAAATTACCTTAAACCCCAGATGACAACCTGAGGCTAGTGCAGATAAAGACTTTTGTAATGGGGAAAAAAAGAGTGAGTTGTGAGCAAATGCATGTTCTGATCTCAGCTTTCTGCATCACTGCCTTTGGAGTTTGTCCTGGAAATTTGATAGGCCTGACACTTTTGTTTTAGGGGTGTCAGAGTCATTTACATTATCCAGGAAAGTAAACTTGTTTTTCTTTTATGGAAGAGGCATTTCAGTCATTAAAGGGTTAAGGCATTTCAGTCATTAAGAGTTAAGTAATAAATACCTGGAAGTACTTAGTAAGATGATAGAAGCTGTGGCTTGTGAAAATGGAAGGCTGAATTTTCCTAGTATTGGTATGTAAGTATTTTAGATTTTTTTTTAAATTGGAATGAGTTTTTAAATCTAGTATTTAGAATATTCTGTTCTGTAGATGGGGCTCCTGGGAGTCCTGAGCTGAACAGTATCTCCCCACACTGAGTGTCTCTCATTCTTGGTTTTTTTGTTTATGTTTTTTTGTTTGTTTTTTGTTTGTTTGTTTTTTCGAGACAGGGTTTCTCTGTATAGCCCTGGCTGTCCTGGAACTAAAAATTAGCTGCTCAGTGATCCATAACTCAGTGATCCATAACTCAGTGATCCATAACTCAGTGATCCATAACTCAGTGATCCATAACTCAGTGATCCATAACTCAGTGATCCATAACTCAGTGATCCATAACTCAGTGATCCATAACTCAGTGATCCATAACTCAGTGATCCATAACTCAGTGATCCATAACTCAGTGATCCATAACTCAGGGGATTAGTTGGATAATCCTTTTTTTCGGTTTTTTGAGACAGGGTTTCTCTGAGTAGCTCTGGCTGTCCTGGAACTCACTCTGTAGACCAGGCTGGCCTTGAACTCAGAAATCCGCCTGCCTCTGCCTCCCAAGTGCTGGGATTAAAGGCGTGCACCACCACGCCCGGCTAATTTTATGGTCCACCCTAGTACATGGGTGTGTCCTGCAGGCATGTACCTAGGTCTGCAGAGCTCAATTCTAGGGAAAACCCTTTTCTCAACTTGACTCTGAACCACCCCTTTCCATTTCCTGATGACATTGTGTTCCTGTGAAGTAGCCATCCCACTTTTTAAGACTTGTGTTAACTCCTTAAACTTAAGGAATTATGTATTGGTTTCCTTGATTGAATTTTAGGTGTTACCACTTCACCATTTATCTTCATTTGTGACTAACCTTATTTTGAGGAATAGCTTATTCTTTCAAGAAACACCTGGAAAGTCTTTCTCTTGTTAACAGTGACAGGTTCCTAGCAGGATTTGATGGGGTGGGGGTTATTGTGGTTGTGGTTGTCATTGCGCTGTAGCCTTTGGTTACCTTTAGGAGGCAGTGTAACATTCTGTAAGAACATTCTTGGGTCCCGGTCCTCTAACCATTTTGTATCATGCTTATTTTATGATAGCTTACTCTTAGACAAGCGTTATGACAGTGTCTTGTAGCCCTGGTTGGCCTCATGCCTGCTTTGACCCTCTAACCTATTTCTCAATGTTTGGACTCCAGGCATCCCCCCCCACACCCCACTGAGGGTTAACTAGTGTTGGATAGCTGATCTGGGACCTTACTCTCTGGATAGGCCCAAGCTATCACTGCTGAGCGGCACCCCCCACGCCCAAGATTTGCTTATTTCCTGGTCCCTCGTTCATAAGTGTCAGTGTTTACATTTTTTATCTTACTGCAACAGGATCTTGGGTAGCATGGTTTGACCTGAGTGTCTTTGTGTCATCCATTTTGAAGCCACTTTGTAATGGTATCCCTCTTGAATGGAGAGTAGATTATTTCCCCAGTCATACTTTCCAAGTCTGAGGCCCATAAAAGCCTGGGCATTTTGAGTTTTTCTCACTATAAATGTAATTCAGTTTCACAGTGTCCTCCTGTATTATTAGCTTCCTCATTTTAAAAATGAGGTGGAAGCTGCTGAAGAGATGGCTCGGTGGTTAAGAGTGCTTGTGGCTCTTCACAAGGTGAGGTCTGGTTGTCATCACATGGTAGCTCATAGCCATCCACAATTCCAGTTGCCAGGGCATCCAGCAGGCACAAATGGGATGCATGTGTGTCTGTTCATACATATAAAGCTCATGCCTGTAGTCCCAGTACTGGGAAGTGAAAATATGAAGGTTATCTTCAGGTATATACCTGAGAGACAGTATAAAAATAAAATACTGTATGTGAGTTCTGAAACTCAGGCAAGAGTTGAGTTTGACCTGGGCATGGTGTCACATTGTCTTAATCCCAGTACTGTCTAAAACTAAAGGCAGCAGGAGCTCAGATATAGAGCAGCCAATAGGGCTATGTAATGAGACCCTGTAGGCTGGAAGGGATTTACTCCCTCCTTTTCCTCACACTTTTCTCTTTCCTTTTGAGACAGGGCCTTACTTTGGCTCAGACTGAGTTTGAATTCATGATCACCTTGCCTCTACCTCCAGTTCATATGGATAGTTCTAAGACTATCCCCCCACCCCCCAACCCCCAGGATTTCTCTATGTAGCCCTGGCTGTCCTGGAATTCTGTATATCAGCCTGACCTCCCTGCATGCTGGGATTAAAGGTGTGTCAACACATCCAGCTCTCATTCAGTTCAGTTTTTCTAGAGGTAAGGATCAAATTCAAGGTCTCATTTATGCTAGGCAATCACTCTGCCACTGATCTGCTCCTGAAAGCCTCCTCTTTTTTTTTTTTTTTTTTTTTATTAAAAGACCTTTTTTGATGTCATAAATGTTTAATTTCCCTTTTTATTATGTGTAGGTGTGTGTGTTGTGTATAGTGGGTCTGTACACTTGGGTTGCAGGTGCCTGAGGAAGTCAGAGGCATGGGATCCGCCGGGGAACTTAGTTCCTGGGCTTGTGAATCAGTCACCTGATGTGGGTGGTCAGAATGAGATGCCAACCCTTGGAAGAGCAGCAGCGCTCGCTGCATTGTATGGCGATGGCTTCAGTCTCTGCTGTGCTGCTTTAAAGACAGTATTTCACTTTGCTTCATAGCCTGGATCAGTATCCAACAGAAGACCAGTACCCTGGTCTTGTAAGCGATGGGACTTCAAGCTTGGGCTGTGCTGGGTGTTCTTGCTCATTAGTGTTGAGACAGATCTCTTCACTTAGCCCTGGCTAGTCTGAAACTCACTTTGTAGATGAGCCTGGCCTTGAATTCCAGAGATCTACTGACCTCTATCTCTGCCTCAGGAGTTTCTGGGGCTAAAAGCATGTGTTGGATTTTTGAGAGTTAATATGTTGTTATTAGTACATTATTAAAGTCTACTTTTATTTCTCATTTTCTTGGGAGGTCAGGTACGGGAATTGAAAAGCTAAGACCTCTTGCAAGCTGGTGCAAGCTTTACTGATGAACTGTATCTTTAGTGCCCACACCCCCTTTTACACAGAGGAATGGCTTCTTTGTGTAACCCTGACTGGTGCTCCTCTGCTTCACAGTGCTGGAATTAAAGGCTGTGTGCCACCACCACCTGGCTTTCCGCACCCCCCCCCCCCCACTGCCTCTCCGCCTTCCCTCCTTAAGACAGGATCTTATCAGGTATTGCCTAGGCTGGTCTGGAACTCTTACCCTGCAAGCCCTGATAGGCCTTTACACTTGAGAGTGTCCTGGTTCAGTCTCCTGAGTTGCTGGAACTACAGAAATGTTATTTGCCCAGGACCTGTTTCTTATTCTTTATATAAAAGTCCTTTCTTCTTTTCCTTCTCCTCCCCCCACCCCTTCTTACTTTGGTTTGGTGGTGACCAAAAACAAACAACAAAACTTGAGTACTTTCTTAACTTTGATTTTCTTTTTTGGAGCTAGGTTTTTGCAAGGTTTCGCAGGCTTGTTGGAGCCTAAGCCTCTGGTCATCTCCTGCCTCTGCTTCCTAGTAATTGGAAGTCAGAGTGTGTCTTTTTAGTTAGACCTTAGTTGTTAGGGACTGCCCTCAAGGAGAAGTGATGTTTTGGCTTTGGTGGTGGGGTTTGGGATTATATTGTTTTTGAAGCATGGTTTCTCATGACCTCAAACTCTTATGATTATTTTAAGGGGTGTGTGTGTGTGTGTGTGTGTGTGCGTGTATGTATGTGTGTATGTGTGTGTAGGCTAGAGCGCAGCTGGATGGATGTTACTCTCTAAGTTGTGGGCTGCCAAGGCACCATTAGCCGTCAGGTTTATGTGATAAGCACTCTTAACCAGCTTGAGGATCTCTGGGACTTTTACTTCAAATTGTGCCTCTATTTCTGGGTCTACAGATATATATCACCAGGTTTGGGGAACTGTTGTTTGGGGGAGGCTTTTTGATCCTATGGCTCTGTGCATGCTAGCTAGTCAAGTGCCACTGGCCTACATCCTCCCTGGGAGGAATCTAAGATCCTTGTAAGAGAGGATCCTCCATTGGAAAGTAATACACTTGTTTGGTGCTGGAGATCTCTATAGTTTTTAAGAGCCAATTTCAAGAATTATCTCATTCAGAATTTGGCCATTTGGCCCAGAAAGATTTTAAAATTGCTTTAATTATAGTGATTACCACTGTAGCTTGGTTCAGACCACTTTCTACCCAATTGTGAAATTCTCAGAGCCCAAATCACTCATTCTGTCAACTCTGTGCAGTCTGCTAAGCCTACAACGTACACCCAAATTATTATTATTGTAAGCTTAGTTAACCTTTCCAGAAATTAAACATGAATTCAACCCAATGATGTGATTGAAATTACTAGTTGGAATACGTTGATGTCAGGTAGAGAAGAGAAAGGTGAGGCAAGTCTGCTAGCCCTTGCTTTGGAAACAGGAAGTCCTAAAGGTTAGTTGGTATACTCTTGCTTTTTTGGCTAGTTTTTAACAACTTAGACTTTTTTGTTGTGATCTATGTATACATACTTGGTATGAGTGCGGAAGCATGTGTGCTATACAGCATGTGTGTGTGTGTGTATGGACACAAATGGCTAACAACATCAATTTAAGTAAGGGAGAATCAAATGTCTATGTGTTCCTATTTAGAAGTACCAGCATACTGCATATGTGGGTTTAGAATTTGAGGAGAAAGCTTGTAATAAAGGTCTATACTAGCCAGGCAGTGGTGGCATACGCCTTTAATCCCAGCACTTGGAAGGCAGAGGCAGGCAGATTTCTGAGTTCAAGGCCAGCCTGGTCTACAGAGTGAGTTCCAGGACAGCCAGGGCTACACAGAGAAACCCTGTCTTGAAGAAAACAACAACAAAAAAGATTATACTAGAGGCCAGGTGGTGATAGCAGGACAGGCCTTTAATTCCTGCACTTGGGAGGCAGAGACAGGGGAATCTCTGAGTTTGAGTTTGAAGCCAGCCTGGTCTACAGAGTGAGTTCCAGAACAGCCAGCACTATGCACACTCTCTCTCTCTCTCTCTCTCTCTCTCTCTCTCTCTCTCTCTCTCTCACTCACTCACTCTATCTCTCTCTCTCATGTATGTAAAACCAAGGATTAGAATCACTTGAAATTCAGCTCCTCATTCCTCAAAAAGAATTAGAATTTATGGTGGATGTGGTATTGTATTACTTGAATCCTCTACCACATAGGCAGACAAAGGTAGGCCGATCTTTGTGTTGGTGTACATAGTGGATTCCAGGCCAGCTAGGGCTATGTAGTCAGACCCTGCCTTAAAGGAAACGAAATAACAGAAGTAGAATTTCTAGGGATGGTGTTTGAGCCATAAAAGAGAATAGCATCAACACACAAGGCACTATAATAGAGATGATAGACTGCAGAGAATTGAATCTATTTTTTTTAAATCGACAGTTAAATGTGTTAGCACCAGTAGAAGATTGTGATTATATTTGCTATGACCTTGTTTGACTTCACATTCTAGAAATTGAATTTGATTTTTAAATTTGGAAGCGGAAATTATTTCCTCTCAATATACTGTTCCTAGTAAGTTATTGAAACAAAGCAATTTATGTACTTTAGTTCATATACTGATATTTGTGAAAATGTCTTTTCTGCTGATTATCATAGACAAAATTCTGAGCAAGAAAGGAAAACAATTTTTACACTATTTTTCTATTGTTGTTAATGGGTTGATAAGCTATGGTCAAGTTTATATCACTTACAACTAAGGTTAGCTTTACTCTTCACCTCAAAGGGGGACTTGCTTAGTGGTTTACAGGTCGGAATGAAGTTCTCCAAGGTAGAATGGTGATAACTCTGACATCTCTCCCAGGTCCCGTCGCCTATTAACATCCCACCTTCCCTAGTTTCAAGGTCTTTGCTTCCTCTAATACCTTACATTACACTCCCCCTTTGTAAGTAAGGCACCATCTAACAGTAAAGCCTGGCTGGCCTTAAATTCGCTCTTTTCAGTTTTGTGTATATTTGTCTGCATGTATTTATGTGTACCACATGCATATCTCATATTAGCTGAGTCCAGAAGAGGGTCTCCTGTGAGACATGACATGGATACCAGGAACTCAACCTAGTTCTCTGCAAGAGCAACAAATGCTCTTCACTTCTGAGCTCTCTCCAGCCCCTGAACTCAAATTATTTTTCACTGAATGATTTTGAACTAATGGTCTTTCTGTCTCCATATCCCAGTGATTGGGCTGCAGGTGCATATCCCTGTGCCTGGTTTTATGCAGTGCTGTGGATCAAGCACAGGACACAGGACTTTGTGCATGCCAGACAAGCACTCTACCAATTAAGCTACTGTGCTAGAACTATTAACAGTAGGTTCCCGGCTGGTCACAGCATTTGTCTTCATTCTCTCGTATTGATTGCTCTTCTCATTGCTGCCATAGCTCTGTCTTCAGCCTGTCAGCCAATCTAATGTGTCTTTTGTTAAGCCTGTATCTACACACACAGCACACACACAGTCTTTCTCTCTATTTGTCTCTTTCTCTCACACTTACAATTAATTAAAAATTCTATAAGGCATACATAACAGCAGTTCTTGTGCTTTTTGAAAGATAAGCTTTTGGGTTTTGAGACAGGGTTTCTCTGTGTAGCCTTGGCTGTCCTGGAACTCACTCTGTAGACCAGGCTGGCCTCGAACTCAGAAATCCGCCTGCCTCTGCCTCCCGAGTGCTGGGATTAAAGGTATGCGCCACCACACCCGGCTGAAAGATAAGCTTTTTTTTTTTTTCCCCCTTGTTCCGGTCAACCCCGCTCGCTCTGCTCGACCCCGCTCCCTCGGGCCAGCCCCACTTGCTCCTGGCCGCCCCCATTCTGCTCCGCTCGCTCCGGACAGCCTGGCTTGCTCCAGTTGGTCTCTCCGGTCCAAGGATTCATTTCTTTTTTTTTTTTTTTTTGGTTTGGTTTTTCGAGACAGGGTTTCTCTGTGTTCCCCTGGCTGTCCTGGAACTCACTCTGTAGACCAGGCTGGCCTCTAACTCAGAAATCCGCCTGCCTCTGCCTCCCGAGTGCTGGGATTAAAGGCGTGCGCCACCATGCCCAGCTTCAAGGATTCATTTCTTATTATTCTCCATAAGTACGCTGTAGCTGACTTCAGACGCACCAGAGGAGGGCGTCAGATCTTGTTACGGGTGGTTGTAAGCCACCATGTGGTTGCTGGGATTTGAACTCCTCACCTTCGGAAGAGCAGTCTGGTGCTCTAACCTGTGGAGCCATCTCACCAGCCCAAGATAAGCTTTTATTTATTTGTGTGGCACTAGGATTTGAGCCTAGGGTTATCATAGGCAAATATCTCAGCTCATTACCTTTTCATTTAAAAGACAGGGTCTTGTCAGGCATAGTGGCATATGCCTTTAGTCCCAGCACTTAGGCAGAGGCAGGCTTATTTCTGTGCGTTCCAGGACAGCCAGAGCTGCACAAAGAAACCAAAACCGACAAGGCTTGAACTTGAGATCCTCCTGCTTTAGCTTCCCCAGTCACTGCCACCATTATAAGCCTTTGTCTTCAGGCTCAGCTCTATTCGTTTAACTTATTGTGGTCCTTCAATATATAGTTCTGAATGGCCTGGACCTTGTTATTGTCCTGTTCATATCCTAGGTGTTGGGATTACAGGCATGTACAACTAGGAATGGAAGTGCTGCTTGTTTATGAATCTGATGGAAGGGAGGGGTGTTTACGTGTGTTTTATGGACACGGGGTTACACCTTGCAGTTCTCTTATGAATCTAGACTTTTAAGGATGCTACAGAGCATCCTGGTTATCTTTTTAAAATGTTATCTCATTTGTTTAAAATGTGCAGCCTCCTGACATATTAATTTCTTATCTTCAAAGCATCTCTGTCCCCACAGGGAAATTGGAATGGACACCAGCTATTAGATAGCATAGACCTGAGTCATTTAACATTTTTGACTCCAATATGAAGATTTGATTAAAGGGATTTCTTAATTTACTGGATTCAGCAAATAATGTCTTTTTATTTGCTTTGTCTCTTTAGTTGTTTTGCAAAACAAAAAAAAATCTTCAGATCTCTTGGGAGAGAAGATATTCATGACTTTTTTTTTAAGATTTATTTTATTTTATGTATATGGGTACGCTATAGGTGTCTTCAGACACACCAGAAGAGGGCATCTGATCCCATTACAGACTGTTGAGCCACCATGTAGTTGCTGGGATTTGAATTTAGGATCTCTGGAAGAGCAGTCAATGCTCTTAACTGCTGAGCCATCTCTCCAGCCCCTCATGACATTATTTTGAAGGATTTTTTTTCTTTAAAAAATCTTTATCTAATGTATACATATTTTGCCTGCATGTAGTATATGAACACATGTATACCTGGTACCCAAGGAGGCCATAAAGAGAGTGTTGAATACCCGGGACTAGAATTATAGGACTACATAGTGAGACTTCCATCCAAAAAGGGAAGGTGAGGTGGTTATATCTAATTATTGCAACCTTTTTTTTTTTTTTTTCCGAGACAGGGTTTCTCTATCACCTGGCTGTCCTGGAACTCACTCTGTAGATCAGGCTGGCCTGGAACTCAGAAATCCCCCTGCTTCTGCCTCCCAAGTGCTGGGATTAATTTATTAATTTATTGCGCCACCACACCCTGCTGCTATTGCAACCATCTTAAAGCTATGTCACTAGATCCTACATTTTCTGAAGTGGTCCCACCAAATTATGTAATTTATGTTTGTTGCATTTGTCACACAAAATGTCCTTATTTTTAAAAATTACTTGAAATCACTTTAAAAATTACAGAAGCCTACCCACAACACACCAGTATTATACAAATGAAATACTATATAACCACCATTGTTTTACTACCACTGTAGACCACCACCATTTGCTTTCACAAACAGCAGGAGTGACTCCTTTCTCACAACTTACTGAAGGATAAGCTGTGTACAACAGCTACTAAGAAAGCCCTTTACCAAGCTGGAGAGAGCTCAGGATGCTTAGGAACATTTGCTGCTATTAAAGAGGGGCGGGGAGACCCAGGTTCACCTTCCCCACACTTACAGATTGGCTCAATTGTATATTCCAGACTGGCCTGCAAAATGAACTTCCTGCCTTGGCTTTCCAAAGTCTGATTATAGGCCTCCTGATCATACTGCTTGTTATTTAAACTTTAGGTAGTTGTTTACTTTTAAATGCTAATTCACTGCCCCCCCACAGACTCTTCCTAGAAGTCCTGCCATATTTTGTCAGATTCCTTCCAAGGGATCTTCAAGGGATCTTCCCTTTTTTTCTGTAATATCTACTAGGTAGAACTAAGAAGCAAACAAATGAACCTGCAGGCTAGCCAGGTATCCAGCAGCATGCGCAACAAAGTTTAAAGCTAGGCCTGTACCAAAAGAAAAGTTGTCTTTCATGCTTCCAACTGTCTGTCTGTCTGTGAAGAGCTTTAGCAAGGTAATACATTTTATTCAGATGTTTTTAAAAGGACCCAGGTTTTATCAGGTCAGTGTGATTGGTTCTTTTCATAGAAAGATATAACTTTATTATGACATTTTTAGTTTTGGCATTTATGTAAGTCTTTTGCTAAGTAGTTTGAAATTTTGTAACATGTCTTATATATCAGATTTATGTTTTAAAAAATAGCCTCTTGGAACTGGGATAGTTCTCATGCATATTCTTTGCCAGGGAGAGGGGAAGAGAGAAGAGAAGGGGAGAGAGAGGCGCAGTGAAGCAAAAGCATTTCCCTCCCTCACACTGTATTACTGAGCTGCCTCTGCCTCAGGAGTGCTGGAATTAAAGGCTTCATTCTACCATGCATGTTCAGCTATCCCCTAATTTTTGAGGCCTCACTTCTTTCTTTTTTTTTTTTCTTGCCTCACTTTTTTCAAATCAAAAAGTTAAGACTTACACTAATGAATAGGTTTGTTTCACCTACTTTATTCTTCTAGAGTTTTTGAAGATCATTGAGCCATTTAGTAGAGGAAAATGGCTACTGTAGAGCATGGAACATTCTGTATAATAGGATGGGCTTGGCATGTTTGCTACAGCAGAATGGCTTCATGAGACTTAGTTTCCACTAAGATTAGTGGGAGATGAGGCTGCCAAAGGCAACTAGATTTCTACTGTACTTCCCATTCTTCAGTCTGGAGCAGCTCTCTATACTACAGGTCCGCAGGTGCTCCATCCTGCTCCATAGTCCTGAAGCACCAATGAGTACTAGAGTACTAACAGTTGGTGCTGCTGCTGGCTTTCTTATTTGACTGTTAACAATGGGGAAGAGTGCAGAAATACTGCAAAGGCAGTAGTGAAGGTGGTGGGGATATAAAACTCTGCCTGCAGGATTTGCCTGTCTAGTTACTAATGAAGACAAGTTAGTAATTAGAACGAATTTTAATAATATTACTACCACTCAAGGCCTCAGGGAAGAGTGAGTTGCCAAAGGACACATTCTGAAATTAGATCATACCCTTGTTTTTATAGCATGTAAATCTTTAAGATTAATTTTATTATTTGAAGTGGGGGTGTAGTTGATTTGTAACCAAAAGATGGTACTAGATCCCCTGGAAATGGAGTTAACAGATAGTTGTGAGCCAAACATGTTCTGCTGGGAATTGAACTGAACCTTCTCTGTAAGGACAGCTAGTGCTCTTAACCATTAAGTCATTTCTTCAGCCATGTCTTACTGTTATTATTTTTTTCTTGCAGTGCTGGGCATTGAACCCAGAGGGCATACCTTCCTCCCCCACACCCCCTTTAGCCTGGTCTCAAACACACTGTGTAGTTGAGGATGGCCTTGGACTCTCCCCTCTCAGCTTTACCTGTAGTATGATTACAGCTTGGCCTCCCAACTACATGTTAGCTTAATTGGTATATAGGAACCTTATTTAAAGGGATGCTAAATAGACTTAGAATGAATACTTGCATACCCAATGAAAAGCAAAATTAAAGCCTCTTGAATTCAGGAATTTTTAATCACCTTATAGATGAGATAGTATTTGTGACCATAAAGAGAAGGCATTTTGAAAGTTGACTAGAAAAATAACTGCATATGCTCATAGTGGAAAGAAGTTTCCACTAGTTTAGATTTAATTAACATCATTGATCTGAACCCTTCTATTATAGTGTTTGCCTGAACTTAAAATTCACCTTTTTAATAGTGTTAGATAAGGTGATATGCCTACTTACTTTGGTATTTAAGGCATCTTCTTTCCTGACTGATAAAGCAGACTGATTTGATCTCAAGTAAATGATAATTTCTTTTCTTTTTAATTTTTCGAGAAAGGGTTTCTCTATATAGCCCTGGCTGTCCTGGAACTCAATTTGTAGACCAGGCTGGCCTCGAACTCAGAAATCCGCCTGCCTCTGCCTCCTAAGTGCTGGGATTAAAGGCATGCTCCACCACCTTCTGGCAAATGATAATTTCTTAAGAAAATTGTTACTTTTATTTTAAATTTCAAAATTCATATCCTTAGCTTATATGTGAAGAGAAGCCAATGAAATCATGCAGATCCTTGGATGTCTTTCTCTTGCCTGCCTCCTCCTCCCCTCTCTCCCTTTTCCTTCCTCTTCCCCTTCCCTTCCCTTTTCTTCTCTTTTCTTCTCTTTTCTTCTCTTTTCTCTTTTCATTCTTTTCTTTTCTTTCATAGCAAGTTGCACCAGTCTTGGTACATTTCTTTTGGAGTTTAATATGGTGGCTATTTCTATCTCAAAGTGTATAACTATTCATGAATTGACATGCTTGAATAATGATTTAACAGTTACATTTGTTTCCCTTGCAGTGCTTATAACAATTTATTATAAAATTTATATTATAAAATTTAATGTTAATGTTTTTCTCCAGTTACAGGAGTCAGAAATACCAACAGAAGAGGGGTACTGTGACTTTAATAGTAGGCCAAATGAGAACTCTTATTGCTATCAACTTCTTCGACAACTAGATGAACAGAGAAAGAAAGATATTCTTTGTGATGTCAGCATTGTGGTGAGCGGGAAAATCTTTAAAGCTCATAAGAACATCCTGGTTGCAGGCAGCCGTTTCTTTAAGACTTTATATTGTGTTTCAAACAAAGAAAGCCCTAACCAAAACAATACTACCCACTTAGATATTGCTGCAGTTCAAGGTTTTTCAGTCATCTTGGACTTCCTGTATTCTGGGAACCTGGTGCTCACAAGCCAAAACGCCATTGAAGTGATGACAGTGGCCAGCTACCTTCAAATGAGTGAAGTCGTTCAAACTTGCAGGAATTTCATTAAAGATGCCTTAAATATCAGCATTAAATCAGAAGCTCCGGAGTCGGTGGTTGTGGACTATAACAATAGGAAGCCAGTTAGCAGGGACAGCCTGCCTTCATCCTCACGGGAGCAAAAGATCGCCAGCTTCTGGGCAACGCGGAACCTGACCAACCTGGCAAGTAATATAAAAACTGAAAACGATGGCTGTGATGTCGACGAGGGCCAAGTAGAAAACTACCAGATGAATGACAGTAACTGGATCCGGGATGGCTCTCCTGAATTGGCTGAAAATGAATCTCAAGGTAAAACAAAAGTGTTTATTTGGAATAATATGACCTCTCAAGAGACTGGCAAAGCAAGGAGGAAAAACCAAACTACAAAGAGATTTGTTTATAATATACCACCTAACAGTGAGACGAAGGTAGAAGACTGCTCAGTGATGCAACCCCCTGCTGCCTACCCAGAAGAAAGCAAGGCCCTACTCATCAAGGAAGAGCCAGGTAAGGTTGTCAGTCCAATTTTGTAACGGCTGAAGTTTACTTTTAATTATTAAAGTAATAGAACTAAGGATACTTGGATATTTTTGGTCTTTTGTGTGTATATGTGAGTTTAAGTTTTAGACTGGGTAGTTAGTAACTGAAGTACCACCTGCCAAAAGCCTTATTAATAGCTATGTAACAGATTCCTTCTGACTTAGGATAAGGTTATAGCTCCGTAAACACCATAAGATCCCACTGTCTTTATCTTTAAGTCAGAATTGTAGTTAATATCCTTAGCCCATTGTACATCACAGTTTGAAGAGCTTTCTTATAATAAGTGTTAACTGTGTTATGTAAATTTATTAGACGCTAACCAAAACTAAAAGTGGTTTTAGGGTTTGCCTTTTCATAATTTGGAAAAATTTTAAGTTGGACTCTGAAATCCCTTCAGTATTATCAAGGACTGTGGCTCCTGTTGGCAGCCTCTGTGCTATTTTATGACAGGGTTTAGTTATAATGTGTAATTAATCACTTTGTTTCTTGAAATTGAGTTGTAGGATCTAGTTAACATTTTTCTTTAAACAATTATTGTTACAGAAGTTTGCTGATTCCAAGATGACTCTGTTTAGCGTGACTCTGCCTATTATAGATCTCCAGAAGCAGGAATGCTTTTCTTATTGTCACCTGACTGTCATTGTCCTTTGAACAGCTTGGGGGTGGGGTGGGGAGGACTATTAGCCTGTTTTCTGGGGGTGGGGCTGTTTTCTGTGGAATTGAAGTTTTTCCTTATTTTCAGTATATTCCTAGACAGTGTATATACTGTGTGCAAGAATCTTAGCATGTCATATTGGTGGTTAAACACCTTTCTATTTATTTATCTATCTATTTATTTATTTATTTATTCATTCATTTTTTAAAAATAAACTGAGTGAAGGACCGCTAGAAAATGGAAAATGTAGACATTTACCTTATTTTAAACTGGTTGTTCCTAACTTTGAAACATCTCAGGGATTTGACATTTCCTATCCATATTTTAGGTTTGTGTACCATTAATTTAGTGATTTAATGCCTGATTACCTTAAGGTGCTTGAGTTAGGTACACTTACACTTCAGCATTTTCAAGACAGAGGCAGATCTCTGCAACTTAATGGCCAGCTTGTTCTATATAGCATGTTCCATTACAGCCAGGGCTGTCCCAATAGCAAACAAAACCATGCCTGTTTAGTGTCTATGATAATGATGGAGTATTTTATGTTAAATATTCTTTTATTTATCCATTTAACTGGTCTCTCTCTCTCTCTCTCTCTCTCTCTCTCTCTCTGTGTGTGTGTGTGTGTGTGTGTGTGTGTGTGTGTGTGTGTGTGTGTGGACTACTTTGGAATTCTCATGTTATGAAGGTTCCAGGAATAAAACTTAGGTTGCAAAGCACCTTTCCCCACTGCTGTTCTTTTTCCTTGTATTTTATGTCAGTTCTTATGGGCAAGTCCCTACTGAGACTTTAGTGTTAGAGACAGGCTCTAGGACAGGCTCGCCTCTAATTTACTATGGCTGAGGATCACCTTTCTATCCATCCTTAGATTCTTGGCTTTACCTTCCAAGTACAGAGATTAGAGGGCTGTGTCAACACTAACAATAGACCCCTTAGCTGGCACTTTGTGTTTGGCTTACTAATATAGAAGTCTTAACAATTCAAAACTGGTAACTATCAGGACTTTCTGCTGTATTTAGTATTCTACTGTGGTAGTAACTCTGTCGAGTATTTAAACGTATATGCCCACACACATACAAATTTTGAGCACTTGGAAATATGCATACAATAAAAATCCTTTGGAAAATTAAGCAGGTATTTTGACAGATCCAATCAGAGCTAACACTTCTTACAACTACCACATAATATTGGAGTGACTTAAAACAATAATATTGACCCAGATTGGATACTTTCAGAAGTCTTCACCATTATTTACTTAGCAATTATTTTAGCAAGCATTTTCTTACCATCCATATCAATGCACCAGGTCTATCAAAAATTGTGGATAGTTTAATGAGTCAGTTTATCTCATCCTAAAAAAAGATAATTTTTGATACTTTTAAGTCATTGGTTGCACTTTGATACCCAAACTCACAAATTTTGTTTCATCATGACAAGCTGCATATCAACTAGTGACACTTTTATAATTTGATTGTGTCTCTAAAGAAGAGTTACAGCATCATTCAGTGGCAGAAAAATGGGTTTTCTCTCACCTAAATAGTATGCAAGCCAGTGTTTGAGGAATTGACATATAGGTCAGTGGCTGGCCTTGCCGTGGGCAGCCCTGTGAGCAAGTCTGCATTTTGTGATTGCTTACAAGGCTGTTCCAGAGCCAGCGTGCTCCTATCAAAGCTCTGCCTACAGTGGAGAATAAGAATGGACAGTTGTAGAGTCACTTGTTTGTTCTATATGTTCATCTAGTACAAAGAGATAAAGCTGATTCCTTTTAAAGAGTTCCCATAAAACATGGAGCAGCACTGAGCACTGGTTTTGTTAGTAAGCAGGTGGCACTCGCTTCTCAGAAGCCCTCATGACTATTCACATAACACCTTCCAATGCATTTTCCCCTACTTTGCCCCAGAGTAATACAGACTTTCACTTCCAACAGAGTTTTAAAGAAATATATTTCTTGTGACTTTTTCAAGTCAGAGTTTCTCTGTGTAGCCCTGGCTGACCTGGAACTTGCTCTGTAGACCAGGCTGCCCTTAAACTCAGAGATCTGCCTTATAAGTGCTGGGTTCAAAGGCATGTGCCTTTCTTGTAACTTTTAAGAATATAATGACAATAATCCTTGGTTAGTTCCTATGCCTTTATTTATATAATAAAAATCAAAATAAATTCTCCAAAAGGGGTGCCTTCTAGAAGACCTGAGTTAAATCTCAGCACCCACACAGTGGCTCACCACTAGCTATAAGTCCAGTACCTGGGACTTGACACCCTCTGAGGGCACAGGCACAAATGTGAAAAGTAGCGCACATACATGTAGGTGAAAGGAACAAACTGTTTTTAAACAGGAAAGAAAATAGACTTTATTAAGAACTTTATGGTCAGAAAATAGTGTGAGACATTTTTCTTGGAGTCTCGCTGTGTAGCTTTGGCTGATCTGGACCAGCTCCCCAGGTAGCCCAGGCTGGCCTCAAACTCACAAAGCTGCTTTGCCTTCCCAAAGGTGTGATTAAAGGTGTATATTACCATGCCCAGCTGGACTTTTAATGTAAAAGCTAAACTATAAATACAAATCAGCCCTGACCCAAAAGCTATACTTTATGTTTGGTATGATTGAAAGGACTGTAGGTTGTATATAAACAGAAGGAACTATTTCTAGCAAAGCTTTGTTTAGTCCTTGTCAAAAAAACTGCCTCTTAATCTTAGCCATAGATTGGAAACCTTGAGCATTACAATGGTCAGGATGGGGGGGGTGGGGGGGTGGGGACTCTTAGCTTAGGGATTCCAGTTGAAGTTCTACATATGGAGTCTGGTAGAATAAGAGCCCAGATTCAGTTAGATCTTGAAACCTGCTCCTCTCTGTATAGACTATGATGGGTATGAGTAAGTTAAGCTGGAGTACTGTATTTAAAATACAGTACTGTTTACAGGGTTATATGAAAATTAAATGGCAAGTTATGTCTGTGCCCTTAAAGTTAGAAAAGACTATTGAAGTTATTTATAACAGTTTTCCAGTGCTATGTACTTTCTGCCAGATGCTAGATAGATGGTCTTGCGTAGCTTGGCTTGCTGACAAAGGTGACCTTAAGCAGCCTGTGTGTATAATGACAGTTATTAGAAGTTACCTTCAGTTTGAGTCAAAATTAACTTCTATAATGCCCCTATTCTGCCATTTGTAGTAGAATTTGGACATAGTTTTAATCCCTCTGTCTGGATTAGAAATGTAAATAATACCTCTGAATCCATGTTTTTCTAATTTAAGTGCATTTCATCTATTATTGAATATAGAGAACTAACGTTTAACTTTGCAGGGAAGTTTGACCAGTATAACAAATGAGGTGTTTAAGGTATGATTGCCTTTCCCAAGATTAGTCTCCTGATAAAAGTAGGAGTCTTCAAAATCATGTCTCCTGTTAAAACCTTTAAAAAATTTAGTTTGAACTTGAAAATGTTAACATCAATATCATTATTGTGCTTAATTTTTCACTTAAAAGTAAAAAATTAGCAAGACATGCCTTTGCATGAATTTAAGGCTCTCTTATAAACATCTGAAAAGTGCTAGTGAATATTTTGAAATCTAAATTGAATGCTTGGCATATTTAGATTGTGAACCCTTAAAAGGAAGTGTGACTTGGATAGTTTATAACTCCAGCTCGAAATGCATCCTTTTGTCCTGTCCTGTCCTGTTGAAGCTGGGATTGTACCTTCTAACGTCCTCTGGAGGGTTTATTGAGATGGCACATTTTGGATCTTCAAGCTATCGTATCTTGTTGGACTTGCTGCTAATGGCTTGATGCTATAATGTGATAGATGTATACACAGGGAGACACAGGGAACCAGGGAGGGGTAGCATGTTTGTCCTTTGATACCGAGTTGGTAGATTTAAAAACTGAAAACTCGTTAAGCAAATATAGGGAAAAATGATCTTATGATATTAAAAAATTGAATTTTAACTATATTAAATGAAATCTGAGATTTCACATTTAGTTACTAATTTTTTTTCAATATTGGTTTAAATGTAGGGCCTTGTTAGTGAGGTATGCACTTAATCCTTAATTTTTATTTATTTTAAGAAATTCTGACACAGGTTAGTACGATATATCCTACCTTTCAATAAATTTTGTGTATAGCTTAGGGAAATTGTGAACTTGTGATGCTCCTGCCTCAGCTTCTGAAACATTTTGGTAACTCATAGGGTGCTGCCACAACCTGTTTCTTTTTATTATTACACTTTCTTTGTTTTGCATGTGCACATATGCAAAGTTAGTGCAGTGCACGTTTGGAACTCGGGACAATTTGTAGAAGCTGGTTCTCACCTTGTACTTGATGGCTACTAGTGTGGGCAGTGAGTGACTAGCCCTGGCCTCACCCTTGTAATTGGTGTATTTGCCTTCCAGGGAAATACACTTTGGGCATTGCAAAATTCTGAAATGTATTCTAAATGTTATACATTCTTAAGAAATTAACACATTTATTTATTTGTGTGTGTGTGTATGTATATATATATATATATATATATATATATATATATATATTTTTTTTTTTTTTGTGCTTTGCAACTTATGGAGAATTAGTTCTCCTTACCATGTAGCTCACAGGGACTGAACTCAGGCCATGACTTTACCCACTGAGATATAGCTCATTTGCCATTAAAATAATATTTTATGACTATTAGACATTTTTGAGATCTCTCACTATTTTGACCTTGTTATTGTAGGTTTGTTAAAATTAGAGTCTAAAATCATGGAGTTTACTTTGGCCGAGGTGTGAGTTTTAGGTGTAGCTCTGAACTTCTAACCATCTCTCTAACAGGAAATCATAAAAATCTCTAAAATTCCAAACTTTTAAAGAAAATTAATTTTAAGAATAAAAAGTTTATTTTGTGTATTTTTTATTTTTTATTTTTTCTTGAATGTGAATCTTCCTATTTTGTCATTTCTGTTGTTGAGGCAGAGTCTGGCTATGTACCTCAGCTTAGTCCCTTGCTGCCGTTTCCCAAGTGCTGGCTTTATACATCTGCTCTGCATGCTGTGGTTGCACTGGCTATACTGTAACCCAGTAGGGTGTTGGACTTAATATGCAGTCTCCATTTATGGGACTTGGATTCAATTCCAGATATTTAGGTAAATCTTTTAGACATCTTTATTGTAGACTGTTGTGAAAAGTAAGCCATTTTTGTTTTGTTTTGTTTTTTGTTTTGTTTTATTTAAAACAGTTTTATTAAAAGCATGGCTTACTGCTTACTTTAAAAATTGGACCATAAAATCTTACTGAACATACATTTTTTTAATACTTTTAAAAGAGATAGTAACTAAGTTGTTTGCCACTTTTTCTTTTTTTTTTTCTTTTTCTTTTTTCCTTCATGACTTTTGCTCTTGAATTTTTTTTGTTGTTTATTTTTATTTTGGGGAATTCTCTCAGCAGTTGAAGCTGGTTTTGAACCAATGTTCTTGCCTCTGCCTCCCAAGTGTAAGCCACATGCTCACATTTTATTGCTCTTAACAAAATGCACACATTTTAGTTCCTTCTTTTCTGCTCTACCTGGCTGTACTGGTGCTTGTATAGGAGCTGAAAAGACCTTCTGTGGATCAGTCCTTGAGGGCATTAAGTTGTCTGAGCACTGTTAATGTGGCCCTCTAAGTCTGGAGAAGTAGCAGTCTGTCCTATTGTGGTGATGCTGGGCATGAACTGGGCTACAACCCACCTTCAAGTTTATATACTACTGAATATTTGGTTTCTGGCAGCAATATAGTTAGTTGACCAGGTTGTTTTAAATTTCTCTCTCTTTAAATTTTTGTTTTGTGTGTTTTGCCTGTATGTATGGCTGGTCACTACATGGTTGGTGCTGTGGGAGCTAGAAGAGGAGGCCATGATGGTGCTGGGGATTAGATCGAGGCCTTGGAAGATAAGCTGGCGCTCTTAAACCACTGAGCCGAGTACCTATGGGTGTGTGTAGACAATGTGCCTTTTCTTGTTTTTTGTTTTTAATAAGGTGGGGCTTGCTTGCTTGCTTTCTTGGTTCCTGCTTTGCTGAGTATGCTTCCCTGGCTGGCCAGGAAGTGTCAGGGGTCTGCCTGTAGAGAAAGCCCAGCATTGGTTCATAAGTGTAAATCATGTCCCGTGCTTACAAGGGTGACACAAACAATTGGTAACTGAGTTAATCACTCTCTAACCACGGTAGTTTGAAATTTTTTATTCTTAAAGCTGTACTATTTGAAAAAGGTTATAATATAACAAATAATATTTTCCCTTTTTACATCATAAGAAATCTAGAAACAAAAATTATAAATCTCAAGATAACAATCACATTAAAAGAACTGCGGTATGCTCAGGCTTAGACTATAATTGTCTTTGTATGTCAAAGGCTAAGTTGTGATCTTTGATTTATGACTTGGCAAAAGAGTTTTTTTTTCAAGTAGAGATTTGATCTCTAATTAGATTTGAGTTACGAAGTGTACTGACTAGGACTATTGGCAGAAATATGTCTTTGAGTGGTGAGGAAAAGAAACTATGATGTCTGGTATAAGCAAGACAGGGCGGTTGCAGTCTGTCACTTGAATCAGTGAGTTTGAGTGATGGAAAACAAGTTTCTAGGGTGCTACAGGAACTAGTATTTACATTTGGGTTGTAAATGAAATTGCTGAATGGGAAAGACTAAAGAGAAAAAGATACCTATGCCTGTTTATGAAGAAAGAGGGCCTGCTTTTAGTTCTGCAACTATCTGCAGACATTTTTATATGCTATGATAATTTATGAATGCTGTGTTTATATGAAAATGAAATTTGTGTAGATCATTTGTGTCAAGTTTTGTATGAGTTTCAGCAATTTTTAGTTTTTTTCTGCCATCAATTCACGTCATTCACATGAGTATTGGGATCCTGAAGAAGCCAGGCTAGCCTGCGCTGCACTTAGAAATAGCGAATGCGGAGGACCCTAAGCATTGCCAGGGGACTCTACCCCAGACAGGGTCACACACAGGCTCCAGAATGATTCCTAGCCCCTCTTTTCTGTGCTGTTACCTGGGTACTAAGATTACACTGATTTGATGGTAGTACCTTGTTCCGTAGTGTTTTATAACTTGAAACACTATACTTTATAGTATTTCATTTAGTTATATATTTCATTTAGTTTCACACTGCAGTTTTGTGTAAATATTTTTAAGACAGTTTTACTAAAATGCCCAGACTGATCTTGAACTTGGCCATCTTCCCACCAAGTTTCCTGGGATTATGAACTTGTGCCATGTATGGCAGGGGCAGGGGGAATGTGGCTCATTTGGGGACAAGAAGATTGCTTGTAGGAATTAATCATCTCCTTAGAGGCAGATTTTGGGTCCTCCCAGGTTTAGGGGGAAGCTGCCTCACAGAACACCCCTCCACCTCTTGGGGGTCCGTGAAGGAGACAGCAACTTATGTAGCCTAGTGGCCTCAACTTGACTCTTACACTCAGTGTTGCGGGATATCTGATCACACTGTAAAACCTCGAGATTGTGCTGTTTACTGGAAAAGCCTGTTTTTAGTTGTAGTGTGGCTCAGCCTTAGCATACATACACTTAATCCAAGAGCTTTCTGCTTGAATATTGTAAATAAAGTCAGCCATAGGTCAAGAGCCATTTGATAGGAAGGGTTATTAACAAAACGAAACAAAACCTAGTAAGGAGTCAAGAGGACTTCTGATAGAGATGGCACAGGAAGTAGAGGAAGGGACATTTATTTTGAGGAAGGTTTTTTGAGAGGGGCATTTCTGGTGGTTTTTAAATGCATATGGGTAAACGTTTTGCCTGCATGTGTATCTATAACTTGTTTGTTTGGTACAGATGGAAGCTTGGATGCCAGATCCCCTAGAACTGGAGTTTCAGACAGTTTTGAGCCACCATGTGGATGCTGGGAGTCAAGTGTAGGTCCTTTTGTAGGTAGAGCAGCCAGTGTTCTTAACTTTCCAGCCCAAGAGTTACTGTTACTCTCCTAACAAGACTAATTCCTAAATAAAGCCACATACTTGTGAAAGCCTATTATCAGCTAGAAAACTGGCACTGAGATTTAGTTTTGGAATGAAGAACAAATGAAGTACTTGGTTCCTTCAAGAATCATTCCTTAGTTTAACTGTATCACAGTATACTTTTGATTTTGAAGGGAAACAACACACCTGATTTGGATGAGGAATTTCCTACCTAGTACCTGTAGGATTAAGATTACACTTGAACATTAATTTTTCTGCAATGATGGGCATTGAATCCAGGGGCTCATGCATGGTAGGCAGGTGTTCTCCACTGATCCCCAACCTCACAAAATAAAATGTATAATACTTTAGGATAGGAGATAGGAAGTGCCTCATTTAAAGAACTAGTTGATACATATTCACGATGAGGCCAGCCTAGTAAGTGACCCCAAAAGAACCAAAAAAAGCCAGCTGGTTGAGGAATGCATGTAGCAGATCACTGTAGTAGAATAATTCAGGAACAGAACAAGCATGTATTACAAACCATCTTGAGAGAATTATGATAAAAGGTTGTCTGAACATTTAAGAATAATGACTTCCAGCAGGGCATGGTGGTAGAGCTTTTAATCCTAGCAATTATTCCAGCAGGTCCATGTGTTCGGGGCTACTATTGGGTTGCAAAGGTCAAAGTATTCTACCTACTGTTTAATACTAGTGTTTGTGAAGAGTGAGGTACTCTAGTTATCTCATGTCCCACTGTTGCAGCCTATTGAGAAAACAGATACTAACATTCTTAAAATGTGCCTAAACTCTGGTTTCAGATCTCTGGTGTGTGTGTGTGTGTGTGTGTGTGTGTGTGTGTGTGTGTTGTGGGGATGGGGGTGGGGGGGAGACAAGACAGACAGAGACAGAGACAGATAGATGCCTGAGGAGGATATTGTATATCCTGCTCTGCCATTTGCCACCTTATTCCCTTGAGATGCAGGCTCTGTCACTGAACCTTGCTAGCAATCCCAAGTGATCTTCTCTCTGTGCTTGAACAGTGCTAACATACAGAATCATCCATCAACACACTCCGAATTTCATGTAGGTGACGGGATTCCACAAACTCACATCAGTCTTTCTGTCTCCATTTCCCAAATGTTGGGATTACTGGCATGAGTCTGCTCTGTGTGTTGAATACTCAAAGTTGAAGTTCTGGAATCTTAATATTCTTTCTCTCTGTTCATATGTCAGTATCTGTAACATCTTTAGGGACTTAGTTTCTTATTCTTTCTCTCCCTTCCATCTTACAGTCAAATTTCTGAAAACATTCCCCCATTCTTCCCAACACAAGACATTCTTTTCTGTACTTGCCTTGTTAACCTTCCAAGTATTATCTATCCTAAGAGTGTTCTAGATACTTTGTGAATGGATAAATAATTGTAGGGTCCTTTTTATATACTTGGCATTCCTGAGTGGCATTTCTTATTCTTTGCTCCCTGGCATAGTTATCATTATCTGATAACTCGGGCCATTTTTTGTTTTCAGCCCAATCACCAGATCTGTAGTCTTTTTTAAAAAAAAAAAATGATTTATTTATTTTATGTATATGAGTACACCATTGCTATCTTCAGACACACCAGAAGAGGGCATCAGATCCCATGACAGATGGTTGTGAGCCAACATGTGGATGCTGGGAATTGAACTCAGGACCTCTGGAAGAGCAGTCTGTACTCTTAACCACTGAGCCATCTCTCCAGCCCCAGATCCATAGTCTTATTTATTAAATTTCTTGGGAAAAAGTAGACTAATAAAATTCACATTAGGTGGCATTTATTTGAACACTTTACTGTACCTATCAGCCCTCAGCTTTGGCTACAAAGAACTGCTTTCTGCCCACCCTTTCCTCTCTTCTTTTCTGCACCTCAACCCCTGCAAAGGGCAGGCAGGCTTTGGGCAGCAAATGCATAGCCTGGGGCTTAGGATTGCTTTGTAATTGGTCTCTGCACCTCCTCTTAGAGTGACAGCATGAAGTAGACTTTTAGAATTCAAATAGAAGAGCTGTTTCTTATCTTTCTTATCCTTTTAAAAAAACTATGGAATTCTTACCATAACCCCTCAACCACTGTTTTATATAACTGGTTCACAGTCAAGTGATAATATGAGTTCCTTAGCATTTGGGTGATTGGAGCTTTTATAATTGTATACCAGCATGTGCTGTATCACATTACATTGTATGAATGAATACATAGCAGTTTATTTACACACTGTAAATACCTTTTCAGTTAAATGTCTACTTCTTTACAGAAAACTTTGGGGGATCCAGAGCAGTCAAGGATGACATGCCAAAGATGTCTGGAGGCAAGGAGATAGTTGACAAGGGAGGGGTTTTAAAGTGTTTTCAGATACTTAACTCCATTGAATAGAGGAGGGATTTAGCGCCGTAGGCACCATCTAGTATTAGAAGCAGGAACCTGAGTAGTAAGGTCAGGCTAAACTAAAAAGCTTATTAAATCATACTAAAAGCTATAATAAACCATTGAATCTTAAGATGTTTTATTTTAAGATTTGTGTTTCAGAAAGATCTTTATTATTAAACTGCAGTCTCTATTTGGCAAGCAAGGAGATAGGAACTCATTGGCACAAGAGGAAGAATGAAGTCAGAACTGAGAGGGTTTACAGCAAA
The DNA here is from genome assembly GCA_902729485.2 of Mus minutoides. Lineage (NCBI taxonomy): Eukaryota > Metazoa > Chordata > Mammalia > Rodentia > Muridae > Mus > Mus minutoides. The sequence continues at coordinate 2,047,651 of LR749585.1, forward strand.
TGATTGATAACAGTGACAAGCACGCCTTATCCTCATGGTGTTAATAGGAATACTGCCTCTCTAAGTCTGTTCAGTAGATCAAATCAACTCTTAGCCAACAACAGCAATAACTGCTCTTGTTAAATATCCACCTGGAATTTTAACCAGGTCTATTTTTGAACTTATAAGAGAACAACTCCAATCTACTTTCTTAGAACTTGTCGTTCATATTACACACATTAACAGTTGATCATCAGTTAGCACATGATTATAACATTTTGTTATTCAACTAGAATTCCTATATCAGATTCCTATATATGATGAATATAAATGAGCTAACAAGGCGTGTAGTCATGTAGCCAGTTAACAAAACTAGGGTTAGTACCTGAGACACCTTGGTTCTTCACAGACCATTCCTAACATTTGGACATGTTTTTATGGTTGAAAGCTGTTTTCATCATGGGTTAAAAATTCAAATTGTGCTAAAAAGGTGGCTCCTCAGAGGACCCAGGTTTGATTCCTAGCACACACATAGTGGCTCACAGCCATCCACATGTTACATACTTGCATTCTGGCAAGACACTGATACACAAAATAAGTAAATCTTCACTGTTTTAGGTCTATTTGTTGTCACATAAGCTAATGGCGGTTACAGCGTGCTTACTTACCTAGGCTGTTTAGTTCACAGCATCACACACAACATTTCAAATAAAAGCGTTTAATTACAGGTATTTTCTCATAATAGCACAGTTTTCACAATTATTACCAAGTCAGAAAATACCATGGCTAGTGAGATGACTTGTAAAATGGTCTGCTCCACAGGCCTGGCATTCTGAGTCCTGGAACCCACATTGGAAGGACAGACTGGACTCTGCAAGCTCATACACTTAGATATGTGGGGTGTATACGGTAGTACATAGTTATCGGGCATTAAGTTTAGACAATGAGAAAACCAAAGACGAGTAAAATATGTTATGGTCTCTTCACCTGGAGTTTACATGTTGTGTGTGTGGTGTTGGAAGGCTTCTTAGAACCAGGAAGAAAGTCCTGTGGCTGGCTCTGGTGCAGTTTGTAAATGAACCCATTATGTGTCATTTTCAGATTTGGATGGTGCACTACTCTCAGGGCCTGATGGTGAGAGGACCATGAATACAAATTTATTGGCTGAAGCCTGCAGTGGTCAAGATGCTGGAGATGCTGCTGGTAGGTACAGTAAGATTTTTGGCAAGAATGTATCTGAGAGGTTCTGAAGACTGTAGAGTGCTAGTGAGCCTACTTGGCTAGTTGTGTGTAAATGCTTCCAATTAGAGACCAGTCTCAGGTTAGTTAAGGTTGTGGTGACTTTAGGAACTTGGTAAATGTAAATTGGTATGTTTGGTTTTGGTTTGGGGGTAGTGTCTTGACACATGGCCTCACATACATGCACACAAGCACAATCATAAAAATAAAATTTAAAAACTCATAAAAATAAATTTAAGGAAAATGTTGATAAATTCTAAACAGTGATATTTAAAGCAATTTTACTTTGGGAAACATTGAGTATGAAGGCTAAAATTACATAACTATTATTGTAAATAAAATAGATTAACAGAATTGTACATAAATCTGTTTTGTAACCCCATAAAAAGTAAAGCTTCGTAAAGGTTTTCTATTGCTACATTGTGTGTGTACATACTTGCCTTACCAAGAAGAAAAAGTATCTATACCTTAAGTTTAAAAAAGAAATACTATTTTGTCCGTACATCTTCTGGCACTGAGATGAGATACATCTGGGAATTGGGAATTGGCCTTCTCTACCTTATGGGTACCAGTGACCCTAGTCAGATGATCAGGCTTAGCAGCAGGTAGTTTTACATTGAGCCATCCCACTGGCTGCTTGCATATTAATGGTGTATGAAGAAAAGCCTGGAACTTGAAGTATTTTTTAAATCTAATTCTTGCATTGTCAGTTTATTACTTCTAAATATAATTCTGTGTGTGTGTGGCAAGTACCATTTGAGTGTATTAACGGATTTAATATGATTTCTGAGGTCAGTTTTTTGAAGTATTTTGAACAAATAAAAAATATCAGGTATTTCTTCAAAAAATATCAGGTATTTATTCAACAAGTAAAAGTCATGTGTGTTTTGGACATTAGAAGCACAATGACCTGTTGTCTGATGTCCTGTTAGTAACAAATCTGTTACTTAATTACTTAAGGAATATGAATCATAAAGCCCCAACTCAGGTAAGAAGTGTGAAAGTTGAAACTGACAGGCTGCTAGTCCAGGCTGCCACCCCGTCCCATCCCCGCCCCATACATGATAACAACAATGTACTTAGGATTATAGCCTTAAAAGGCTTTCTTGAATTAAACAACAACAAACCAAAACTATATATTCCAATTTCAAGACAATTTTATGGTGGTAATACGGCGCTTTAAAAAAAAAATCTCAGGTTTGTTTTGAGACAGGGTTTTTCTGTGTAGCCCTGGCTATTCTGTATTTCTCTGTAGTCCAGGCTGGCCTTGAAATCAGAGATGCAGTCAATGCCTCTGCCTCCAGAGTGGTAGGATTAAAGGTATGCACCAGCACCCAACTCCCAAAGATCCTTTTTTAACTTTCTTCTATATGTTCTCTTACCAAAGAAAATCTTAAATTATTCTAACTTTTAAGGGGGACAATATTTCTAGCAAATGAGAAAATTTTATATTTATGAAATCCAGGAGTTTATGGGAAGAAAATTTTTACTACAGATAGCACCCTTTCCTCAAGTACTAGCAACTAGAGGTGTTATAAAGGATGGAGTCTCTCAGACTTTGCAGTCTTTACTGATAGAAGCAAGAAGCAGAGACTAAAGTCTCATCTAAAAAGTTAAAATGCTCCAAAATCAGAAGTTTGTGAACAGCAACATAATATTCTTTAAAAAAAAATTCTGGATTTGTGAGCATGAGATTATGGAATTTTAGAATTAGATATATTCTACCTACATTACTATATGAATACGTTTTGTGCATGCCTATATTGGAAAGGAATGTTGCAGGCAAGTCAGAGTTAAAAGTGCCTTGCAGTGGGAGCATATTTACTACCATGGAAAAACTAAACAGAGGTCCTTATTGTTGGAACTGAGCAGCCCAAAGGGGCAGTTGGAGAGAAGGATTTCATCAGGTTAGTCTTGGTTTGGCTATAGAAAGTGCAGACTTTCACTGTGAGTTAGATGGGTGAGGTAACCCTTGTTCCTTGCAGCCTGTCAGGCTTTGTATTAGCTTGGTTTTGGTTTATACCAGTTTTTTGAAACAGGGTCTTACTCTTCCTAGTCTGACTTTATCTCAGCCTCCCATTATTGGGATTTTATTGTTTTAAAAAAAGAATCTGTGGGAGGTGTGGTGGTACAAGTGGGTGGTGAGACAGGGGGTCCCAAGTTAAAGGTCGTTCTCCCCTACATAGCAAGTTCAAGGCCAGCCTGGACTGCATAAGGCCATGTCTCAAATTGGAAAAAAAATGAAATTGCTGTGGCTGAGTGCCAACTGGGAAACAATTTGGCAGCCACTAAAAAAGAAGCCACACACTAGAATTGATGGTTGATTTGATCAAGTGGCAAAAACTAAAGATAAATGTATATCTATAGATGTATCTGTGTATATATCTATATATCCTTATACAGGAAAAATCTTTGACCCAATAAATTATATATAAATTTTAAATAGGATTAAATTAAGAAAGAGGTAATTCCTGACTGTGTTCTGGTTTTTGTTACTGTAGACTAGGCTTTTGTTGCTGTTTTCTGTGGCTTTTTTTTCCCCCCAATTAAACTCAGACTTTTGGAGGTTCAGGTGTTTATATCCTTGGAGTATGGGAATTGAATCTAGGACCTCGTGTTTTTGTTCAGGTTTTGGAGGGAAGACAGAATGGGAAGGAATTGGGTAGTTTTTTGAGATTGGGCTTCCTTGTGGCACATTGCTGACTCTGAAGTCAATCTCCCAAGTGCTAGTATCCAAGTGTGAGCCAGCATATGCAGCTTGATTTAGTTTATGTTAAAATAGCTTATCATTGTTCTTATAATTGTATTTTATTTTCTCTGGCTCTAATTAAGAGTTTTTCCCAACCATTACTTCAAAATCACTTTTCAATTGTACTAGGAGCATCACATGATTTCAAGTATGGTTTGATGCCTGGCACTTCAAGTGATTTCAAGTATGGGTTGCTACCAAGTACTTCAAATGACTTCAAATTCGGATTGCTACCGGGTGCTTCAAATGATTTCAAGTATGGATTATTGCCAGAATCTTGGCCCACACAAGAAACGTGGGAAAATGGCAAGTATTGGTCAACTAAACAACTACAAAATTCTAAAATTCCATGATTAAGCACTTCCCAGCTGTGTTAATAATTGTTATTCCTATATGGTTAAACATAGTATTGATAGGTGGTTTCTCTTTAATAATATATTAACCAGTACTTTTTTCCCTTTAAGGTGACTCATCTCTAATCATGAACAAGTTGAAATGCCCTCATTGTAGCTATGTAGCCAAATACAGGCGAACACTAAAAAGGCACTTGCTCATTCATTCTGGAGTAAGATCATTTAAGTGTGAAATTTGTGGAAAGATGTTTACTAGAAGAGAACACGTAAAAAGACATTCCCTGGTAAGTGCTTTGAAGTGCTGCTGACCATGGAGGTGCGCAGCATATACTTGGCAAATTTAAGGAAGTATGCTAAGCTGCTTTAAACAGAATTATTTTTGAGGTGATATTGTACTTCATTTAGAAATAGTAACTGTCTTTTCATTACTAATTGTATGGCTTAATTTGAATGGCTCAAATGCTTTCTTTATCTGTACTACTCTTTTCCTCTTTCAATTAGGTGCATAAAAAGGATAAAAAATACAAATGCATGGTGTGTAAGAAGATCTTCATGTTAGCAGCCAGTGTTGGAATAAAACATGGTTCTCGACGCTACGGAGTATGTATGGACTGTGTAGATAAATCACAGCCAGGAGGACATGAAGTTGTAAATCAGGGACAAGATACAGAGTTCCCTCGGGATGAAGAGTACGAGGAAAACGAAGGCGGCGAGCCCGATGAAGAGCTGGCAGAAGACGGACAAGATGAGAACGATGCACCTCGATGGGAAGAGTCAGGAGGCGTTTATGTCTCTGGATGATTAGCTGGCCTACTATATTCCTCACAAATGCTGCATTGGACGTACTATGAATCGACAATTCGGATTGTTGAACTTGAAGGCTTGCAAAATATGGTACATGCTGGATGGTAGTTTTGTTGCTGTGAAAAACTGTAGGGTTAAAGCCTTATAGCAAAAAAAAATTTTTTATATTTGCACAGGACTGTACAGCAAACAACCATGTGGTTGGATACATGGAGTCCTCATATATTTCAGTCAGTTGTCAAATTAAACTATTTTTTATTTATAGGATATACAGTTAACTATTTGGGTTGTATGAAAATATAGTCCTTGTCCTTTACAGAGCTTGCTTACATTCATGTGCCATTTAACATGAATGAGGACAACCCATTTATGGAAGTGCAGTGACAGTTGACCCAATCACTCTGTCAATCAAACCACTCAGGCTAGTTTGTACTAGTAGAGTTTTGTTTCTATTTTTATTTTATTAATTTTATTTTTTTTAATACAGATTTTCAGTGAGGGGCTTTTTCAACCCCATTGGTTCTATTTTCTTGTATATTTTTTTTTTCATTTTATTTGCTTCATAACTTAAACCAAGTCTCTTCTAGTCTTAGATATTATTTCTTAATTTTGTGCTGATAGGCATGCTTATAAGAACTGGAGAGGTAATTTATTGGAATGAACTAACTGGCTCCCTGCCCTTCCTCCCTTTTTTGACATGAATTTTACTACTTCACAAATGAAGAATGATGTTACAAAGTTACCACGTTGAAGCTGACACATACCACTAAAATGATTATGACTTAGAAGTAACTTTCTCCTGCTGCTCTAATCTGATAAATGGTTACTATATGATGTGTTCTGACATGGGTTTTGGTTTTGGGTATCTGTTACTTTGGCACTATTCTTGTTTGCCTCTTAGTGTACTATACCTCAGCCTTATTTGAAATATGGAAGTCTAATTGAAGAATAGTCCTAGGAAAATACATAAAATGATTTGTTTTATAATTCATCCCCCATGTCCAGTTTGGTTAGCTTGTTATGCAATATAAGTGAAATATCAGGTTTTTTCTCCTGTGCCCCTTTTATCATTAAAATGAACACAAAATGTGCATTCTCTTTTGTTTCATACTTACCGGGATGTTGAGTGTTTTTAAATTGTAGCTGATAATATATTTTTTCCATTCCTTAAAGTCACCACACCTCGATGAAATCTTTATAGTCTCCATGATTCAGCAATCTACAAAAATACTACAAGTAAAATTTTGAGCCTTTATTGTTGCATTATCTAAATTCCTCAGGAGTCAGAGTTCTTCATGCAGTTGAGACTTAGTTTATGCAGCCAGGTGACCGACGACTGAGCGGACATTCTCAGCAAGCAGCTTGTAACAGGCTAACGTGACATGTGTCAGGAGCAGAGCATATATATAAAAAACAGAGACACCATATTTTCAACTTTGTTTTAAATACAAATTGAGTATATTTTCCTATTTTATATCAAGTAACTAAATTGTGACAGTTGTGTGGAAGAGCCCACAGAGCTGCTTTGACAGATATAATCTTTTTGGTGCTCTGTCTGTTCAAAGTTGAAAAGTTGATTTTTCTTTTTGAAAGAGACAAACTTCATCATCGCCTCTGATTTCAGTAGAATAATGGTTTGATATTGGACAGTGACTTCCTGCATGGATAAATCAGAGATGAAGTAGTCATGTTACATGGTGAGACCCACCTATTGCCCTCTGACCTGTATGGCAGTCTCTGCATCCCTCGGGGATGACCGAAGAGTTCATTCTGATTTTTGTTTGAAATGAAGAGAACACCTTATTCTCTGTGTTTGAAACAAATGAGTGAAATGTAATTCTAGAAAAGTCCAAAGTAGACATAGTTGGGCAGAGATATTATGATGAAAAAGTATTTTAAACGTAAAATGTTGTGCTTTGTGAATATGTAAGTATAGTATAAAGATTTCTTTCATCCCACCTATCCCCTTCCTTTAAAATAAACCATAGTTTACAATTGGTAGATCTGTCTATATATAAATATATATTAAAGAGCAAATATATATATTTAAGAAAAGATCACCTAAATCTGCTTTATTAGACAGTAGTTCACTTATTGCATAGAAACTGGACTTGGCTTTACATTCTTAATGTACTTTATTTTACTCGAAATATGACCTTATCTTGAAACAGAATTTCCTTTATTACTTAAATCATTTATGTATATCTGGTAAATTATGACCAAATTTTTGTTAGATTGCACACAGTAAATTGAAATACACATTTGGTACACTACGGGATTGTTGTGCTTTTGTTTGCTTTTAGTTGGAAACAGGTTTGATGTAGATGACTTATTACTGTTAATTTAAAATATTCTATAATTGTCCATTGCCTTTTATGTCGTGTTGTGACAGATTTGGCTATATTTTTAGTCATCTGAAATATACTTTAAAAAGTTTGTTTTAGGTAATCCAAAGGAAAAAATGTTTATACTCTTGAATATATATTTGCCTCAGCCTATATAAAAGTTTCTTTGAAGTAAACACTTTACCAGAAACAGAACTGACAGATTTTTCTACTTGCTGACTGCCTAAGTTATTTTGTTTCATGGTCTTGAGACCTTTTCTCTAAACCTTTTTTTAAAAGTAGTTTTAGTACTAAGGTATACTACTGGACGCTCCTATTTTTTTAAGTATATTCCTTTTCTGACAGTACAACTTCAGGAAGTTGATAAATCTCTAAGAAGTTTTGATTGGTCTCAGAAAGGTAATGGATTGAATACTCAGAATTTTGTCTAAAAGTCTGGCAGAGTTATGTTGTACATTTGGTGAAGTTTTTCATGTAATTTATATTTTAAATAAAATATTTTTAGAGTTTTTAATTTTAATGAAGGGGAAGAACATAAACTTTCATATTCCACAGTGGTAATACTATGTTATAGATTCAGATCATGTGTTATTCTCCCAGACAGTTTCTTCCATATGGTCTCTCATTTGTCAAGGTTCTTGACTCTCATATTTTTTTTACTAGACAAGTTGCTAAATTTTAGCACCCTAGTTATCAAGAGCTTAGTGTGTGTGTGTGTGTGTGTGTGTGTGTGTGTGTGTGTGTGTATGTGTGTGGTGCTGGAAGAGGAAACTGGACAATAACAAGTAGCTGAATTTGGGGGCAGAATACTATTTGGCTTAAGTAGAGCCATCCTAATAAAAGAGTGAGTTAATTCATTGCAGAAAACCTCAAGCACAGTAAGTACACAGTGCATATTAGTTGTTTAATAATAAATGTGAACCAAGAGAAAAAGTAAAAGCTGGTAGAAAGGGATAAGTCAGGGAAGTGAGGGGCCGGGACTTGCAAAGGGCCCGAGGATGAGGAGTGGGTGTGGGAGGCATGACCGGAAGGAAGCTCTGGGAAACATGGAGTGAGAGATGGAGTTCTTGGGTTTATGACTCAAACTTTCTGGTGTGCCGACACTTTTGTGTTGTCTGCCTTATTTTATCTAACCTATAAGGTAGGTGCTATTCTATTTTACAAATAAGGAAAGGCTCAGAGAAACTCAGACCTCGGCTTTGTAGAGCGGGGGATTGATTAGTCAGGTCTGGTTCTGAAGCCCTGACTCTTCCTCCCTGTGAGATGCTCTGTTAGTAGTCCTGTTCTCTTTGGAAGTTGCTTTTGTCACTTTGACTCAAGCACGCCTCACTGCCATCCTCTGTGAGTGGCTGGGATAGTTTCACTTTTAAAAGGATGGTTTTACAATATGAAGAACTAGATGGAAGCCCCAGCTTGTGTGCCGTTCACACCCGGATCCTTAAGCTTAACTATGGTACCTAATCTACACAGTCAGAACTAACAGGGGTTTTCTTAGTTTAGGATTTAAAGTAGGATTATTTATTTTGTTTCTTCCCTATCTGCTGTATCCCAGTCTTCAAGTGAAGTTGAACAAGGTAGTTTAAAACATGTTAGGGATAAGCACACTTTGAAAGATGTTTTCTTGCCCTGAATTTTAGGGCACTGGGCACTAAATTTGTAATACACTAGCTATTGAAAACAAAATTTGGGGTTTAAGAAAGGGATGATTGAGGCCATTATGATATGGGAGAAACGGCATCCTAAACACTGTAAACAGAACTCTTCTGCCTGCTGTTTGTAAAAGCTCTCTGGCAAGATCTTTTACAAAGACCAATTTTCTTTTTTAAATGTAATTTACCTACCTAATATTTAAATGTCCTGAGACATGTATGTAAACTTCCAAAACCTGTTTGTCTGTGTATTTAGAAAATACACAAGAATCTTTATCAAACAAAAAATATAAACTTGTGAGCACTAAACTGCTTCTGGCTTTGTGAATTTTATTGCTCCTAATTGTGATTTATTTGCAGGTGTGCTAGTTTAGACTCACTGGGAAACACCTTTGTAAGCTTCGACATTGAAATGCTTTTGTAGTTGCAGTTTACGAGTTTGAATCACAGACTCTGAGGAGGGTTGCTGTTGGTTTCTTGGTATGGAAGTAAGAAATAAAGCTACCTCTTTGCAAGAATTCTTTTACTAATAGATAGCAGTGGCTTGTATTCATTATACTTTTAGAATTTTTACAGGATTTAAGGAACATTCAAAAGTTCCCTCTAATCACTTCTAATCACGTCTCTTGGAAATGGGATTGAGACTCAAAGGTGAAGCACTACCTTATATATACTGTATATTAGACAAAACATCAACTTACAAACAAGTAAATATATAAGATTACAACAAGCCTTTGAAAATTTACTTGCTGAGTACACAGGCTAACTTCAAAATCAAGGCTGTGTGTCCCAACCTCGGAATTCCAGGATTACTAATATCATCTACTGCAACCAACTTTTTGAGTTACTAATAGAACAAAGGTTGGTGATGGGCAAAGGAAGGTGGGGTTGGGGTGACGGAGGCATGGTGCATATGTCAGGTATGGAATTAAGATGTGTTCCGTGTTTCAAGAGGGAATGATTAGGAACACTTAAGATTAAAGAGCAGTTTTGAAGTTTTCAAAGATGAGATGGGGGCGGGGCAGTTCCACCACTGAGGGTTCTAGATGTGAAAAGATTGGTTGATAGCCACCCTGGCTAAAGCAGTATTAGCCAAATAGGTTTGTATTACAGTGAGTCTTAATACATTTAGAGAGTCAGAACCATGATAGTTGCCAACTTTATCTCCTTGCTTAGCACATGAAGTAAAATTGATAAAATGTGTACTATGTGTGTGCAGATATCTTACGAAGACTTGTATTAATGCTAATAGGCAATTTAGAAGTCAAGTTTAGCCTTAAGTGAAATGCTGTGTAAGCTTTTCACTACAAATCAGTGTCATAGTGGGAGCTGGCAAAAAAAAAAAAATTATTTTTTGGATTTATGACAGAATGGTTTTAGAACTAAGCGTGGCATGGTGGCTCACTTTAATCCCAGCCTCCCTGGAGGCAGAAACCACAAGGCCAGCCTCGTCTAAATACTAGGTTCTAGGGCAGCCAAAACTACAGAGGGCACATGTCTCAAAAGAACCAAAGAATTATTTAGTTTTAGAGTTTAGTCATTGGCATGATTATCACTCTATAAATTCTAGAGTTATTAAAACGAACTGGAGGAACTCTAAAACAAACAAGGTGCCCCAAGCTGGCTATAGGAGCCTGCCTCTGACCCTAGTACACGAGGTAGAGACATGCCTGGGCTCCTAACCGCAAGTTCTTACTGTGCCCTCCATCTTTCTTTCCACAGGATCATAGTTCAGTTTCTTCAAAATATGGTTCCGTCTTAAAATTTGGCAATAAAAAAATGTACTAATTTTCAGTTTAATTGGGTATCTGCTAGGTCTTAGGGACAGAAGACTGATTTCTTGGTACACATCACAGCAGTTACTTCGAGAAAAACAGTTTCAAGACAAGTGGAAAATTGAGTCAAACAGAACCAGAGAGTTTATTGCAATGACATCATAGACAGTTTCAGGGCCCAGGACTCCTGAAGCCTCATTCAGTATGCCTCCAACTTTTTCCATTTGGAAGTATTGCCTGCTGTGAAATAACAGTGATCATTTGAGCCTTAGGGGCCCCCTTTTCTACCAAGTATAGAGCATGCACGGCTGACAGGCCATACTTCAAGATGAAATGACCAAACAACCTGCAGCAAACAGCATTTGTGATTTATATTTACACTATCATCAATGTTTAGAATGCTTCAAAGGATTAACCACTTGCTACCAACCCATTGGACCAGGCATTTTAGTTGCAAGGTTTTTGTACTTGTTAAGAGGCATATTGGATTTTGTCATAAGAGAGTTAACCCCTGTCAGGTTGTCCCCGTGTTTTTAAAATTGTGTGTGCAGGCATGGATGCTGTGGTCCATATGAAAGTTAAACCATGAAAGACTAACTTAGTGGGGCCATTTCTTTCTGCTTTTATGTAGATTCCAGTGGTTAAAAAACCTTTATTCACTGGGTCAACTCCCACCATTGTTTTGAGACAGGGTCTTTAGCTGCAGCTAGCTCAGATTTTGCTGTGACTGGAGTTCATGGTGGTCTTCCATAATGCTAGGATTACATGCATGTGCCACCACACTGCTTTTGCACCCCTTAATAATCAAATATTTGGTCAGTTTTAATTATCTTGACATGTGCATCCATAGAAGTCGGCGATTCCTTTTTACTCAGGATTCTGATCAGTGTAGGAACTAGACTTGTTTTAAGGAAACATAATAAATCTCTGGCCATGAGAGCACTCCAGTGGGCAGCATACACACAGCCTTAAACAATGAGTGGGCAGACTAACCACTGGGCCACATTTGGACACAGAAGAATGCCATCCCCTCATAACCCCCATGATGACTTCTTTCCTTTCTAGGGCTGGAGGTGTACAATGGGAAAGGCTAGCACCATCAGCTAACAAGCATAAGACCCTTTCTATCACAGTATTGATTAAGTAGGGAGACCTTAATAGGCGGCCAATGGTTCCCTGCCCTGCTGTCCAATGTGTTTCCATGTTTTGACACCCTGGTTCCCAAGAGGGAAAGCACAAATCCATCCAGTTCAGACTTTGACTTGCTGATTAAAACCAGGGACCTTTCTAATACAGGTGGATTTGTGCTCACAGTCTGTCCAGTAGCTCTTTAGGACAGGGTCCTAAAGCACAGAATCTTAGTATAGGCTGGCCTGGAACTCCCTATGTAGTTCAGACTCTCTCAGAACTGGATACAATCCCTCTGCCTCAGCCTCCTGGATGCTCGAATTACAAATGTGAACCAATACACCTGTCTAAAGGCTCCGCTGGGTTGGGGCAGGGTGGTGTTGAACCTGGAACCTGGTGTTGAACCATGTCTTCTTGGGACATGGTCTCTTGCTAAGTGTGGTTACTCTTGGCCAGCAAAAGCACCAGAAATATGTCTTCACATCCTCCATGCAAGGGCTCTGAACTTGCAAACACTCTACCAACTGCCTTTTTTCCCTTTAGGTCCAGCTGTGATTGAGTACTGTACTGCTGGCTCAACATTCATATCAGGCCCTCATTAATATCTATTCAATGTCATTACTTCTAAAGTTTGTAACCTGAAAACCCTGAGTTGAGCTGCTGAATGAATGAATTTCTAACACTGGGTACTATCAAATTGAATCAGAAATCTGTTATCAGATGTACTGATTTCCTGTTGTAAGACCACACAAGGACTCTCATATTCTGTGGAGGTGTCAATAAATACATGCTAATTTTTTAAGACTGAAGATCTTACTACCTATTTTCCATTTAAAATACACTTTAAAATTGTGATGGTACATACTAATAAACCAGCACAAGTGGGTAGAGGCAGAAGGATCAGGAGTTCTAGTGATTGACTGTTTAATGAGTTCAGGACCAGCCTAGGTTATACAAGACCTTGTTTGGAAAACACTAACATGTTTCTCTTTATATTAAGGTTAAACTTAAGGGCTACAGTCTGGTTTCTTTTCAGATTGTATGTCTTTTACTCCTTGGACTTTAGGGGATATGGATGTAGCTCAGTAAGGATTACTTGCCTGGCATGTACAGGCCCTAGGTTCAACCCCCCAAATGTCTATGAGTTTGGTTCTAAAGGATCTAAAGTTCTGTTGCTGGGGCTACGGACATGGCTTAGCACTGGCTGTTCTTGCATAGGAACCTGGTTCAATCCCCATCACCCATGGGGCAGCTTACAACTGTAACTCCTATCCCATACATGCAGGCAAAACACTAAGATACATTAAAAACAGAAAAGTTCTGGTGCTCTTGCATCTAATGAGACTTCCAGCAGGAGTGTCTATAATCAGAAAAGGCAGAATACTGCAGGGAACCTAGTCACAGGATAATGACTGATAATCCAGTGCATCACAGCCTCAATACTGGTGTCAGCAGGCAAATGAAATTAGTAAATGGAATTGAAAAAGCTTCTAGAAGATAATTGCCAAGTCCACCCAGTCAGCATTATTGAGCATTACTAATGGCTGCATCCATTGACACTCCTTTATTTGACTCCATAGAATTGGCCGTCCCAGCTTGGGTCAAATGGTGCATACCTATAATCCCAGCTATTTCGAGGGCTGAGGCAGAAGGACATAGTGTGAGGAGTCTGAAGCCAGCCTGGGCTGCATAGACCCAATACCAAGTGGAACAAAAGATGGAGATCCCTAGCATTCTTTCCTGTCGTGTTCCTTTCAGTTATAGTGATCACAGTGGTTAATCTTTGACTTCTCCCTGACCTCTCGTCGGAGCTCTTGAGTATTTAGATGGCACCACATCTAGATGTCGTTTGGTGCACACAGGCTCCTCAGGCACACTGCCTACTTAGGTAATGGCTCCTTGGTTGCTATTGGACATTCTCAAAGGTCTTGAGCTTCGTTTGACTCTATTGCAGTGAACTGATAGTTGCAGTGGCAAGGCCACTTAGAAAGATGAACTACTTTGGGCTGGGGAATGCGGCTCAGTTGCTGGAATGCTGGCCTAGTACGCGCAGAGCCCTGGGTTTGATTTCCTACACCAGGTAAACCCAAGCACAATTGTGCACAGCTGTAATCCCAGCACTGAACTGGAGGCAGGAGGGCTGTGTAGCAGGGTGGGAGCCACCCTGTGCCCAGCTGGACCGGCCATATGTGTCTCTCACAACTACAGCGGGAGCCACCCTGTGCCCCACACCATGTCATTTTAGTTGAGAACCTTCAGTAATTCTTCCTTGAACTAAGTGAAGTAGAAATCTCCTTTCTTGGAGCTCCCACTCAGCAAGCCTTCCTCCCATCTCCACAAGTCTCCATTGGACGGGATGCGCTCTCACCTGTTGAGTAGTGGAATCGGGAGGGAGGTGTAGTGGATCCGAGGCATACTTAGTGCCTTAGCAGCTCATCGTGCCTGGAAAGAGTCCTCTTTCTCCGTGAGAACCCATGCTTGCAATGATCTAGGCTTCACTTTGAGCCTAAGAATTGAACAGTTAATGTGAAAGACTCATGCAAGGGAGAGGGGACAGAGCACCTAGAGAGAGCGCTGTAAAGCATCATGTCAATTGCTGTACTTGGTTAGCGCTTGGAGAAGCCATCTTAACCTCATGTTAAACTTGCAATGTGGAATCAATGTATATGTGCTTTAAGAATTTCATAATTTGGTTTAATGCAGCATATTTTAATACATATTTAATTACTAAATTCCTTCCAGAAGATATATTGCAGAAGACTAGAGGCTTTCTTCTTTAATTGCATTTCAGATCAGTATCTAAAAGAAATGAGAAATATTTTTATTTTTCTTATTAAATTCTTATGAAACCAAATCTCAAAGTCTCAAGCCTTTTTCTTTCATTCTTTTTTCCCTTCCTTTCTTTCTTTCTTTCTTTCTTTCTTTCTTTCTTTCTTTCTTTCTTTCTTTCTTTCTTTCGGTTTTTTGTTTGTTTTTGTTTTGTTCTTTTTCTTTTTGAGACAGGTTGTCCTATGTCGCTATTCCTGACTGTCCTGAACTCACTATGTAGACCAAGCTGACCTCAAACTCAGAGATCTGCCTGCCTCTGCCTTCCAAGTACTGGTGTGAAGGCCGCCATACCTGCATCTCAAGCTGTTTCTTATTGTGCTTCTTTTCTCCTTTTTATACAGTGCATGCACGCTTTGTGTGTGTGTGTGTGTGTGTACGCAAGCACTCGTACACAAAATGCACACACATGCGTGACAGAATGCCTGTAAGCACCCGTTGTATCAGTGTCCTGCTCTGTCACTTTCCACCCTACTCTCTTGAAACAGGTCTCTCCCCAAACCTAGACCAAGGCTTCCAGGCAGCAATGATGTCCCCACACCCAGCACTGCTGGGATTACATCTACAAAGACCCATGCCTGACCTTTTTTGTGGGTGTTGGGGTTTCAAACATAGGACCTTTTGTTTGCACAGCAAGAATTCATCCAGTTGGCATGTCCCCAGCCTTGTTTTGTTCTTTGAGGTCTCATAGAGCTAAGGTTTGCCTTGAACTTGCTGTTGCTGAAGAACTGTTAATCTTATACTTTAGAAAAAAAAAAAATGTCTGGTGGGAGAATGACAGCAGGCCCGTTTTTATAGCCAGTCCTGACACTTATTGCTCAATAGCATATTTCTGAATTTCAACCTTCAACTATATGAGTCAAGTTGAGCTTGGTGGCACATATCTGAAACCCCAGCACTCAGGAATCCTGAGGCAAGAGAACCTTAAGTCTGAGGCCAGCCTTGGGCTACATGGGAAGAACCTAGATAGATAGATAGATAGATAGATAGATAGATAGATAGATAGATCAATGGATGGATAGATAGATAGATAGACCCCATGGTAATAGTTTTCCCAAATGTACTTCCCAAAGTTTATTGCACACCATTTGAAAGAGACTACCACAGACTTCATCTTTCTCTTGTTGAAGAATCCAAGACTAGGAGAGAATCCAGGGCGATGCAAAGCAGCTGCGGGGGCCACGTGCCGGAGCGCTGAGGCCGCCACGCCATTTGCAGTGGTTCTCACTGAGAAGCAGGATTGGACTCGCTGGGACAGCAGTGGTGTTGAAGGTCCTGTGTGCTTTTCTCTAGATCCTGCCACTCCCTAGTCTCACGTTCTACGTAAGCCAGCTCTTCAGAATAGGGTTGCTTTTGTTTGCTTTCTTTTATGGCTGTGGGATGCATTCAGCCTAGGCCTCAGCATGCCAGGAACACAGGCAGACAGAGTTTTTTATTAGCGTCATGACTGTATACCTCAAAATGGCTACTGGTGGAAATGAGCACAGATAATGTAGGCAAGCAGAAAATAAGTCAGCTTTATGCATATTTATTTATCACTGAAAAAGTCTGCTCCCTACATATATACTGAAAGTAATTTGAAGAAATTCAGGTTTGATGTTCCAAGTATATGATATAGTAATATCCTGCCTTTTAAGAAATCCTATGTAAACTAGCCTGGAACTGAGTGCTCGGTTATCCTAGTTATCCTAGCTAGTGCTCAGGATGTACTCAGACTCACAGAAGTCCTGGCTTAATCTCATGAGTATGTGATTAACAGGGTTGGGTCACAGTACCCAATTGCTGTCCTGATTTTGTGTGTGTGTCTGGGGTGCTGGGGATCAAACAGCACTTGTGCAGGCGAGGAGAGCTCTCGATGCCCTGATTTCTTTACCTACCACGACCACTACCATTCACTATTAATAATTGTCACTGGATTTTATTAGCCTTGTAGCCATCCCTCCCTGAGATTTTACTCATTCACTACTGGGCATGGTTGCATTTGCATGGGCCCGGTGAGTGTGTGGAGGTCAGTTCTCTCCCTCCACCTTCATGTGTGTTTCAGGGACCAAAGCTCATGTTGACAGGCCTGCAGAGTGGGCACTTCTGCTGAGGCATTTCACTGTCCAACCAACTCTTGAGGGTAAGATTCAGGTACTTCCAGAAGAGGGCCCCATGGGAGGGCAAGGTGAATGAGACATGCAGTGACTCTGATGTCACCAAGCTGGGTTACAGTGTGTGGCCAAGCAGTCATAGGGCATTTTTTTTTCCCCCTCAGGGCTTTGAGATCAGCTGGATCCTGCGTTTTATGCTTCATGTTGGAATCACATACATTGATAAAAGGCTTTGGTTGGGGAACTTTTTTGGGTCACCCTGTTTGTCACCCTGTTTTCTGAAATCATTCATGAATCCCTTGGGAGGGCCCATGGCTCTCTCCATGCTGAGAATCAAACGTAGAGCCTTACTTATACTGGGTACTTTGGGTCTGAGCTACACTTCCAAGACCTGATTCATCTTTATTATTATTGGTGTAGAGGGGAGAGTTAAGTTTGGTATTGGGTTTTTTTGATTTTGTTTTTGGTTTGTTTTTTTTTTTTTTTTTTTTTTTTTTTTTTGTGTTGTTTTTTTTTTTTTTTTTTTTTTTTTTTTTTTTTTTTTTTTTTTTTTTTTTTTTTGAGACAGGCTTTCTCTTTAGTCCTGGCTGTTCTGACTAGGCTGGCCTTGAACTCAGAGATCTGTCTGCCTCTGCCTCCATATATATATATATGGAGGGAGAGGCAGAGGCAGGAGGATGTCTCCAAGTTTCAGACCAGCACAGGCCTCCAAAACAAACAAACAAACAAACACACAAATAACAGAAGTTGATTGGAATTGGAAGCTTTCTAGGAAAATGTTAACTATATAACTATAGTCCTTATGTAGTTAGTCAAGAGGGGATATATATATATATATATATATCTTACTGTCTTTATTGGCAAAATTCCTTTTGGGAGATGAATGATTAAGGGACATCATGGTGTCAGTATCTAGCATACAAGAACCTCTTTTGAGATTTTACTTTTATTTTATGGGGGTTTGCCTATATGTATGTCTGACTGTGTGTATCCTTCAGTGCTCACAGAGACCAGCAGAGGGGGTCAGATGCCCTGGAACAGGAGTTACAAATAGTTGTGAGCTGCCATGTGGGTGTTGACAACCAAATCTAAGTCCTTTAGAAGAGCAGCAAGCCATCTCTTGGCTGCCCATGCTCTTCCCTGCTGAGCCCACTATAGTTCTGGCATCTGGCATTCTAGACCCGAGCAAGATTACTGGGTTTATTTTTTAACCACAAGCACAAGGAGCTAAGCTTAACTTTATATTAAAGAAAAAAACTAAAGCAATTGAAACTAAAAACTAACCTACTGAGGCTTATCATTAGTAATTTTAAGGTATTTCTCCCAGGGGTTAATAAGTAGCATATGTTTAAGGCCTTTGTAATTCAGGGATGAAGGCTACCCAAAGATTTCTAAGAAAGCAATAGTTTCCTTACTGTCTCTCTTCATTGGAAGGCAGTATGTGGAAATCTATTGAGGCATACTCTGAAAAGAAGATTTGAACACAGAGTTTCTGACTTGTAAATGTTATCTGGAAGGTTTCTAAATAAGCCACAGTTAGATATGAGCTGGCTTTACTCGTGCTGAGCAGGTCTATTTGGTGACTAATTGAAGTATGTTTTCTCTCACTGTCAGGATTATGAGAATACTGTTGCTAACAATTGTATTTCTTTAGCCCTAATAGAAACATTTTATTTTCCATCAGTAAATATTGATCTAAATTTATATGTATTTACATTGTCTTTTACAGTGTCTATACAAATAGATTTTGTAAGTAATCTACATAAGGTATTTATAAGGAAGTAATCTACATAAGGTATTTATAATGTGACTTTTGTTTGATCAGAACCTCATTCGTAGTGGGCCTGGAACTGTGGCCTCTTGTCTCTCTTGATCAGGCATTTGCAACAAGAGATGCCACCCCGCCCCCGGCCCCCCGCCTCCCCCTCCCCCCCCCCGCCCCCATACCCGCTCCCCCCCAACCTGGTGCTCTGGGGGTCTTAGTTTGTGGAGGGAGCATTTTCTTTGGTCTTGTTTTTGTTTTTCTTTTGGTGTTTTTTGAGACAGGGTTTCTCTGTGTAGCCCTGGCTGTCCTGGAACTCACTCTGTAGACCAGGCTGGCCTCGAACTCAGAAATCCACCTGCCTCTGCCTCCCGAGTGCTGGGATTAAAGGTGTGCGTCACCATGCCAGGCTTGTTTTTGTTTTTAAGACAGCATCTTATATATCTCAGACAGGCCTCAAACTAGCGGAAGATGACCTTGATCTCTCCAGCCCAGTTTACCACCCCGTAAGCCCCGGGAACTACAGGCCTCTGCCACCACACCTGAAGTTTTAAAGTTTATACATTGTTTCATCATCTCTTCCCTCTTTGTATTCAGTCACCGCATATGGTCCAAACATGGTCTCTTCTCCCTTTAGACTTCCTACTTTAGCTATCTAGCAATTTCTTAGAACTGGTCATTGGTATTATTTGTTTGTTCGCTAATTATGTGAAAGTGTAGCCCTGGTTTATATCCACTTTGTAAACCAGGCTGGTCTGGAATCCTCGGAGACACCCCTGCCTCTGCATCCCACCCCCACTCCCCTTTTTTAGTACATCTAGCCTGACTTGGATATAAAGGCATAGCTAAGGATCTCCTAGATTCTCAAGTGAATCTAAAGTGACCTTTAATTCAAACTTAACTGGTTCAAAGATACCTCAATGTTTACATTTTATTCTAGTGTTTGCCTGATATTCCAGGAACAACCTCTTTGTGGCACATTTTCTCAGCCTTAGCCTCGGCTGGCTTGCCCTGACCCCGACCTTCTCATTTAAGCAAAACTGGCTAACAAGTGTAAAAAGAAGAGCGTTGTTTCTACTGTAAATAGCCTTCTGCTGGGATTTTCAATCTGCTCTGGAATCCAAGTGCTTCTTTGAAGATGCCTGTGGTGTTGCTGGCTGTGGGGCAGGCTGGAGCCAAGCAGGTGGGGCCTGGGCCCTCTCCAAGCCTCAGCTACCACTGCCCTCCTTTATCTCCTATGCTTGCTGGCTTCCGGGCTTCCTTTTTTCCTTTCCTTTTCTTTCTTCTTTTCCTTTTGTCTTTTTCTCTTCTCTCTCTCTCTCTCTCTCTCTCTCTCTCTCTCTCTCTCTCTTTCCTGAACTAGGTATGGTGACCTGTAATCCTGGCAGGAAGGTTACTGAGAGTTCGAGGCCATGCTAAGGTCCATAGCTCAAAAAACAAGTCACTAATTTAAGAGCACTGGCATGTAATATTAACAGGAGTAATATTACAGTGGCCTTGTGGTCATGTTCCAGCTTCTATTTTCCATATTTTTGAGCTGTTTGTTTTGTTTAGTTTTTCAAGACAGTTTCTCTCTGTAGCCCAGGGTGTCCTGGAACTCAGAAATCCCCCTGCCTCTACCTCCCCAGTGCTGGAATTAAAGGCGTGCACTACCTCCACCTGGATGAACTTTAATTCTTAAAAGACTCAGTAAGATGAAGTATTTCTTCTATTCCCATTTTACAAATGATCACCAAATTTAGACTTAAAATCAATTCAATAACTTGCACAAGAGGTTTGGGATTTGAGTCTGTCAATCACCATCAGGTGACCACTCACCAGAGGCAGGCCAGGCTAATGAATAGAAACAGCATAAGGACTGGAACAGGGTGATGCTGTGCAGCGCATGCGCATTCTGCTGGTATTGGCCTGAAGATGAAGTCTGTGTATCTCAGACTCCAAGGTAACACGCTTGTGGTCCTGTTCGTCTCATAGGAAGTATCACCTATTCTAAACATTAGTGTTGATGATAGAAAATCGCCAACCCCACACCTGAATCTTAATTGTAGTTTTTCCTGGTTATGTTATTTGTTGTGCATAAAATAAAACTCCCTAACTGTATCATCATTCTGACAACCCTTAAATCCAAGAGTTTTATTTTTATATCTCTATATTTGTAACATATACATTTATATGCTGGTTGCTGAAAATACCTTACTGTGTCCATAGAATAGCTGTTTTGCAAGCTTTGTTTCTGGTGGAATAAAGGCATATATATATATATATATATATATATATATATATATATATATTCATATATACAAGCATATATGTATGCTGATATGTAACATATCAGCTGATATGTGATATACATAATATGTAATATATATGCCAAGACCTAATATTTCACTTTTTGTGGTGGGAGGGCGGAACAGGAAATGGCAGAGAACTTCCGTTTCCATAAGCCAGCCAGATTCCATCATCCAGACTTCAATTGAACTAGCCTTCATAATTTCCAGTACCAGGATTCTGTGTCCAGGAATGGCAGAGCCGTGGGATGGGGTAAATGCCCAAGTATTTAGGAAAGGAACACACCCAACCCCCAGCTGGTTTCCAGCTGCTCTTTGCCAGCAGTTCCTGGGCTGTGCCTGTCTTTCAGGGAAAGCTGGGTCCAATTAAAGGTTTTCCTGTTAGGTGCAAGACTACATGACTCAAGGCAGTCACTGCCCCAGAGAGGCAGAGAGGCCTAAGGCCGTATTTAGGAACTTGCTGTGAAATTGCCTGTTAGTTCTACCCAATATCTCCAGTCTAATATGTATGGCGTGCTAGCAAGTAATTTACCATTTTAAATACATTACAGATTCATGCCAATGTTGTCATTGTTGAAAACTGGCCTTCAAGTTTCGGTTTCCTTAAACCGTGGCAGGCCTATCTTCACAGTGTCCATATTACCTCATATGAGTGTTGCCATGGAACCCTTTAAATCCTTGTTCATAAAAATGTTAGAATGTGTCTTAAAATGCTCTCTATGTGAATAAAAAGCTTCTTCCTAGCAGGGCGTGGTGGCACACGCCTTTAATCCCAGCACTTGGGAGGCAGAGACAGGTGGATTTCTGAGTTCGAGGCCAGGCTGGTCTACAGAGTGAGTTCCAGGACAGCCAGGGCTACTCAGAGAAACCCTGTCTCGAAAAAACAAACAAACAAACAAAACAAACAAACAAACAAAAAACCTTCTTCCTAGAAGCTATTTCTGATGCAGTCTCAGTCCACTTTTTTTGTAAAATTAGAAATGGCTGGCAGTGCTAGTGGGAAACTCATAGTGGTGGACGCAGCCACCTGGGACAGCGCTCCAAGCTGTGCTGTGTGCTTCAAGACAGCTCAGAGAATCACAGCATGGTGCATGGGAAGTTCAGTGTTTGCTGGTAAGGTAAGCACCTGGAACAAAGAGCAATCATGGCTGTCTTGTTCTTGGCTCACTTCTTGTCTTCTTGTGGAAGACAACCAGATGCCTTCTTTCAATTACACAGAATTTTCATTGGGGCTAGAAGCCCACACAAAGTTAGCTAGAATGGCCAATGGAGAGACCCTAATGAATGCAGGACCCCCATGACTTCCATGAGTGAAACACACACAGGAGAGATGAGGCCAAGCTAAGTGCTGAGGAGGAGCAATTAAGGGTTGGTGAGGAAACATGATCATATCTGCTTTTTAAATTATAATTAAAATATTAAAATAAAATAATTTAAAATGAGTTAATTTTAATTAAGAAACATAATTATTTAATTATGTTTAATTATAAACGTAATCCTAAATTTTTACTTCATCTTTTTTCCTTTTGAGACGAGGTCTTATTATGAAGGTCCAGTTAGCCTAGAACTTACGACATTACCAAGCCTGCCTCAGACTTACTCTACATCTACCTTACCAGGCTTTTCTCAGCCTCTCAGATCCTCAGATTAAAGTCAGGCTCTGGCACTGGAGACTGACTTAGTGGTTAGGTGGTCTTGCAGAGGGCTTGGGATCAATAGATACATATATAGATACATCTCTATGACTCTGTGTGTGTGTGTGTGTGTGTGTGTATGTGTCTATTCAAAACACTTATACACATAAAATAAACCTCTTTTTTTTAAAAAAAAAAGAGAGAGAGAGAGAGAGGAAGGAAGGAAGGAAGGAAGGAAGGAAGGAAGGAAGGAAGGAAGGAAGGAAGGAAGAAAGGAAGGAAGGGCATTCACCAGTACACCTGCCTTTATTTATTTTCTTGGCTGTGGGACTGGGGTTGGCCCCATGGCCTCTGGATGCTAGGCAAAGGCTCTCATGGAGCTGCACCCAGCTGTTTGTTTTGTCTTCTAAACTACCTGGCTTTAAACTCTGTCATCTACAACTTGGGTCCTCCTGAATCAGGGATATAGATGGGCTGGACCGCTAGACTTGGCTTTACTCTTGATAATGCTAAGTCACTGTTCCTTGAATCTTTTAAGCCTAAATATTAAGTGTTCTGCTAGTGGCACTGATTTGAGACAAGTTCTCATTGGATAGCCATAGTTGTCCTGGAACTGACTCTGTAGACTAGGCTACCCTCAGGCTCACAGGGGACCCACCTGCTCAGCCTCCCAAGTGCTGGGCTTGGATGTACTGGCACACTTACACAAAAAGTCCTGATTTTTTAAAAACAAAAAATATGCATACACTCACTGGGTAGTTCCCAGGTGCTACCATAGAGTGTGAAAAGATACATCATAGAAACAAAACTATCCTTTTGAAAAAAATTTACAACTGTGTGGCAAATATCATAATCCATATAGATGAACACTGAACTTGCCACCTTTGGAACTGCAATTGAAACACCACCATTAAAGTTGTGTAACAGGGCACAAAGGGCAGGAAAGCAGAATTGGGGACCGACTGTCTTAGGGAAGAAGGGAACCAGCCAACCTCCGTGGTGACAGATGGGTGTGTTAGAGCGAAGGGGAGTAGGCATGTATGCAAAAATGCCAGATGATTACAGGCCACAGCAACTTAACTTGAGCTGGGCAGCACTGACTGGCCCATACCACCCAGCACTCTGGAGGCAGACAGGCGGATTTCTGTGAGTTCAAGACCAGCCTGGTCTACAGAGCTAGTTTCAGGACAGCCAGGGCTACACAGAGAAACCCTGTCTCAAAAACAAACAAACATACACCTTTAAAAGAAACCACAAAAAATGAAAAGAAGAAGAAAAAAGGCCACAGGGGTACTGGGGGTGGGGGTGGGGTTGTTGACACAAAATGTCATCCAAGCCTCAGCGGGACCAAGAGTTCAAGGCCTGCCTAGGTGGTAGATTG
Source organism: Mus minutoides (assembly GCA_902729485.2). Lineage (NCBI taxonomy): Eukaryota > Metazoa > Chordata > Mammalia > Rodentia > Muridae > Mus > Mus minutoides. Next base: position 2,071,656 of record LR749585.1, read on the forward strand.
CTTCCCTGTTACAGAGAAATAAATAGCCATCTGGAAAAAAAAATGTTACATGATCAGAATATTCCCATCTTACAAACTGATAAAAGCCACACTAAGTGTGTATGGGGCTGGGGTAGGGGAGGCTGAAGTCCTTCCAGGCACTCCCTGTAGCAGAGGCTTATCTCCCTTCTGAAGGAAGCAATTTCTGGTACTAAGTGGAAACTCCTTCAAGGTTGTCTTTGCAGTGTTTAGACCCCAAACCAGACAAAGGTTCAGAATGAATAAAGCTGAACCAACCAATTATAGTGAAGAAGTCTTCAAGTAGATAAGGTTATGCTTCCCTGTGATATAATACATACACAAACCATTGAGTGTTGTTTTGCGGCCTCTTGAGGTACAGATATTTTTACATAAACAAGTCATTTTGTTTTCTTTATGATTCACATTCCTGATGTCTCACAGAAAGTGTAATCTCCAATCCAAAATTGTTGGGAATAGCCATCCATTCCCTTTTCAGTATTTCCCCTTCCGTGACCCTGGAAGCCGTTTGTGGGATGTTTCAGTAGTTTATGTGAGGGCAAGCTAGGTTAGAGGGTCCAGGCTCGATGTTTCTGCCTTCATGAGAATACAAGAAGTTAGATGACAAGTCTGTCCTGACTTCCTCGTTTCCATTACTAATCTTCACATGTGAATTGATCATTGTATTAGTCAGGGTTTACTGCTGTGAACAGACACCGTGACCAAGGTAAGTCTTATAAAAACAACATTTAATTGGGGCTGGCTTACAGGTTCAGAGGTTCAGTCCATTATCATCAAGGTGGGAGCAGGGCAGCATCCAGGCAGGCATGGCACAGGCAGAGCTGAGAGTTCTATGTCTTCATCCAAAGGCTGCTAGTGAAAGACTGACTTCCAGGCACCTAGGGTGAGAGTATTAAGCCACACCCACAGTGACACACCTACTCCAACCAGGTCACACCTATTCCAACAAGGCCACACCTCCAAATGGTGCCACTCCCTGGTGCAAGAATATACAAACCATCATAATCATGTTCAACTTGAATTCCGATTTCCAACAATTCATTTATCTAGGAAGCTGTTTCCCATTTACTAACTGAAGAGAAGCCATGGACACGGATGTGAGATCTCACTGTGGGACATTAATCGCAAATCACTATCCAAACAATGAGTGAATCCCACAGACAATGAACACCCCACGAGAGATATGATGTACTACAGAAACGGCCTGTTGCCTAGCTTTTCTGTGTGCCGTGACCCACTAATGGATGGCTCACGGGCTGAGAATTCAGTCTCAGAAGACCCACTAAGTTGGTTATCTGTTCTCATGATTGAGATTTATAGTTTGTGCCCTCTCCAAATGAGCCCTGTTTCTTTACAGCTGTGTGTTGGCTATTAAAACTTCATAGTATCTTTCTTTACATTTTTTTTAGTGTGTGATTCAAAGGTGCTTTGGACTTCAGCCTTCCCTTTCCGCTCAAGGTGAAGTGCTTCTAAGCAGCCAGTTAATTCCGCTCACTTCCTGTGGGAAACGCAGACTCGCATGGGTTTATAGGCAGATGAGGAGGTATGTACAAATGTTGCAAGTTTTGTGGAAAAGGAGCAAAGTAAATATTGAAGTGTAAACAGTGGGGGATAATGTTTGCACCTACTACTTGTGTGTGGTGGGGCTATGGGTGTTTTATAGCTTATGCTTTGGTGGCCTTGTGGATTTTAACAGTAGCCTACATTACTTTCATATTCCAAAATAAACATTTGGAAGGAGACATTTACTTATTTCCCATTCCTGACACTTGGGAGATGGGACATTATTTGATATATTTACAGTGACTTTATTTCTGAGCAAAAACATAATAATGAAATGACAGCAAAGTATTGAAAAGAATCATGAAACCATTTGCTTATTCCATTTCACTGTGGGATAAACAGAGAGATGGCTGGGCCTCAGAAGGACAGGAAGCTGACACGTGCCCACAGGAAGTGGTGGAAAGGTGGATTCCGAGCACTGTTTACATCCTTCTTTTGGAAAAGAACTGTCTGACAGCGAGAGGAAAGTAGAAACACTGAAAGGCTCCTGCTTTTAGCCAGCATCCGAGGAGGTTTATGGCTGTGAGCGTTTGGGGGAGATGAGCTGGTCTGTGACAGAGCAGGCTTGGGCGGGGTCATTCCTGTCGAGACCTCCAAGTCTGGCGCTTGATTCTGGGATCTTGGAGGTAGTTGTACGGGTAAATTCATTGTATAATCATTCATCAAATTCTATATTTAAAAATTGTGTGCTTTACACTTCAATTTTTTTTAAAAAAGTAAACTTGACAAAAAACAAAAACAAAAAAAAAGGAACTAAGGAAACTCTCCTGCCACAGTCCTGGGAGCGCCGGTCTTCCTGTAGTGCCCTGTGGCTACCTCTGCTTCGTGGTAACTGCCACTTTGGATTCCCCAGTATCATTCCCTCCAATCATAGCAGTCTACGTCCAAAGTTCAGTGACTGTGGGTGAGTCTTAGGGAGGGCCAGTCAGAGTCCTTGTGTTGGGGTCCAGAAAGATGGGAAGAAAGACTTGGTGTTACCATGTTAATCCCTGCACACACACATTTTTTTTTAAATCTTGGCTGCTTATAAATTTAAAAATCTGCAGTGTCAGGAAGTCATTCTTGACAGTCTCAGATCTTATCATGCCTGGTGTGGTGTGAGGCAGATGACAGCTGCCCCTCAGCCCTCCTGCACTATCCTGATAACGCTTTGGCTTTTTTAGCCAGAGCAGGGGAAATGTCCTTGTGGTTCCGCTTCTTTCAAAGCAATTAGGACCCTAAGAAAGGTCAAATCTTATATTGGAAGAAGGTTTGTTTTTATTTAGAAAGGCTTTATGACTCCATAACCAATTACACGGATGACAGGATAGTATTTTCTGTGTGCCCTCTGTGGTGGGGGCCATTTCCCAAACCTTCAACCTCTTTGGAATTTCCTTCTCTAAGTCTCCGATGCTGTTTGGTGACAAGCCTGAGTGTTCTTTATGAAAGGGGTGGTTATAGCAGGGATAACTGAGATGCACTAACTCTCCATAGGCCTGAAAACGAACTCACTCCTCTCTGTTGGTCTCGTGTGGTTTCCCGAATCCATTTTGAAGTGTTCACACTATCACGACAAGACAAAACAAATGCACAGAATTCAGTTCTTAGTGTCTTAGACAGAAGAAAGAGAAAGAAGACAGGAAGAAAAATAAGAGTGGACACAGTGAGCCGGGCATGGTGGGAGGCAGAGGCAGGCAGGTTTCTGAGTTCGAGGCCAGCCTGGTCTACAGGACAGCCAGGGCTACACAGAGAAACCCTGTCTCGAAAACTAAAAAAAAAAAAAAAAAAAAAAAAA
>LR749585.1:2075110-2098611 GCA_902729485.2 Mus minutoides
GCCAGATGGTGGCACATACCGTAATCTCAGCTTTTAGGAGGGTCAGGAGTTCAAAGCCATTATCAGCTGTAAGTTAGAGACTAGCCTGGACTATATCAGGCCCTGTCTCAAAATAACTGTCCCTAACCCCAGTCACACCAAAGAACAATAAAAACAGCCCCAGAAATTCCCGAGGCCTTCATTTGGACATCTGAGCTCCAAAATAAATTTCTGTTGTTTATGAATTATTTATTTATTTGTTTATTTGATTTTTTGAGACAGGTTTCTCTGTGTAGCCCTGGCTGTCCTGGAACTCACTTTGTAGACCAGGTTGGCCTCGAACTCAGAAATCCGCCTGCCTCTGCCTCCCGAGTGCTGGGATTAAAGGCATGCGCCACCACGCCCAGCATGAATTATTTAGTTTGTAGCACTTTTTATAGCAGATAGAATGAACTAAGGCAGTATGTGATATTTTGTTTAAATATTTAAATGTCATGATCTCTGACCAAAAAAAAAAAAAAAAAAGTGAAAATCTATCCAAAATTTGAGGGCTGCATGTGGTGGTACATACCTTTAATCCTAATAATTGGAAGAGGTAGGGGCAGGAGGATCTCCATGAGTTCCATGCCATCCATTGAATCATGATGATTTATACATATCTCTTGCTAAACTAAACATTATATCTTCAGCTTATTACCTAGAGGCAGGCATGGTGGTACACACCTTGAATCCAAGCACACAGAAGGCAGAGGCAGGGGAATTTTTGTGACATTGTGGCTAGCCTATCCTATATAGAGAAACCCTGTATCATAAAGAAAAAAAACAAAAAACTGTGAGTGATTTTCTTTATTTCTGAGTTTTTGATATTTTTTTATATCTGCCCATCTAACCCCTACCATGGGTAGGGTACATACATCTAAATGCATTTTTTCCCCAGAATTACCAGAAATGTGTGCTTGGATGATCTTTAGAGAATTTTGAAGTTTTCAGTCCACATTCATCTTATGCTTCTGAATATGAAGACATCATGAGAAATTAGGTAAAAAGCAAAAACAAAGCAAAAAAAAAAAAACTTGCCAATTTATGACACCTAAGAACTTTGGCTGGGTTTTTGCTATGTAAACAATTCTTAATCTAGAAATGAAAAAAAAGTATAGAAAAATAAAAAAGAATAGATGCAGACCATATAAACTGGCTGGTCAGAAAAGAAATGTAAACATCTGTTCACTACGTAAAAATGACTTTACTAGCAGTCACAGAAGTGCCACATAATAGAACGGGAGGTCGGGCTGAGTGTGGTGGTCCCTATATTTGACCCTAGACCTCAGGAGGCAGAGACAGGCAGGTCTCTGTGAGTTCAAGGCTTGCTTAGTGTGCTATGGAGTTCTAGGCCAACAGGTCTCTGTGAGTTCAAGGCTTGCTTAGTGTGCTATGGAGTTCTAGGCCAGCTGGGCTGCATGGTTTGTCTCAAACAAATGACAAACAAAAAATGATGGAATTGATATTTAATATTTACTTGTAAAAGCAAATGTGTGTGTGTGTGTGTGTGTGTATAATGTATATACAGTGTAGTGTAGTGTGTGTGTATATATATATATATAATGTATATACAGTGTAGTGTGTGTATATATGTGTGTATAATGTATATACAGTGTAGTGTAGTGTGTGTGTGTATATATATATATATAATGTATATACAGTGTAGTGTAGTGTGTGTGTATATATATATATGTATAATGTATATACAGTGTAGTGTGTGTGTATATACGTGTGTATAATGTATATACAGTGTAGTGTAGTGTGTGTGTGTATATATGTATAATGTATATACAGTGTAGTGTAGTGTGTGTGTGTGTGTGTGTGTGTGTGTGTGTGTATCTCCTCTGTGACATGGAGGCTGCTGAGAACCAAGCATATGCCATCCGCACACTATATGCTGAGGGCTGAGATTTTCTGACCCAGAGTATCAAACTCATTTAACTTTGTTGTTGTTTATCAAGTTAACTATATCTAGTTATATATAACAATCATTAATAATAATATATAATTATTTTTAATAACAAAGTTTTTGATGGGGGTATGAGACATGTTTCTATGTGTAGCCCTAGTGTTCTGGAACTTGTCCAGGCTGGCCTTGAACCAAAATAACATGACTTTTAATGACAATTATTTCTTGTCCATTTCAGTGATATCTTGGATCCAAAACAAGATCTCTGTGTTTGTTTCTTTGACCGTGTGTTGGCAGTCCGTTCACTGCCTTGACACAATCTGCCCTCTCAGCCAAGTGGACTTACGGGAGCTTGTGTTTTCTCTGCCACGTCCTCACCTGCTGAGCCTCACACAGAGAACAGGATTCTTTATATGAAAGAGAGCTGCTACTCTGAGGTCACACTGCTGCAATGGATGGTGTGGTAGGTGAGAAATACAAAAGAGACCTCAAACAAAAGCATCAACAGCCTACAGCTGACTGTGACATGGTACAGCAAGGTCGCATTGCCCCACAGTCTTAGGTAATTTAAAACTGCTATGTACGACTTAATTCTATGTATGTAAAGGCCTTTGCAAGTAAGCCTTAGGCAGAAAAAAACCTCCCATAAGACGCATGATGGGATGCCAGTGACCTCAAGTGAGGAGAAGTCCTATCTTCTGATCTTCCATGGGTAAGAATTATCCCATACGCTATGTTCTTGCTAGGTATCAAACAAATGACACCTGTTATTTATTTCCCAAAAGGGTTGGTTTTTTTTTGGGGGGGGGGTTCGAGACAGGGTTTCTCTGTATAGGCCTGGCTGTCCTGGAACTCACTTTGTAGACCAGGCTGGCCTCGAACTCAGAAATCCGCCTGCCTCTGCATCCAGAGTGCTGGGATTAATGGCGTGCGCCACCATGCCCAGCTCCAAAAGTTTTTTTAATGTAAACTTTGACTCATTTTCACTGCAGAATGATGAACCTCAACCCCACGAGCAACTGGGCGTCCATGCGCTTGACATTTTGCTTTAATCAATCTCTCCTACTAAGTCATAGAGAGATGCAGATATTGATCACAGTGTGATCAATACACTATATTGTCACTATACACTATATCGTCAAATACAAACAACCCGGACATCAGATGATCAGAATAAGGAAATCACTGACCACATGAAGCTCAAGAACAAGGAAGACCACAGTGTGTATACTTCAATCCTTCTTAGAAGGGGGAACAAAATACACATGGGAGGAGTTACAGAGACAAAGTGTGGAGCAGAGACTGAAGGAGTGACCATCCAGAGACTGCCCCACCTGGGGATCTGTCCCATACACAGTCACCAAACCCACACACTATTGTGGATGCCAAGAAGTGCTCGCCGACGGGAGCCTGATATAGCTGTCTCCTGAGAGGCTCTGCCAGATCTTGACCAATACAGATGTGGATGCTCACAGCCAACCATTGGACTGAGCACAGGGACCCCAATGGAAGAGTTAGGGGAAGGACTGAAGGAGCTGAAAGGGCCTTATCTGGCATCATTGTGTGGGGACGCCCTTGGTCCTGTGAAGGCTTGATGCCACCGTGCAGAAGAATGCTAGGGCACTGAGGCAGGAGTGGGTGGGTGAGTGGGTGGGTGGGTTGGTGGTTGGAGGAGCATCTTCATAGAAGCAGGGTAAGGAGGGGAAGGGATAGGGGGCTGGCAGAGGGGAAACTGGGAGGGGATAACATTTGAAATGTAAACAAATAAAATATCCAATGAGAGAGAGAGAGAGAGAGAGAGAGAGAGAGAGAATTTATCAGTTAATTTATCAGTTACCAGCTCAAGCCTAAGTGGGTGATTATTTACTTGAGTAAGAGCAACTTATCATTGGCTACAACACTGAGAACTGTAGCTCCCCTCCCCCAGCAACCATTAACTGCCTCAAGCTCCCCTGGGAAGGATAGAGCCTTGGGAGCTCCTCCCCCAGTCATGATGAAATATTGATGGCCTCAGTCATGCTGCAAGCTCATGGATTCGCCAGCCAAGCTGTATCCGGAGAACAGCGTTTCCTAACAGTCCTCCCAATCCTCTAGGGGCTGTTCTGTTCTTTCCACACTCCTTCCTCCATGATCCTTGAGCATCGAAGACGGTAAGGTAGATGTCCCATTTAAGGCTGAGCGCAATAATTACTTCTTCTCTGCACTGAAATCAGTTATGAGTCTCTCCAGTGGCCATTGCCCACTCCAAGTACAATTTGTTGGATGGCAGGGAACAGAGCAAGTTGCACAATTCCAAACCTTAGTGCTCCTCAACCGCTGCTATACAAATTTAGTTCTACTTGGCCGCAGAGGGAGTTAGCGGTGGACCAGCAATGGTGGGCCTCTCCACCTTGAGCTCAGGAAGAGCTCAACCTGTGCTGTGTCATCTAGGTGACCTGTCTCGTGAACACTAGTCGCACTGAGAATCTTACATCACCCCTCCAGGACTCCTACACACCCATTCTGACCAGTTTAAGATCAACGGCAATGGGCCATTGAAGAAACAGAGAACCTCAGCTAGAGTGCCTCTGCCAAATCTTCAGACTGAGCGACAATGGCTGACATGTTTCTCTCCACAGGGGGCTCGAATTTGGCTGACAGTCCCAGTCTCCAGAGGACTCTCCACACCACAGGCACCCTAGCACGACCAGGATCTTAGGATCACTGGTGAGTGGAATGCAACATCTGTCCCAAAACAATCATGAGGGGCCTGTTACAGGAGGATCAAGGACACAGGAGCCCTGCCTGACCAGCAGCTCAGGTTCCTTCTTGTCAGTGCTGACACAGCAGACAGCCCCCATGGTCCTCAGAGGAACTATCACTTCTAGGTGCTATAACACACCCAGGATCTTAGGATTCCAGGATACCAGGATCTCAGGATCTCAGAGGAAGCTTGGCTGTGAAGAACTCTGACACACCCAGAATCTCAGGTTCACAGGATCCCAGAATCACAGGATCCCAGAGAAAGCTGGACTCCGAGGAGTTCTGAATCAACCAGGATTACAGGAAGGACAGGCTCCAATCAGATGTACTGACAGCAGCAAGCACTTGAGATAATCAGATGGCAGGAGGCAAGCATAAGAACAAAAGCAACAGAAACCAAAGTTACTTGGCATCATCAGAACTAAACTCTCCCATCATAGCAAGTCCTGGATACACCATCACACCAGAAAAGCAAGATATGGATCTAAAGTCACTTCTCATGATGATGATGGAGGACTTTAAAGGAAATAAATAACTCCCTTAAAGAAATACAGGAGAACACATCTAGTGAGGTTAAAGCACTGAACAAAACCATCTGGGATCTAAAAATGGAAGTAGAAACAATAAAGAAATCACAAAAGAAAACAGAAATAGAAAACCTAGGAAAGAAGTCAGGAGCCATTGGTGCAAGCATAACCAACAGAATACAAAAGATAAAAGAGAGAATCTCAGGTGTAGAAGATACCATAGAAAGCATTGACACAACAATCAAAGGAAATGTGAAATGCAAAAAGATCCTAACCCAAAACATCCAGGAAATCCAGGACACAATGAGAAGACCAAGCCTAAAGATAATAGGTATAGATGAGAAGGAAGATTTCCAACTTAAAGGGCCAGTAAATATATTCAACAAAATTATATAAGAAAACTTCCCTAACCTAAAGAAAGAGATGTCCATGAACATACAAGAAGCCTATAGAACTCCAAATAGTTTGGACGAGAAAAGAAAATCCTTCTGTCACATAATAATCAGAACAACAAATGCACAGAACAAAGAAGAATATTAAAAGCAGTAAGGGAAAAAGGTCAAGTAGCATATAAAAACAGACCTATCAGAATTACACCTGACTTCTCCCCAGAGACTATGAAAGCCAGAAGATCCTGGGCAGATGTCATACAGACCCTAAGAGAACACAAATGCCAGTCCAGGCTACTATACCCAGCAAAACTCTCCATTACCATAGATGGAGAAACCACGGTATTCCATGACAAAACCAAATTTACACAATATCTTTCCACAAAACCAGCACTTCAAAGGATAATAAAGTGAAACACAATGAGGGAAACTAAGCTCGAGTAAAAGCAAGAAAGTAATCTTTCAACAAACCTAAAAGAAGACAGCCACATGAACAAATTTCCACCTCTAACAACAAAAATAACAGGAAGCAACAACAACTTTTCCTTAATGTCTCTTAACATCAATGGACTCAATTCCCCAATAAAAGACATAGACTAACAGACTGGTTATATAACAGGACCCAACTTTCTCTGCATATAGGAAACCCACCTCAGGGACAAAGACAGACACTACCTTGGAGTAAAAGGCTGGAAAACAATTTTTCAAGCAAATGGTCCCAAGAAACACGCTGGAGTAACCTCTCTAATATCAAATAAAATCGACTTTCAACCAAAAGTTATCAAAAAAGATAAGGAGGGACACTTACTCATCAGAGGTAAAATTTACCAAGATGAACTCTCAATTCTGTTCCAAATGCAAGGGCAGCCACATTCATTAAAGAAACTTTGCTAAAACTCAAAGCACACATTATACCTCACACAATAATAGTGGGAGACTTCAACACCCCACTCTCATCAATGGACAGATCCTGGAAACAGAAATTAAACAGAGACATAATGAAACTAACAGAAGTTATGAAACAAATGGATTAAATAGATATCTATAAAATATTTCATCCTAAAACAAAAGGATATACCTACTTCTCAGCACCTCATAGTACCCTCTCCAAAATTGACCAAATATTCGGTCACCAAACAGGCCTAAGCAGATACAAAAATATTGAAATAATTTCATGCACCCTATCAGATCACTACGGACTAAGGCTGATCTTCAAAACCACATAAATAATAGAAGCCAACATTCACGTGGAAGCCGAACAACACTCTACTCAGTGATAACTTGACCAAGGAAGAAATAAAGAAATTAAAGACTTTTTAAGAGTTTAATGAAAATTAAGCCACAACATACCCAAACTTATGAGACATAATGAAAGCAGTCCTAAGAGGAAAACTCATAGTCCTGAGTGCCCCGAAAAATAAGCTGGAGCTGGAGTAGACAGCAGGAAATAATCAAACTCAGGGCTGAAATTAAGTGGAAACAAAAAGAACTATACAAAAAATTAACCAAATCAGTAGCTGATTCTTTGAGAAAATCAACAAGATAGATAAACCCTTAGCCAGACTAACTAGAGGGCACAGGGACAGTATCCTAATTATCAAAATCAAAAATGAAAAGGGAGATAAAACAACAGAATCTGAGGAAATCCAAAGAAATTATCAGATCCTACTACAAAAGCCCAAATCAGAATCAGATTAACAATCTAAACAGTCCCATATCCCCTAAAGAAATAGAAGGAGTCGTTAATAGTCTCCCAACCAATAAAAGCCCAGGACTAGATGGGTTTAGTGCAAAGTTCTATCAGACCTTCAAAGAATACCTAATTCCAATACTCCTCAAACTATTCCACAAAATAGAAACAGAAGGTACTCGACCCAATTCATTCTAGGAAGCCACAATTACTCTGATACCTAAGCCACACAAAGAACCAACAAAGAAAGAGAACTTCAGACCAATTTCCCTTATAAATATCGATGCAAAAATACTCAAAATTCTCACAAACCGAATCCAAGAACACATCAAAATGATCATCCATCATGATCAAGTAGGCTTCATCCCAGGGATGCAGGGATGGTTCAATATATGGAAATCCATCAACATAATCCACAATATAAACAAACTCAAAGACAAAAAACACATGATCCATTAGATGCTGTCTTAGTCAGGGTTTCTATTCCTGCTCAAACATCATGACCAAGAAGCACTTGGGGAGGAAAGGGTTTATTCAGCTTACTCTTCCACATTGCTGTTCATCACCAAAGGAAGTCATGACTGGAACTCAAACAGGTCAGGAAGGCAGGAGCTGATACAGAGGCCATGGAGGGATATTCTTTACTGGCTTGCTTTCCCTGGCTTGCTCAGCCTGCTCTCTTATAGAACCCAAGACTACCAGCCCAAAGATGGTCCCACCCACAAGGGGCCTTTCCCCCTTGATCACTAATTGAGAAAATGCCTTACAGTTGGATCTCATGGAGGCATTTCCTCAACTGAAGCTCCTTTCTTTGTGATAACTCCAACTGTGTCAAGTTGACACAAAACTAGCCAGTACAGATGCTGAGAAAGCATTCGACAAAGTCCCACATGCCTTCTTGATAAAAGTCTTGGAAAGATCAGAATTCAAGGCCCATACCTAAACATAATAAAAGCAATATACAGCAAACCAGTAGCCAACATCAAACTAAATGGTGAGAAACTGGAAGCAATCCCACTAATATCAGAGACTAGACAAGGCTGCCCACTTTCTCCCTACCTATTCAATATAGTACTTGAAGTCCTAGCCAGACCAATTAGACAACAAAAGGAGATCAAAGGAATACAAATTGGAAAGGAAGAAGTCAAAATATCACTATTTGCAGATGATATGATAGTATATTTAAGTGACCTCAAAAATTCCACCAGGGAACTCCTAAACCTGATAAACAACTTCAGTGAAGTAGCTGGATAAAAAATTAACTCAAATCAGTGGCACTCTCTACACAAAAGATAAACAGCATGAGAAAGAAGTTAGGGAAATAACACCCTTCAAAATAGTCACAAGTAATATAAAATACCTTGGAGTGACTCTAACTAAGGAAGTGAAATATATGTGTGATAAGAACTTCAAGTCTCTGAAGAAAGAAATTGAAGAAGATCTCAGAAGATGGAAAGATCTCCCATGCTAATGGATTGGCAGGATTAATATAGTCAAAATGGCTATCTTACCGAAAGCAATCTACAGATTCAATGCAATCCCCATCAAAATTCCAACTAAATTCTTCACAGAGTTAGAAAGGGCAATTTGAAAATTCATCTGGAATAATAAAAATTCTAGAATAGCAAAAACTATTCTCAACAATAAAAGAACCTCTGGTGGAATTACCATCTCTGACCTCAAGTTGTACTACAGAGCAATTGTGATAAAAAAAAAAAAAAAAAAACCTGTATGGTACTGGTACAATGACAGACAGGTAGATTAATGGAACAGAATTGAAGACCTAGAAATGAACCCACACACCTATGGTTACTTGATCTTTGACAAAGGAGCTAAAACCATCCAGTAGAAAGAAGAGCATCTTCAACAAATAGTGCTGGCTCAATTGTCGGTTAGCATGAGGAAGAATGTGAATTGATCCATTCTTATCTCCTTGTACAAAGCTCAAGTCTAAGTGGGTCAAAGAACTCTACATAAAATCAGAGACACTGAAAGTTATAGAGGAGAAAATGGGGAAGAGTCTTGAAGATATGGGCACTGGGGAAAAATTCCTAAACAGAACATTAATGGCTTGTGCTGTAAGATCAAGAATCAACAAATGGGACCTCATAAAATTGCAAAACATCTGTAAGGCAAAGGACACAAAAAGACCACCAACAGATTGGGAAAAGATCTTACCAATACTAAACCCTTATGGAGGGGGCTAATATCCAATATATATAAAGAACTCAAGAAGTTGGACTCCAGAAAACTAAACAACCCTATTAAAAATGGGATACAAAGCTAAACAAAAAATTCTAAACTGAGGAATACCGAATGACTGAGAAGCACCTAAAAGAAATGTTTAGCAGCCTTAATCATCAGGGAAATGCAAATCAAAACAACCCTGAGATTCCACCTCACACCAGTCAGAATGGCTAAGATCAAAAAGTCAGGTGACAGCAGACTCTGGCGAGGATGTGGAGAAAGAGAAACACTCCTCCATTGCTGGTGGGATTGCAAGCTGGTACAACCACTCTGGAAATCAGTCTGGCAGTTCTCAGAAAATTGGACATAGTACTACCGGAGGATCCAGCAATACTTCTCCTGGGCATATACCCAGAAGATGTTCCAGCTGGTAATAACACATGCTCCACTATGTTCATAGAAGCCTTCTTTATAACAGCCAGAAGCTGGAAAGAACCCAGATGTCCCTCAACAGAGGAATGGGTACAAAAAATGTGGTACATTTACACAAAGGAGTACTACTTAGAAATTTAAAACAATGAATTTATGAAATTCTTAGACAAATGGATGGATCTGGAGGATATCATCCTGAGTGAGGTAAGTCAATCACAAAAGAACACACATGTTATGCACTCACTGATAAGTGGATATTAGTCCAGAAGCTCAGAATCCTTTTTAGAAAGGGGGACAAAATACCCATGGAAGGAGTTACAGAGACAAAGTTCGAAGCAGTGACTGAAGAAATGACCATCCAGAGACTGCCCCACCTGGAGATCCATCCCATAAACAAGCACCAAACCCAGACACTATGGCAGATGCCAACAAGAGCCTGCTTACAGGAGTCTAATATAGCTGTTTCCTGAGGTGCTTTCCCAGTGCCTGGCAAATACAGAAGTGGATGCTCACAATTATCCTTTGGACGGAGCACAAGGTCCCCAATGAAGGAGACAGAGGAAGTACCCAGTGAGCTGAAGGGGTCTGAAGCCCCATAGAAGGAACATCAATATGAACTAACCAGTACCCCCAGAGCTCCTTAGAACTATACCACCAATCAAAGAAGACACATGGTGGAACTTATGGCTCTAGCTTCATATGTAGCAGAGGATGGCCTAGTCGGTCATCATTGGGAGGAGAAGCCCTTGGTCCTGTGAAGGCTCTATGCCCCAGTATAGGGAGGGGAATGACAGGACCAGGAATGGGAATGGGTGGGTTGGGGAGTAGGGGGCGGAGGGGATAGGGGATTTTTGGAGAGGAAACTAGGAAAGATGATAACATTTGAAATGTAAATAAAGAAAATATCTAATACAATTTTTTAAAAAAGGAAATAAATACAATTGAGCCACCTCCAAAGGGGGGGGGGGGCTCTCCCAGGCCTTACACAGACTGGCCTGCCGGCTGTAAGTTGGATCTTTTAGTTACTTGTTCTCTCAGTTGGCTGCACCATCCGAAGATGCCAGGCCAAATGTACATATTTTTTAGTTAGGTGCCAGCTAGTACCCATTGTATATGAGTATTGAATTATCACACTATACCCTAGTGTGTTCTCAACCTGTGTGTCATGGCTGCTTTGGCACACCTCGATCTCCAAAATATTTACATTCCAATTCCCAACAGTAGCAAATTGCAGTCATGAAGTAGAAACAACAATGTTTTATGGTTGGGATTCACTACAACATGAGGAATTGTACAAAAGGGTCACGCCGTTGGGAAGCTTGAGAATTGCTGCCCTAACATATTGCCATTATTCTAAAAATATTGAAAATTCTGAGCAGATGAGAAGCTCAGAAGGGAAAGGTGACAACCTGAGTTCAGTTCCTGGAATCCACGGTAAAAGGAACGAACTAAGTCACAAAAGTTGTCTGGCTTTCCTGTGTATGCCATTGTACATAGGTGTCTGTGCATGCGTGTGTGAGTGTGCCAGTACACACAAACAACAAATTAAAATTGTAAAATAAATATGAAGTCTTGGAAGTCTTGTCAGCTATATCCAATTACCCTAACTAGTGATTATCTGAGTGGATCTGGTTTTCTGGAAACTTGATAAAAATCCAGGTCCTTGGGTCTACCAAGCCGGTCGGGTCCACTGGTGTGGAGGGTAAGCTTAGCTGTCTACCAAGCCGGTCGGGTCCACTGGTGTGGAGGGTAAGCTTAGCTGTCTTTGCTGTCCCAGGCCATCACTGGGTGCTGTGTGCAGACTCTGGGGGCCCTGCCGGGCTCGCCTCTTCACACTTGGCAACAGTGCATGGTGTGTGCCATAACTGGTAAGGGAGCAGGGAAGGGTGAGTTGTTGTGTTGATTTTGTTATTTTTTAGGCAGGGTCGGTACACTGCATAGTGTGGTCCTGGAGACCTGACTGTGGTGACAAGAGAACCAAGAAAGGACAGACACACAGACAAACGTAGCCCGGGTGGGCCATGTGAGCTCCAATGACTCACCAGCAACAAGATCCACCTAGAAACTGAGTTCCTCTGAGGAGGCTTAGCTAATCTTGGTGGAGAGTCTCTGTGGGGAGCCATCTCAGGCTGCAGTCATCCTGAAGGGGAATCTGTGGTTGATAGTTCTTGCACACATGGTTCAATCGGTTCAATCGGTTCAATCGTTTGCTGCTCCTGAGAGTCACTAGAGAAGGTGTTGGTGTCCTTAGGAGAAGGCATGACTGTGCATACAGAAAGAAGACACATTTATTCAGGGTTTCTTCTGCCCCAACACCAGGTCTCACTATGCAGCTCTGGCTAAAACCCTCCAGGCAGGCCAGACTGGCTCCAGTTGAGGAGCGGTCCATTGGCCTGTGCTTCCAGAATACTTTGGTTAAAGGCGTGTAGCACCATGCCACCTGGTTTGGGTTTTTATAAAAGAGAATCTCCGGAGGCAGCCCAGGCTTGCCTTGAACTGGCGATCCTCTTGCCTCAACCTCCCAAGTTTCTTTTGAACTACTTAATATCACTGTTTATGTAGGGTTTAGAAACACATGTGTCTGACAGTCCTGTGTACAATGAAATGGATTCGTTCCACATTTCCATGAGTTCTAGGGATGAAACCTGGGCTTGTGTGTCAAGGCCTTTACCCACCAAACATCTGTGAAGCTGAGATGGCTCAGCCATTAAGAGCATGTAAGTCTTGTAGGGAACCAGACTCCAAGCACACATACCTGAGGCCTGAAACTGTCTTTGTTTTGTTTTGTTTTTTTGTTTTTTTGTTTTTTTGAGACAGGGTTTCTCTGTGTAGCTCTGGCTGTCCTGGAACTCACTCTGTAGACCAGGCTGGCCTCGAACTCAGAACTCAGAAATCCGCCTGAAATTGTCTTAACTACACTCTAGAGGACCTGACACCTCTGGCCACGGTGGGCACTCACATGCACACACCACCCCACCCTAACCCAACCCCACACACTTACACACAGTTAAAAAGAAAAAGGGTTGTTTTTCTCTGAGCCCCAGTCAGAGGTCAGGCAGACCCTTTTGAAGACATGCAAGAAGCCAGCCACAGTTTTTCTCACCTTGAAATATAAGACTGTAGGGCACAAGATTTACATACTAAATAGTTAAAGCGGTGCAAGACAGTAAATGACCACACTTATAATTATAATTTTGATGTTGTAATTAATTTGTGGTTAATTAGCCAGCGGTGTGGAAGAATAGAACATTTGTGGTTAAACAGGCCTAGAGACTCCCTTAGCCTCAGGCTTCTTTGAGTGAATTCTAGAAAAGGGATTGGGGTTCTGCGACCTCTTTCCCCACTGATGTGGTGTGGGAAGCCAGAGATGTCTTCAGCCTGTGGGGTTGCTCGCTGCAAGTCCAGGCTCATATGACCACTGATGAGGTCTCAGCAGCTCTGGGTTGCTCGCTGCAAGTCCGGACTCACATGACCACTCATGAGGTCTCAGCAGCTCTGGGGACCTGATCCTGAAGAAAACTTAGAGTCACCATCACGGTCCAGTAGACACTGCTCCTGGATACTGCTGTTCTGGGACTGAAATGCGTACATGTGGTCTGAATCTGTCCAGAGGAATAGGAGAGGGATTGTGGGTACTGAATAATCCCCAAGTCTCTGAAGGAAGGAGGGAAAGGGGGAACAGAGAGGATTTAGTTGTAGGAAAAGCGGGATGGGGGAGCCCATGGCAAAGACCTGGGAACTTCACACACTTGCACACGCACTTGCACACGCACACACGTGCACACAAACACGCCTGTGTATAAGCACATATGCTTTCACATCACCAACGAACGGACTGTATCACATGAGCCACCATGCATTCCAAGTGTCTGCAATGCAGCAAACTCGGTCTCTGGTGCACCTCTTTGGAGGGACCCAAGCCTGGTTTGTAGATGTGTTATGGTCCTGCAGTTGTCCCTGGAAGCACTGGTGTTCCCAAGCTTGGATGCTGTTCTTTATACTGTTAGACTTTTCATCCTTGCCAGGTACAACACTATACAAGTCAGAACGTGTGACAGTTGAGCCTGCCGTGTCATTCTGTGGCCAATGTGCTTTGGAGCCAAATGTAGGACCTGCAGACCTGTTGGGGATAGGAACCTTCATGCAATTATTTTTCCCCTGTTTACATGATTCAGGAACATCTAACACGCCCCTGTCCTTATAAATATCCAAAGAGTATTCCAATGTTGGTACCAGGGTAGGTGCAGTCCTTCATGGCCAGCTACGGCTCTGACATTGGCTCCAGCCAGGCAAGGCATCCAGAGCAGACTCCAACAGCAACTGCCACAATGTAAGTGATTACAGGGGAATAAACTAAAGGTCACCAGGGTGCTCGGCTATATTAAAGATCCCCTTCAGTCAGCCTGGAAACAGACTGGGATATTAGGTATATTACACAGTATCAGACGACACTGGGACTCAGGAGATGGCTCGGTGGGTGAGGTGATGTCTGTGTGAGCAGGAGGACCCCAGCAGCCATGTAACAGGATGGCATTGCAAGCCTAGACTCCCAACACTAGGAGGCAGAGAGGAAGATTCCAGAGACTTGCTGCCCAGAAGGTATGTGAGTGAACACCAGGTTCAGTGAGAGACCCTGACTCATAAACTGAAGTGGAGGTGGAGTGGTGGTTCCTGCGTGCAAGCCTACTTCAATCTTCAGAGCACACATGGTGGAAGAAAAGAACCCACTCCTGGAGCTGTCTCCTGGTCACCATGTGTGTCCTGGCCCCTGTGTGCCTGCATGTGCACAAAATAGATTTTTAAAAATATTAATGTGGAAACTTTCAATACTCATGCAAAGGCTCCAGGAGCAGGCCTGACGGGAGGCAGTGAGGGAGGGAAGAACACACAGACACACAGTCACACAGACACACAGACACACAAAAGCTGGGGTTGGAAGCTCTTCAATGGAGAAGCCATAGCACCCAGGAAACTCTTAGTGCTTATTATATTGGACTGAACAAGGGTTGTTACATCAGATAAACCAAGAGTCGAAAGGTATGGTATGCAGTGTATACAACTGAACAAGGACACAGCCTTAGCTAAGGTCAGAAGGAGTCCCCTCTGTAGGGAGCAGTCTCCAGGCTGTGAACATCTTGGAGGGAGAAGGCTATGGTGGACATCTTCTGCACACACTGTCAACATTCACACTTAGACCAGGAGGAAAGCGTTACCATTCTCCCATGGGTCTGAGGCTTGGGTCTTGGACACGGCCGTGCCCATATCAACAGCACACACTCATTCTAGACTTTACTCACGCAGGCTTTCTAGGCTTTCTGCATAGTGACAGAGGAAGACACCTAATTCTGACATCTAGCTTTTACCCTCACATGCTTACACATACCCACAAACATGCATGCATATGCTCATACATGCTCACACACACACACACACACACACACACATGCATGCACTCACACATATCCACACACATGCTCACACACCCACATACATGCTCACACAGCCCCTACACTCTACATATGCACCCTATGCCCCACATATTGTGATGTTAAGAGCTAACAAAGAGACTGTAGATCAGAACAGTCACTGCAGACATGCTGATGGAGCTGAACACCATTGGAGAGTCTTCCTGAGCAATAGCAAATTCACAAAAGAGTTTCTTAAATACGTAGACTTTTGATTTTATTTACTATTATTGCTATTGTTCCAGTACTGGGGATTGAAACTGTGTACCCAGCCCTCTTTTTACTTTCTATTTGGAATCTCTGCCTTCCAGACTTATCTAGGCTGACAACTTGAAGAAGTTGGTTCTCTCTTACCATGTAGGGGGCCCGTGGATTGAACTCGGGTCTTCAGATTTGGCAGCAGGAGTCTTTACCAGCTGAGCCATCTTGCTGGCCTGAGCCTATAATTTTGTCAGAGAAAAGAGCAATGTTATTCCTGCCCTGAGCTGTCTAGTATATTTCTACAACACTGAGACTTAGAAATAATCTCTACTCATAGTTGTGGCACTTTTTTTATCACAAGAAGTATTTCTTGACATCTCAAAGTGAATTGTGCCGTCGAGTTGAAGATTAACTTGTTTAGGAGATTGTGCTGCCAAAATCACCAGACAACAACGCAAGTAATAAAGAGGTGGCCGGAGCCTCTGATGCGCATGACAACCTCTAGAAGCTTGGTTAACTCTGCTTCCTAGACAGTGACTTTGTAGTATTCTCCATGCAGATACGCATAGGACTCCTTTATAAGGAAGTCTGGAATATCTGTGTATGTGCACACAAACCTGAGGGACTGTCCCAGCGACCACAGACTTCCCTTTCAATCTGCATCAAAAGGATATTTTTCTTCCCATTCCATTTCATCCTATCCTGCTCCTTAATTGTCTGGTTCCTTCCATTTTGTTTTGTTGTACCTTGTTATCTGGGGACAGGATCTTATTGAGTAGCTCAGGCTGGCCAGGATCTCATGAAGTCCCCAGGCTGGTCATCATGAGCCTATCTGTGTGTAAGGATTATAAGATGATCAAACCCGCTCCTTTTCTTTTCCTTCCCTCCCTTCCTCCCTCCTTCCTTTACCCCACATCCCTCCTTCCCTCCTCTTCCTCCTTCCTTCCCTCCCCATCCCTCCCTCCTCTCCCTTCTTCCATTCCTTCCCTCTCTTCCTCCTTTCTCTCCCTCCCTCCTTCCCTCTCTTCCTCATTCCCTTCCTTTCTTCTTTTCATGCCCCTCCCCCTTTAAAGACAAAGTCTCACTACATAGCTCTGGCTAGTTTGAAACTTACTGTGTTGACCAGTCTAGTTTCAAACTCACAGAGATCCCCCTGCCTCTGTCCCAAAGACTGTGGTTTTTCAAGCATGTGTCACCACACCTGACAGATGTTTGTTTTTAAAATGACAAAATAATCTAGGCTTCCTTCCTAATAGATAAATATAAATGCAAGATAATATATTGTTCTGAGTTGTCCAAATAAGAAAGATAACTCCAACGTGTTCTCAACTGTTTACCCCAAATATTTCCTTTACTCCTTTACTGTTTGCCTAGTTGGAGTCAAAGGGGAGTAGAGAACAGGCCAGTCAGAAGGTCTTTCTGGGATACTCCCCTTAGAAACATTCAGGATTTAAAATGTGTATAAGCTTAAATGTTTCAGAAATATATACATATGATCACATTATGTTTAAAATTGATACATGACAAATATTTGGATTTTTATATGTTGTCTAAAAATTATCTTCCTTGCTCTCATATGGACATGGTGTGCTTCTGTTCTTTACTTGAGAACAATAGCAAGTGGCTTTCACTTGCTCAAGACACACTTCCTGGTTGGTAAGGGTTGAAAACCAACATTCAAGTGTATCATGGAAACCTGTTCAGAATTTAGTAATACTATGTTTCCAATACTAATGCAAAATTTTTTAAGCTCTAGTGACTCCTTCTCTTAGCATGACTAAGCCACGGATGACTTCTCCAGACAGATGAGCAGAACTCAAGATGCAACCAGAAAACCCAAGTGCAAGTTCATTTATGTTTAATTCCCATTACGTTGGTATCAATTAGAAAGGCTCTGTGGGAGCGCTCTGCTCCTAAGTAGGTATGCTCCTCCCCTTACGTAGGTATGCTCCTCCCCTTTCTAGCGCCACACTTTCTAAGAGCGCCTTGAGGCTTAGCTTTATGTTCTTCCCTTTATTATGTGTATGTACATGTGCTTACCAGTGTTTTTGCACTTATCATGAATATTCATTTTCTCCGTATAGTAGTAGTGTTGCCACAGCTGTCACCACACCCAGGGTTGTCACCATTGCCACTGCTGCCACAGCTGTCACTGTTGCCACAGAGGCTGTCACTGCTGACATGGCGGCCACCACTACCACGGAGACTGTCACCACTGCCACCGCTGCCACAGCTGTCACCACTGACATGGAAGCTGTTACTACTGCCACAGAGGCTGTCACTGCTGACATGGCGGCCACCACTACCACGGAGACTGTCACCACTGCCTTCGCTGCCACAGCTGTCACCACTGACATGGAAGCTGTTACTACTGCCACAGAGGCTGTCACTGCTGACATGGTGGCCACCACTGCCACAGAGACTGTCACCACTGCCACAGCTGTCACTGCTGCCATGGAGGCTGTCACTGCTGACATGGTGGCCACCACTGCCACGGAGACTGTCAACCACTGCCACCGCTGCCACAGCTGTCACCGCTGCCATGGAGGCTGTCACTGCTGACATGACGGCTGTTTGTTGCTTCCTCTTTTCTTATATTCTTTTCTGACCCCAAACTTGCAATCCTCCTGCCTCAGTCTCCCAAGTATTGGGATTACAGGTGTGTATGGCCACACCTGGCATATTATATATTTCTTTCCCCTCCCCGACATAGCCAAGAATTGTCCTTAAAGGACAGGATATTTTGCCTCTAGCTCCACCCCCTGGCACAGTACTCAACAAATGCCAATAATCTCCCTAGGATGCTGCCAGTGTTTAGACAGTGACATGCAGATGTCAATGGTGACATCTAACTCTTTATAGGAACCTAAATATTTTCGAAAACAATTCTTTTAAAAAACTTTTTTAAGACTTTTTTTTTTTAAATTTATGTGTCTGAGAGTTTTGCCTGAAAGTCTGTATGTGCATCATTTGCATGCCTGGTACCCTACAGGTCAGAGGACGTTGGATTCCCTGGAGCTGGGATTACATAGATTGTTGTGCATGACCATATGGATGCTAGGAACTGAACCCAGATCATCTACAAGAACAACAGATAGATGCTTTTTACTGCTGAGCCATCTCTCCAGCCCCAAGTACTTTTTTAAATGGGTATTTTTTTTATCTATTTATTCATGACTGTGGAAGATTTTATTTCCCAAAGTTAGCCACTACACTATATGCATTTCTACAGGCTACTTGAACAATGAGAAGTGATGTTCTTCCCTTCGAGTGGTGGGAGATGTACCTCTTCCTCTCAAACCTAGACAGGCCTCTGTGGCTGCCTGCCAGCTGTTGGAGATGAGACAGTATGGCTTCCGAGGTAAATCACAGGATGCATGGAGCTGAACTTACCAACCTGGGACATTTACTCTTGGAACCCAATGTTTAGGTAAGGAAACTACATGGAGAAGCCATATGCAGATGCTGAATGAGGCCCAACACACTCTTCAGCATCCAGTGCCAGATTCAGCAGTGTGTTTTCAGATGTCCATAGCCCCTGGCTAGCAAGACACCTTCCCACTGGGCAGAGCTAGGCTATCCTGCCGAGCCCTGTCCAAATTGCACATTCAAAAGCAAAGTAGAGATGGCTATTGTTTTAAACCTGCAGGCTTAGGTAGCTCTGTGGACTTATTGTATAACAACAGACAAAGGGAACATGCCTGATGGGTTCACATGCTACTCAAGATGTAGCCAAGCGTTCTCCAGGGGCCTGTGCCATACTTTCTCCTTCCTGATTCTTGAAAGTACTCATTTTTACAAAAAGACTTGCTCTAAAAATTATTTAGATTCATATAAAGAGTTAATGTCACTGTTGGCATCTGCATGCCTCTATCTAAACGCTGGCAGTGTCCTAGGGAGAGTACTGGCATTTGCTGAGCTCTGTGCCAGGGGCTAGGGTCCAAAGTCAATATCCTTGTCCTTAAGAAATAACATGGCCAAATGGAAGTTCAACTGCAACCAGAAGGGTAACCCCACACCTAGACAAATGGGCCAGAAAAGTAACTAGCACTCACTTAAGTGTTGTTGAAATACTAAAATATAGATTTATGATAGGTGTGTGTGTGTGTGTGTGTGTGTGTGTGTGTGTTTACCAAAAAATCTTTAGCACATGCATTCTGACTGGCAAAGTCTTCTAACATGGGGTGTTAATTATGTTGAGGGTGGGTACACTGGCCTGTGAACCCAGAACTTGGGAGGCGGAGGCAGTCGGATCTCAGTGTGTTCAAGGCCAGCCTGGTCTTCACAGTAAGAGTTTGTCCGAGAGAAAGAAAAGCAACACAGATGACAGAAGTAACACTGGGAATTTGAGGCCGTGTGGCGAGGGACTTGGTTTCTGTTGCTGGACTTGTCCAAGAGCTCAGTAACCAGGGTGACACACTGACTTCTGTGGCGGTGAAAACAGTCACACGGATGGAAGGGTGGGCCACATGTGCAAATGAGTCAACCGGTGGTGGCTGTGTGGACACAGGCAGCTTGCTTTCTTGGGAAATTATTTGTGACAGTGAAATTAACTTTGAGGATTTGAAGGTTGGCAAAGATTTGCAGACTTTTTTCCCCCTTCTCATTCTTTATTTATGAGCTGCCAAGTTGTTTTGAGAGCACAACAGTGCACTTTTATATTAACAATGAAATACATTATTTGGGAGGAAGCAATGAAGAATGAGATTGAAGAAACCAGCTTGAAGCTTATCAACAGTCTTGATCTATGAAACCCCTGCAGGTTATGACCTTGAGTAACTCTGTCTTGACTCTGTAATGACGACACTGTGTAAACTGTTTCCAACAAGAAAAAAAAAAAAAAAAAAGCTGGGCGTGGTGGCACACTCCTTTAATCCAAGCACTCAGGAGGCAGAGGCAGGCGGATTTCTGAGTTCGAGGCCAGCCTGGTCTACAGAGTGAGTTCCAGGATAGCCAGGGCTACACAGAGAAACCCTGTCACAAAAAAAAAAAAAAATCTAGTTGAGTCCAATTTTTCTTTATCTCCATTTTAGCCAAACTATTTTTTTAAGATGAGAAGGTGTTATATACAGACCAGGCTGGCTTAAAGCAGCCATTCTCCGGCCTCCCCCTCCCAAGTGTTGGGATTACAGGTAAGGGCCCCTTGTCGCCAAGCTACCTATTTTAGACTTTGAAAAATGACTGTTATAATACAAGCTATTACTTTGCATGCCAACCTTAAAAGTTAATTAAACAAGAAAGAAAATATCTGTTAATTGGACAGCTGTCTTTGATTTAGGGTAACAAGACTTCATGCCTCAGACATCCAAGCAAACGAATGGGATCCTTCCTTTCTGTCGTGTTGAAAGTGTAGGAGAGCCATTCTGGAGACCACCCGAGTAAAAAGAGTTAAATCCTCCTGAAGCTGATGCTGGAGTCCTGCGTTCAGGGAGCTCCTCTTCACTGATAATTAATTATTAAGGGCAAAACCTTGATAAGGCATGGGCAGAAAGATGTTTGTCATAGCATGCTTTCAATTTTAAAGCAGTCAAAAATTAAAGATTGCCCAGAATGTTACATTAAGAGTAGCTTACAAGGGTAAAGAAAGTTTATCCATGGAGGAGATCTTAGGGGAAAGAAAAAAATGAAGACAATATATTGAAATGCTAACAGAGACCTCAAAGGAAGCAGAGTGAGGCATGATCATCTCAACCTCCCTGGTTATAAAGAGGATTTAAAACAATCATAAACATTGAATGCTTGAATCCATTGACGCTGAGCGCTGCTCTCATACAGGAGACACTGTTCATTTTGAGTCATAAGTCCAAACAAGTGACTTACAAATGTGGAGAGAGCTCTGACAAACAAGAGATATAGATGTGATGTCTGCTTGAAAACGTAGTTCTCTCATAAGTGAATTCTACACCGTGTGTCCTCAGAGCCTGCCTACATTTTTCCACTTAGTTCTTTCAAAATCTCAGTTCTTCACAGTCTGGAGGAAAGAGAGAGAGAGAGAGAGAGAGAGAGAGAGAGAGAGAGATTCAGAAGTAGGAACACATACTTTTTTAATGTCTGAAAATATTTTGGAAGTAGTAAATACACAGTAAAAACTACAAAGCCAATTTTGGAGAGGGGAAAAGTGAGGTTCCATTCACACCTGGAGTTATGAATGAACGCTGTGTGGAGAAGGCTGGCTTTCGGGGAAAGGCTTTCAAATCACGGAAAGAACGTCAGTAAAGTATAAAGTTAAATCGGTAGCATCCCAAACTTCATAGCAAAGTGCTGATATCAGTAAAGATTTGGTTTCAGATTAAAAATTGACTCTGGCTCATGGGAAATTCGTAAAGAAGGGACTCAGTGCACTGTCTGCTTACAGAGTCACGTGGGTGGCGCAGCCGCAGGCTGGGAGGCGAGGGAGGGGGTGCTCTCCCTGAAGAACTGGGATACAAGTTACGACTTTAGACCAAATCAGAAAGTTGTCTCTCTACTCTTCTCAACCAAGCTTAATCTTTGATGATCCTGGGTGTCTTCGTCACTGTTCTATTGCTGTCAAGAGACACCATGACCAAGGCAACATAAAAACAAAATCAAAAACATTTAACGGGGAGCATGCTTACAGCTTCAGAGGGTTAGTCCACGATCCGATCGTCAGGACAGGGCGCAGGGCAGCAGGCAGGCAGGGGCTGGAGTAGTAGCTGGGAGCTTCCAAGCAGCAGGTCAAGAAGGAGTGAGGACTGGGGAGAACTGGGAGTGGTGTGGCCTTAAATCCTCAAAGCCCACCTGGAGTGACACACTGTCTGCCACCAAGCCTCAGATCCTAATCCTTGAGAACATTCTACCTGGGGTCAAGAATTCAGGTACCTGCGCTTCTGACAGCTATTCTCATTCAAAGCACCACAATAGAGTTCTTGCTCAGCAAGCATACACTTCTGCTTTTGTGTTGGTGGTGGGGGTTTTGTTTAGTTTCGTTTGGTTTTGGGGACAGGGTCTGTAGCTCTGCCTGTCCTGGAACTTACTATGTAGACAGGCTGACCAGGAACTCAGATATCTTCCTGCCTCTGCCTGCCTTCCAAGTACTGAACTGGTTGTATGCCACCACAAACACCCAGGTTACACTTCTGTTTTAAATATAATTTCAATTAAGAGTAATATTTGGGCTGAGGCGAAATATACATGGTTGTCTTTGTTTATTTTTGTTGTTTTTGTTGTTTGTTTTGTTTTGAGACAGGGCTTCTCTGTGTAACAACCCATCCGGGATTCAAGGCATGTGCTACCATACCAAACTATAAAGTTTTAAAAAATATTCTGTTTGCTAGTGTTGGAGGTGCATGTCTTAAATCTTGCACTTTGAAGGCAGAGAGATAGATGGATCCTTGTGAGTTCAAAGCTAGCCTGGTCTACATATCAAGGCAGCCAGAGGTACATAATGAGACCATGCCTTAAAAGAGGAAGCAAAGTTTTCATTCTTCTTCATTCATCCCCCAAAAAATTACAAATAAAATTTGTGTTCTGAGTCCTGGACATATATATGACTCCATGGTAAAATGTCTGCCTACAACGCACAGGGTCCTGAGTTTGATTCCCAAGGCTACCCCTTAAAGCTTCTGTTTCCTTCCTAAACATGAAACCGAATGGCCCCATAATTCCACCTGGGCGCTGGTATTTGCTTTTAGTAGGAATGAAAACAGGGACAAGTAACACTGTGTGTGCTTTGCGGGAAGGCATTCTCTATTCCTGAAGAGGATTGTAAACATCTCAATAAACCCATTTCACAGCCCTGGGACATGTCGTTTACTTGTTGAGATGGTTATAAGATATTCTTCACAAAGTAGCGAATTGGATGAAACAGGCCATTCTCCATTTATCTATTTTTCTCTTTGACAAAAAATACAGACTGGATTTTTGTTTGGTTTTTGGTGTTTTGAGACAAAGTCTGTCTCTGTCTCCCTCTCCCTCTCCATT
>LR749585.1:2098711-2125334 GCA_902729485.2 Mus minutoides
CTCCTTTCAATGTGCACTGCCATGCCCAGCTCAGAGTAGTTGTTGGTAAAGAGCATCTTGTTAGCACACCCTTTGAAACTGTTCTTCTGTGTATATATAAACGGTTCTAATCAAATTTTCCTCACCATTCCTGCTATAAAATACCCCACCCCATAAAAAACAACAACAAAACAAAAAACAATGGATATTGGACTTTCAGACATTTTCAGTGATGGTTCCCAAGAAGAGGAGACTGGTGTATGGTCTCCTTCAAGGCACTACAAGTGAGAGCAAGTTTGTCATTCACTGTAGCCCAGGAGCAGAATCTGAGCCGAGAATATTACCATGATTCACAGGTGAGCTGAGTGCCCGATTCACGCCTACTTTCCTATTGACAGTAATCCTTCTTAATACCTTAATTGTACAATATACTTCTAGTGGAATTGACCTGGAAAACCTCTAAATTGTGTAATTAATTACACCCACATTCTAATACAATTGCTTATCATGAATCCCGACAGCCTGCAGGCAGAAATCCAGCACGGGGGTCTGTCACAGGTACATGGTGAAACCTCTCCAGTTTCTGATGTGTGTGTGCTAATTGTATAAATTACATATATTTTTGCTAAAGACAAAACAAAACAAAACCCTCAGGGTTAAGTCAAACCTACACTGTTTTACTGGGACACCCAGGTTTGGAGGGGAAAGGAAATGGAGGCGAGATGTTCTTTCAATTATTTTCTCCTGTTTCTGTAAACATTTCCAAGTGTAAGTGAAGGACTTCCATGGGCACATAAAGTTGGTTTATGATGAGTTAAGGATAAAATGTGTTGTTTTGCTTCTTACTATGGAGTTGCTGGATCTTTGTTAGCATATACTATGGTGTTCACATAGGTAGATATATATATATACCTCAAACTGTTTTAAACAGAAAACGCCCCTTTAAAACAAACAGTTTCACTGAGGTAAAATTTACAAGTGATGAAATTCAATTTTTAAAGGGTATAATTTAGTGACTTTAAATGGATTTATAGGACTGTAATGTCATTACCTAAGTCCAAATTCCTAGTACTTCAGTCTCAAACACATCTTACCCTCTGGCTGCAGAGGTGGAGAGCGCCTGCTGCAGCTGTGAGGGCTGGGGCTCGGGTCCTGGGGGCAGGCAGGGCAGAGACAGGAGCACTGCTGGGCTCCTTGGCACCTAGCCTAGCTGAGAAGAATGAACTGTATGTTCAGGGAGAGATTCTGCCTCAAAGGAATAGGCAGGAGATGATGGTGGAGAAACACCCAGCCCCTCCTCTGGTCACTGTGCTTACACACAGGTACAAGGACACATACCTGCGCATATGTCCGTAGACTCACACAAACAAACCTCTAAAAACATAAAAAGATCTTATCTCTTTATCACTACCAGCTTTCCCCACCTTCGGCCTCAGAGAACCACAGTCTTTTTCCTATTTTTATACATTTATCTTTTTTGGAGATTTTATATATAACTATATCCACTATATTTCCTCCTTCAGAAAGCATGCTATTTTCTTTCTGAGGTTCATCCATAAACTTAGTAAAATGTATGGGTACCGTGCTTCTCTTGATTGCCAAGCAGCATCCGTGCTGATTGGCCCCACCCAGTTGTCGCTCCATTTATCAGTTCCGGGTCATCATATTGAACCATCTTCTGGCTCCAGGGACAGCTCCCCCATGAGCATTCACACACAGGCCTCTTCGTAAAAACACATTCCTATCTGTTTTTAAAGATTAAAAAAGTGTGTGTGAGTGTGAAAGAGAGTGTGTGTGGGGGAGAAGTTGTGTGCTTGAGAGAGTGTGTGGGGGGGAGAAGTTGTGTGCTTGAGAGAGTGTGTATGTGAGTGTGTTGGAATTACAGGCAGCTCATACCCAGTTTTCTGTTTACTTTCTCCTTTTTATTATTAGTGTATGCTTGTGTGCTTGGGCATTTGTGCCATAGAGTACATGTGCATATGGAGATCAGAGGAGAACTGGATGGAGTTGGTTCTCTCTGCCAATGTTTCTGTGCTTTCTGGGAACCAAATCCATGTCACCCGGCTTGCCTTATAAACACCATCACCTGCCCAGCCATCTCATAGGTCTGCTTTTCAATTATTCCTTACTACCGTGAGTGTGTGTGTGTGTGTGTGAGAGAGAGAGAGAGAGAGAGAGAGAGAGAGAGAGAGAGAGAGAGAGAGAGAGAGAGATTCCATGAACAGCATGTGACGTTCAGGGGAAGCCTTTGCAGAGTTGGCTCTCTTCTTCTGCTCTATCTGGGTTCTGAAGACCAAGCAGGCTCACCAGGCTTGCAGCACTTAATCTGCTTCATCAGCCATCTTGTTGCCCTTTATTCTCTTTCTTTGTAAATTTTTCTCTTCTCTTATTTTACTTTCTTACTTGTATCTTTTCAAACATAAGGTTATTGTTATTATTGTTGTTGTTGTTGTATGTGTACGTACACTTGTGTACAGTGAGGACAGGGGTGTGTGCCATGGTGTGCATATAGGGGTCAGAGGATAAGTATAGGAACACAGGCATGTGTGCACCCATGTTCCCATGCCTGGCACAACTTTTAAATGTTGACAAAGTCTGACGTATCCCTAAACAACAGAACTTGCATGGTTCTGCTGTGCCCATAAAAGTCTCAAAGAAGCCTTTCCACGCTCTCCAGTGATCTTACAGTTTAGTTCTTACTCTTGGAAGTGTGATTCACCTGAAACTAAATCTTGAGAGGGGTGGCAGCTTAAATACGCATATCATGCATATCATGCGCAGGTGGAAAGCCGCCCTTCCCCTGCTGACTTGCTTTGGAACCTTTGTGGAAAATCAATTTGGCTTTTACTATGTTGATGTTGTTCTGACCCTCCAACAGCAAAGCTAGAAACTGTTTCCCCAGGGTCTTTGTTTTACAGAGGAGCCTCCTCTCTCCCCCCACCATCCAGCGCTCCCACTGCAGCTCTGAGGCTCAGACTTCTGGCATACTCCTTAAACATTGTTCTGGGCTCTCACTTGGATTTGTAAGCCTGGGATGTTAAAAGGCTGAGTGCTGTTTCTGAAGCCACGGAAATAGAGACAATTTCTATTAATTGATTTCAAGGACACCTCACAATGTGACTGGGAATGTGGCTCAGTATTCTTACCCAGCATGCCTCAAATCCAGGGGTCCATCCTCTTCACCTCATAAAATAAGGAGGGGAGCACAGGCTAGGATCTCCAAGACCTAGGGAGACTGAGGCAGGCAGATTGGTAGGAGTTCAAGGGCAGCCTGAGTACACACACAGCACATGCATGGGTCAGCCCATTCCCACCAGGAGAATTCATCTCCAAGGTCACAGACCTAGAAAAGACTGAAAGTCTCCAGTACAGATCCTAGGGCAGTCACTGCCTCACCAGGGACAGGGACAGTTCGTTCCAGTGAACAGCTGCGATTTAGCTAGAGGTGCAAGGAGGCTGAGTGTTTTGCCTGTTTCCTTCTGCTATCCCTAGATAGCAGAATTCTGTTATCCCTAGAAAGAATTCTTTTCAAAAGCATAATACTGAAACAACACACTGTCTTACAGATAATACACGACTTTTATTTTTTGGTGTTGGTGTGTTTTTTGTTTGGTTGGCTGCTTTTTAAAATTCTCTCTTTTTGGTTTATTTGTTTATTATTTACTTATACTCTTTACATTCCACTCACTGCCCCCTCCCAGTTACCCGCTCCCACAATCCTGTCCCTGTCCCCTTCTCCTCTGAGTGAGTGGGACCCTCCTGTGTATCGCCCCACCCTGGCACTCAAGTCTTTGCAAGGCTAGGGGCTTCCTCTCCCATTGAGGCCAGACTAGGCAGCCCAGCTAGAAGAACATATCCCACACATAGGCAACAGCTTTGAGACAGCCCCCATTCCGGTTGTTCCAGACCCTCATGAAGACCAAGCTGCACATCTGCTATATATGTGCATGGAGGCCTACGTCCAGCCTGTATATGTTCTTTGGTTGGTGGTCCAGACTCTGAGAGCCCCAAGGGTCCAGGTTAGTTGATTCTATTGATCTTTCTGTGGAGTTCCTATCCCCTTGGGGGCTGTTTTAAATTCTTGTATGCCAAATAAAAATGTTTGGCATAAGAGAATTAAGAACGGGACTGGCCAGATGGCTCAGCCGGTGAGAGCACTGACTGCTCTTCCGAAGGTCCTGAGTTCAAATCCCAACAACCACCCGTAATGAGATCTGTTGCCCTCTTCTGATGCGTCTGAAGTCAGCTACAGTGTAGTTATGTATAATAAATAAATCTTTGGGCCGGAGGAAGCAGGGACCGATTGAACGGAGTTGACCCGAGCAAGTGGGGCTGATAGGAGTGAGCAGAGGTCCTAAAATTCAATTCCCAACTACATGAAGGCTCACAACCATCTGTAGAGCTACAGTGTACTCACATACATAAAATAAAAATAAATAAATACATCTTTAAAAAGAGAATTAAGAACGGATTTTTCTCTGTGTAGATAGGATTCTGACTCGTTCTATTCTTGCTACACTTTTAAATAAGTTAAATGGTCATCTTAGCTTATTTCTCATATTCTTTTCTTAGCCGGATTTTAGGAACTGGCCAGCTCAGAACTGTCTTGTGATTTGCTCCTTTGTTGCTTGGCTTTCTGAAACTGCTTGGTGTGTACTAGATGTCAGAAGATTCCCCCGGAGCTGTTTGGAAACTTGCAGCCGCTTGCTTGAGATGGACTGTGAGCACCGTGGCCTTTGCTGCCCTACGTGCATGCCCGGGTGCCCTGAGAGCACGTTCTCAGAACGCGAGGTGCTAAGCGATTCACGTTAAACAGTGACAACCTCAGCCCTCCCTGACCTTGACCTCTCTGGGTGCCGGGTTGGATGACGTCACAGTCTGCCAGCGCCCGAGGCGTAGTTCAAAAGTGGCTTCAATTTCACACAAATGCCAGGACCCTTTTGTCGTCTCTATGGACTGTGGGCAGAGCTCCCAATTCTGCTGTAGAGGTTCTCAAAGTCCCCAGTGCCCAGCTGCACAGCCGGAGGGTACCAGAGCTCTGGGGGTGGGTGGGTGGGTGGGGGTCACTGCAGGCAGTTCCCCTGGAACCGGAACTAAGGGACAGACATTTGCATATCTCCTACAGGAGTATCAAAGTCTGGAAGATTTTCCACCCCAAAGAGCTGCCCTAAAATGAACCTAGAAAGCTATTTCCCAGGGAGTAACTAACCTGAGGCTGCGTTCCTCTGCCAGAAAAACGGACAAAAGGACTCCAGTCCAGAGCGCTTTACTTTTTAACACACTTGGTCGAGGCCAGCCTGGTGTACAAAATGAGTTCCAGGACAGCCAGGGCTTTACAGAGAAACAACCCTGTCTCGGAGGAAAAAAAAAAAAAAAAGACTTTTCTGAGATTAGAGAAATTGGAAAGTAATATGTTTGAAGTCATATATAAAATCGATATTGTTAAATGCAGGGGGATGGTTACAGTAGGATCAGTCACTGCTTCAGGTACTCATCGTTACTTTGAGAAAGCTTCCATTAAAGTGCCCCACTGTGCAGATACAGCTGAGCTGTGGAGATTTCCCTGTGGCACTAAGGATACCCCAGCATACCACAGAGCTACGAATTGCATATTCATGGTGAATGTTAATGGCACTGAAAAGCCATGGATGGAACACACACACACACACACACACACACACACACACACACACCCCGCAGAAAGTGAATGGTAAATCTGTAACTTCCACTAAGTTGATAATAGTCCGATATAAATTGGTAATTAAGTACTTTCACTCTTGTCTTCACAGTTCCATTTCTTCTAAACCTTGCAAAGAGGAAAAAACAACCCTTTGAACCTGAACCTGTCTTGACCTCAGTCCCTCAGACGGTTCATGGAAACTGCCAGAAGGAGAGTAAATCTTTTAGAGTCAACCTCTGGTTTCTGTAGAATTGGAGCGTGAAAAGCGAGGAACCTGGAGGTGAACCAGGCTTCAGAGCGTCCTTTGGAAAGGCCAGAGAAGTTTCTGTGCGATGGTGTTTACACACTTCAACAACCTTAGTCTGTTTGAAGCAGAGCTCAGCCTCTGTATTAGACTGCGCTGGGGAAGCCTCACACTTTCTCTACCCAAGTTTATTCCAAGGGTAATTGAACCTGAACTCCCAGTGTTTGTTGTGCCTAGAAAACTAAAAAGAACTCTCTTGTTTAAGGAGCTGTGGTAGATTAAAGATGTCTGGAGAGTTTTAGCTGGCTAGCATCTCCACTCCTCAGAGGCTGACTTATTTCTTCTTCCCTTGCCTAGGGACCCATGCTGGGAATGTTCAGTGACCAGGAGACCATAGACTAAGAGCTTAAGAGCACTCACTATTTCTGACTCTTTGGGATGCGTATTCTACCCTACAAGAGAGCCAAGGTTTCCTGTGTAGAGGACAAGGCTCAGCCTACAGCCTTCTGGGGAGCTAACAGATGCCTCCGGCTCCAGACACCTTTTCAAAGCTACCACTTGACACAACTCTGAATGTCTAATTGAGCCATCAATCCACTGAAGTTAGAAAGCAAATGAAAGTGGTTGTCATTGGAAGCTACCGTATGGGCAGTTTGTTACATAGTAATAAGGAGTAACCAGGAGTGGGTGGGCTGGGGAGCAGGGGGGAGGGTATAGGGGATTTTCGGAGAGGAAACTAGGAACGGGATAGCATTTGAAATGCAAATGAAGAAAATATCTAATAAAAATGAATAAACATTAAAAGAACAGAAAGCAAGTTTTTTTGTGACTTTTGTCTGCTGGGAAAGGCTTTGCTTTGTGGGAAGCATCGCAGAGAGCTTTGCCTGCCCTGTGTACTGTGAGCTGCAGAAGGAAGAAGCAGAGTTCTTAGAGACGGCTGACCTTCGAGGCCTAGGCTGTGGCCAACAGGAGGAAGCAGATAGATGCTGTGTATAAAACCAGACAGGCAGACTGCAGTTCTGAGGTTGTGATGGTCAAAGGGAGAGGGCAAGAGAG
The DNA here is from genome assembly GCA_902729485.2 of Mus minutoides. Lineage (NCBI taxonomy): Eukaryota > Metazoa > Chordata > Mammalia > Rodentia > Muridae > Mus > Mus minutoides. Next base: position 2,105,671 of record LR749585.1, read on the forward strand.
AATGATAAAAATAGATGCATAATTATTCAAATAAATGTTTACTCAGAAGCCACATAAAATGGTCTAGCCTACTCCATTTTTGGAAACAGTGTCTAGAAATAATACCCTTTCCATGCCTTAGGGTTCCCTCTGAACAAGTCCTCCATGAGAAAGTAAATAAGAATTTTCTCTTTTTTAAAAAAAATAGTTGGTTTTTTTTTCTCGTTTGTTTTTTGATTTGGTGAAACACAGATCTTCCCTCAGTGTGACATGTGACAGTTACACTTAGAGCCCTTGGCACAGTCGTGATGACTCACTTACTGAGAGAGACACCCCAGCACACCTACCTCTCTCATCCACAGACATAAATGCTTTCAGGCCTGGAGCCTCAGATAGGATGCTTTTCAAATCTGCCAACATGAAGAATTATTTCCAGTCTTTATGCTAACAGAATTACAAAGGACAGAAAGGTGTCTATTTGATATCAATCTCCCTTTTGTGGGATTTTAAGAATTCTCTAACCTCATGAATTTGTATAAATGTTCTAGGGCTTATTAAAATTAAAAGTTTCATCATTAGCCCTTAAGAAAGTAAGACTGGGTGGTGCAGAAATTGTGGAAGTGGCCAACCAATGACTGGTCCAGCTTGAGACCCACACCATGAGAGGGAGCCCACCTCTGACACTGTCTGGAGGGCCAGGAACCAGAGGGTGGAGAGCCCAGAGACCTTAGATAAAGCAAAACATGACTGGCAAAAGAGAAAAAAAAAAGAAGAAAGAAAGAAAGAAAGAAAGAAAGAAAGAAAGAAAGAAAGAAAGAGAGAAAGAGAGAGAGAGGAAGGAAGGAAGGAAGGAAGAAAGAAAGAAAGAAAGAAAGGAAGGAAGGAAGGAAGGAAGAAAGAAAGAAAGAAAGAAAGAAAGAAAGAAAGAAAGAAAGAAAGAAAGAAAGAAAAGATTCTCTATGATACTCTGCTATACTCACAGTTAGGTGTCTCGCCCAATCATCACCTGAGAGGCTTCACCCAGCAACTGATGGAAACAGATGCAGAGACCCACAGCCAAACATCAGGTGGAGAAGCCTGAGGGGTCACAGACACCACAGAAAAACACAGAGTCAATGAACCTCCTAGGGGCTCACAGAGACTGAACTGCCAGCTGGGGAGCCTGAATATAGGCCCTCTGCATACAGATTATGGTTGTGCAACTCCTTGTGGGAGTCCTAACGGTGGGACCCAGGGCTGTCTCCGACTCTTGCCTGCTTTGGTGACCCTATGTTCCTACTGCGTTGCCTTGTTCAGCCTTAATACAAGGGGAGATGCCTAGCCTTATTGCAAACATGTTTGATATCCATAGGATGCCTGCCCTTGTCTCAAGAGGAAGAATGGATGGAGGTACGAGAATACAAGATAGGTAGGGAGAGGGAGGGACTGGGAAGAGAGGCGTGGGAGCTTCAGGTGAGGGGTAAAAGAAAATAAAGACAATAATAATAATTTTACTTTAAAAAATCCTAATCTATACCATATACTCAGTAATTTCCCATACCTCTGATGGAATTCCTGTTCATCGTGCTTTATGGGTTGATTCCTTATCACTTAATCTCTCTGAAGTATGTGTCCCGAGCACTGTAATATATGTCTTCAATTCAGGATTAAACTAAGTTACTCGCCTATTCAACTCTAGTGTCTCTTTCGATGCCTTTTTTGTATTGTCTATCAACTAACATGCTGTTCTCTGTCTTTGATCACTGTATTATTTGTTATATAATAAATATATTTCATGTTTAAAAAGAAAGACTGAAAGCAATATTTGAAAAATAAGGCTTGTGCTACTTCAGATAAATATGTACAAGTTTATGTGTTAAGTAAATGAGAAAAATTAGAAGACTTTAAAAAGATCTTATTTTATTTTAATTATGTGTATGTGTTTGCTTCTTTATGTGAGTATGCAAACGTAAGTGGATGGAGGATGTGGTTCTGACAACCAAACTCTAGTCTCTGGGAGAGTATTCATACATGTATGCTTATGTATATGATATACATGTATAGTCTATTTGTTTTTATTTTATGTGCACTGGTGTTTTGTCTGCATCCATGAGAGGGTGCCAGGTCTGCTGAGACTGGAGTTATGGACAGTTATGAGCTGCCCTGTGGTGCTGGGAATTGAACCCTGGTCCTTTGGAAGAGCAGTCCATGTTCATAACCATTGAGCTATCTCTCCAGCCCCTGGAAGAATATTCTTAATAAGCCATCCCTTCATCCCCTAAAAGACTTTTTTAAAAGAGGAATTTCATGAGACACAGAAGGGAGTTACCTGGCTGTGCACTAAAAATGTAAAACTGAGTTCAGTTTTCATAAATAAGAATCTGTGGTTGAGACCACTTTATGGCCCTTAGGTAGTGGTGGTAACAAGACGATTCTTTCAAAAGTCTTCAAGGAGGCTGGACATATTGCTCAGTGGTTAAGAGCCCTAGTTGCTCTTTCTGAAGACTGGGGTTCAATTCCCAACACCTACATGGTGGCTCACTACCATCCATAATTCAATGTGTGTGTGTTGGGGGGACAGTCTTCTACCCTTCTCTGGCACAGGCATACAGTGGTGCATAGACATACATTCAGGCAAAAGACCTACACATACACAAACTTTTAAAATGAATAAAATAAAATAAAATAAAAAGGTCTTCAACAAAACTTTATGTGGTGATGGAGGCCCAGAGAGAGTCCACCGAGAAGTGGTTCAAATGCACATTCTTCCCATTCCTCCTTCTATTAGAATGCTACTCTGTGATTTCTGAGAGTGCCCCATTTCTGTGCTGGACAACTCTCTCACCAGAGGAAAGCTCATTGTACCTTATGGTAGGCAGCAGCTTGAACTTTCTGGTAAGCCAGCCTGCTCAATGCAGATGGATTGAGACTGAGACCAAGCCTACCCATGAGGCCCAGGTCATCCAAAGCTATGCCTGCTTGAAACACCAGTTCTATGGTCTCATTCCAGACTATGCCATATGTAAGGTGCCTATGTGAGTGAGATCAAAACTGGGTTAGGACCCCACCATGTTCACGTCTTCAGTGCCTTCTTCTTGCTCGCACCTCCATGGGAGGCAGCCTACTGCACAAGGAGTGGTTGGGGATTTACAGACATGACAGAACCTGGGTTCTGACTGTGTGTGACCCCAGGCCAGTCACTTTATATCACTGGTTGTGGTGGGGATTAGATAACCTCTAAAGTAACAGGAGAAACAACAGATGTTTCATAGAATCATGAAAGGGGGCTTGTTGTCTCTTCTATTTTATTTTATTTTATTTTATTTTATATTTTTTTATTTTTTATTTTTTTGGTTTTTCGAGACAGGGTTTCTCTGTATAGCCCTGGCTGTCCTGGAACTCACTTTGTAGACCAGGCTGGCCTTGAACTCAGAAATCCGCCTGCCTCTGCCTCCCGAGTGCTGGGATTAAAGGTGTGCGCCACCACGCCCGGCATATCTCTTCTATTTTAAAAAGAATACACTATTCTTGATTGCATTTGAGCTAAGTCAGCCTTCCTTCCTTCCTTTCTGCCCTTAAATGCAGCAGTGAGAAGATGGCAGGAAGGAGTCATGGGTGAGCAATGTCCTACCTCATAGCACAAGAAAAGGGTTATCAGATTAGGGCTGAAGAGAGTGGAGAATGCGCCATGAATGCATGTGTAGCCACAAAGGGGAGGAAGTGAGTGTATTCTAGAGAATCTGGAAGGAAAGGTCTGGAAAGGTCTGCAGAGTTAAATCTGATGTGGTGAGCCAAGGGAGCCATTGGAGACCGGCCTACAAGGCCTATCAAAGCCTCAGGGGTGCCTCTCTCCCCCTGGGAACCTCCCCAGGCTATTGTAATCCCAGACTTCTGGAGGTTGACTCAGGAGAATTTTAGTTGAGGCTAGCCCGGGCTTCACAGCAAATTGGGAGACCAGACTCATCCTCCTAGAGTCTCTGTCTAAAACAAACAAAACAAAACCAGTAGGGCCAGAGAGATGGCTCAGGGATTGAGGGTATCTTTTGCTTTTGCAGAAGTCCTGGGTTGGGTTCCAGGAACCCAAATGACAACTCACAACTGTCTTTAATTACTGTGTCAGGAGATCTATTTTTTTTCTCACTTCTTGGGTCATCAAGTGTGTACCACATGGGTGCACAGACATACATGCAAGATAAAACATTCATACACAGAAAATGAAAACAAATATGTAAAAATATTTTTAAAAATAAAATTAAAAAACCAACCAACCAATCAAACAAACAAACAATGTTGGAAGAGATGGCTATGTGGTTAAGAGATCTTATTGTTCTTCCAAAGGACAGGAGTTAGGTTCCAGCACCACATCATGGAACTCACCGTCATCTGTAACTCCGTCCCTAGGAGAACCAAACTCTTCTGGCCCAGAGCATGTTCACATACAAACACATAAATAAATAATAAAATAAATATTTCTGGAAAAAGTAGAAGTAAAACACGTGAAAACAGAGAGATCTAAATACTTTCCACTTTAAAGTATTTAAACTGTACATTTTATTGTTTTTTCGGGGGTGGGGTTCCATGCTTAGAAATGAGATTTAAAGAAGGGTTGCCAGGTGAACACTTAAGCAGCTTCCGGCTTCGTGGAGAGGAACCGGCAAAAAGCAGATTCAGAAGAGGAGAGAGGGTCTTCACTGTGCCTGACTTCTGCGCTGGGGACCAAGTCTCTTCTGGGTTAAGGTGTACTTGCCCAGGGCAGCACCACGCATGACTGTGTTCCTGTATCCTCACATAAATCCCCAGGTAAACATTGTAAAGCACCGTATAAAAATGGGCAGGAACAGTCTTGTCCAGCGCTGGGCTGAAGGTGAGATCGGTAAAGATAAGCATGGCCTCAGTGTAGAAGGAGAGAGGGCCAGCCAGCCCGAGGCGTCTGTGCGTCTTTAGCCACGCCCCTTCCCTCGCAGAAGCCCCGCCCTGACTCACTTCCTCAGGAGGCCTCTTCTTCCCTGCCCTCTAATCCATAAAGAACTAGGCCAAGGGTCCCCAGATTAGTAAATTTCCCCAAATGGCGATTCTTCAATTACCTGTTAACCAATTCCCATCAGCTGTTAATAATATCAGAAAGAGTAACATCACCCTTTACTTCAAATTCAACCATTTTGTTGGCTAAGATTTTTTTCTAGTCCTTTCTCCTACTCGTAAGCAATGATCATCTTCTCAAGTAGATTACAACAAATCAAAGCGTACAGTTTGACCTCTGAACGTTTCTAAGCCCCCCTGAACTCCAGAGAGATAGCCTCCATTTCCCACTTGACTTTGAGCAGGTGAGATGCTTTAAGACTGGTCCACAAGGAAACCACGGATATCCCCAGCTCTGAGTAAAGCCCTGAAGAAATGCAGAGCAGAAAGCTCTCAGTGGCTAATGCCAGGTTCCTCTAGTGCATTCCTCCTCCAGAGCATCTAGGAGAGAGTTTCCTCCACCTCCACCCCCACCTCCTGGCCCCTGGCCCCTCCCGCTTCCCCCTCTATGTGTCACATTGAAACTGGACTGGAGCTGCCGCCATTGCCATTTGCAGTCTGGGTGTTCTTGGACTCCTTCAGCAGGCCTGTCACCTGTAAATCAAGTGCAGTCATGACACAGGGTGTAGGTGACCCTCTTGGGGGTCAGCATGAAGATCGCAGCGTCTCACACAGCAGCCCAGCTGACAATCTTGCTGAGACAACCAAACAGAAACTTAGCTGTTCCTTTTATCCAGCCGGAAAAATCCAACAGTTATGCTCCAGCCTCCTGCTCTTGTTTCTGCTCAGACATCTTTGCCAATGTAGCCCTGAACCTAAATTTTGCCTTTTATCTCTTGACACAATCATTGTTCCAGAAAGCCATTTCTAATGTGGTCATGTCACATGTCTCATTTTATAAACTTTGCAATCTCCTGCTAAGATCCAAAGACGATGTTGCTTTATTTATATATTTACTGTACTGCAGACTGAACTCAGAGCTTTGTGAACGGCAGGCAAGCACATGCCAAGCACCATTCATTGCTCTAAGAAAATACACTGGAGGCTCAGCAGTCACAAGCACTTGTCCTTCCAGAGAACTGGGGTCACATTACCAGCATTCACACGGTGGTCCAAAACCATGCATAACTTCAGTTCCAAGCGATCCAAATGTTTTCTTCTGACCCCAAGGGCATCAGGCACACACACATATGTTCAGGGGAAACACTCATACATGTAATCTAGAGCTTGCTTTTTTTTTTTTTTAATGTATCTAGGCTCAGTGGCACACACACACATGTAATCCCAGGACTCAGGAAGTAGAGGCATGAAGCTGTGAATCTGAGGCAGCCTGAGCTGTGGGTAAGAACCTATCTCAAAAAAAAAAAGTGAAAAGAAGGAACTAAGAAAGGAGGAGAGAAGGCAGGGGTGCTGTGGCTTGGTCAGTGCTTGCCTTGCCAGTGTGAGGATCTAAATGTCATCACCTGGATGGGCCATGTAGAAGTGGTCGGCATGGTGACATGCCCTTATAATCCCAGAACTGTGCAGGTGGACACAGAACTCCTTGGATTCACTGGCCAGCCAGTCTACCCTAGCTGGTGAGTTCTAGGCCAAGGTTAATGAGAGACTCCATCTCAAAGGAGTTGGATGCTCTTTCTGAAGATGAACCTCAAAGTGCTCTTCTGGACTCCATACACACATGCACACACATGCAGGTACGCTTGCATGTATACTGCATACCCATGAAACTACACACATGTATTCACATGCAGAGAGAAAACAAGTGAGTCCAACTAGCTCCCAGTGCTTCAGCACTTGGGAAACAAGGCAGGAGCATCAGGAGTCTGAGGCCAGCCTTGGCTACATAAGGAGCTTGGGGTTAACCTGTGTGACAGAAGACTTCTCTCAAAAATAACCAAAGAGAGAAAAGGGAGGAAGGGAGGGAGAGGGAGAAGGTTCACGGTTAAACAGTTGTTGGCTTAGAGAGATGTGTCGTGGTGAATAGTATTAATCAACATTTCCATAGATATCTTCATCCCAGGCACTCACCTAGTTATTGTGGACTAGTGGAAGTCAGATTCTATATTGATTAAATCCAACCCCTTCTGTTGGGGATAGGGAGGGGAATGCAGTTTTGTTCCTTTAAACCTCAGACCTAAAAATCAGTCTGTGGGTATAAAAAGAAAAAAAAAAAAAAACAAGGCATGCATAATATTACTGCAAAATGCTGCTTGCGAGTTCAATTAAAAGGAACCTTTGTTGAGACAAAAAACTGGAATCATGTGAAAAATTCTGAGAGTCTCGCTCTCCTCCCCACTCTCCATATTCATTTTATAATAAATCTTACTCAGACTGGAGGTCTACTGGGAATTTTCACTTTTAGTTTTGGGAAAATGTCAGTTACCCATGATGGGAATATCAGAATATTTAAGCAAAGAAAAAAAACCGTCTTCTCTCTCATAAATGTTAAAAATAGTTGCAGGGTATTTTTTTCCCCTTTAAATTCTGTGAAAGAGAAAAATTCACCTTTGGACTGAAGTTGATGGGTGTGTGGTCCCTTAATAGGAAAGCCTTTTAGAAGATTAGGAGAGAGGAGACTGGAAACTGAGGCTGTCATCAGTCAGCAGAAGACAGCCAGAAAGCCTCTGTCTGGCCACCCCACCCCCAAAACAGTTTGCCCCACTGGGCATGCTCTCAAGGGCTGTGGGGAAAGTGGCTCTGACCAAGAACAAACATGTCTTTTCCCTTTTAGGCTGTAGAAGCAGAAGGAGTGAAATGCATCTATCAGAATCCTGGCCTCCTGAGGCTGCTAACCCCTGCAGGAGTCTTTCTCCAGCTTCCCTCAACTGACAGCCACACTCACTGGAAAGGCTGTTCCCCGACAGTTCTTAGCCTGCACATAGGGAGTGCCAAGGGACTGCTTCTCAGCTCTATTCCCAGGTCCCTGCTCCCTGTGCTGTGGGCTGGGTCTATTAGCTCCCAGAAACCTCTTCTTCAATCAGGGAGAAGTTAGTCCTTTGTCTGGCTCTGCCCTAACTGTTCCCTCTGTGCTCCCTTCTCCCTCCCCATCGCTGCTCCCTGCCACCTTCGTTCTTCCTGTAGCTGAGTCAAGGGGAGGACAGAAGGAAAGATGTAGAGGCAAAAGGTTTTAGGGTTAGGTATAGTCTCATCGTTTCCAGAGCAAGTTCAGGGAGAAAAGCTGAACCCCTCGCGCCTACTTGATTTTAAATGTGTAGATTAAAAACAAATAAGAATTGAAGGTTAGAGCCAGAACTAAGGCCAGCTTGGTCTCCATAGTGAGATCCAGATTCGTGTGTGTGTGTGTGTGTGTGTGTGTGTGTGTGTGTGTGTGTGTGTGATGTGTGATGTGTGTGAATGTGAGTGTATCTGTGATGTGTGCATGTGTTATGTGTATGTGTGATGTGTGTGAGGTGTATGTGCATGTGTGATGTGCACACATGTGATCTGTGTGTGCATGTGTGATTCCTATACACATTTTTATTCCCCTTCCCAAATTAAACAATACTTCACTTATTTTTATGTGTATCCTTTGCCCACATGGCTGTAGGTAGTCTCATCACGTGCATGCCTGCTACGCTGAGGTTAGAAGAAGGGAATGGATTCTCTGTAACTGGAGTTATAGACAGCTAGGAGCTGCCATGAGGGTCTTGAGAACTGAACTGAATGCAAGTCTTCTGCAAGAGCAGCAAGTGTTCTTAACCACCGAGTCACCTCGGCATCCTCCTCTCCCTGAAACGGTAAAAGTTGACTTATGACTGAACTCAGACTGTATGTTTTTACATTCCATTTAGCCAAAAGGTCAAGAAGCAGTAAGAACATATATTTTAAAATATTGACTCAATTTCAAATAGCCACGGGAGGCCACATAAACAATTGATCCTTAGTCAGTTCAGGCAAGTGGGTCATTACTTCCTGTTTTTCTGAAGTCTGGGCTATTTTATAATGATTTATGCTATGATATTGGTAGGATAAACAGGATAACTCAAAAATATTGTTTATTGCTTAATTGTGTAAAACAAATGTAGGGAATGTTCTCTTGTTTTGTATTTCTGACCGAGGATCTCCCTGTATTCACAAGGTGGTCTTGGATTCACTATGTAGCCTAAGCTAGCCTCCGATATGAGAGGCCCTGCCACAGCCACCAAGCATCACAGGCCACCTCTAGCTCTGTATCTGTCATTTTGTTCTGTCCAGCCTGGGGATGGCAGAGAGGAAGGCTTGAGAATAAGAGTATAGTGATGCACATGGAAGTCTGAAGAGGCAGAGATGAAACCCAATACTTTGTACTTAACTTTCTTTAACTCAGTAAAAAGAAAGAGGAAAGTCATTTTTCAGTTTATAGCTTTCTTCGGAAGTTAATGATTACTACTGTGTGTGTACCTGGTGTACGTGAGTGGGCAGGGAGAGGGTCGAAAGCAAGTTTGGAGAGGGTGGTTTCTCCCACAGAGTCACCTCTGCAGCTCACTGGATCTCAGTGTCTTTCTAATCCAGTCTAGCAACTGGGCAGAATGGAGAAACCCCTTGTAAGTATGTCCACTGGGGCTTCATGCGGTGTCCCTCTAGATGCAAAGAAAGCCCCATTTCTTTCTTTCTTCACAGTGGTAGTCAAGGAGCAGAGTGGGGCTGGCCAGTGATAGGACTCTGTCAGGTCTGTCCTGCCTCTGCCATTTGGTGCTGCATGGATCTGTGAACCTGGATAGGCTTTCTTTGCACCCTCTGTAAACTTCAATTTCCTCATTTACAAAATGGGATAATATCATTTTTTGCCTTCTTAATGTAAAGGATTGTAAGCTGATGCCCACAAACTGCTTAAAATGGCTTTTGTCAGAAAATGTCACACATCAGCTCTTTGGGACTCAGCCTGCAAGTCCCGCATTCTGGGGTAAAGTACATGCAGTTTAGAGTTCTGTAAATATAATTGTAAGTTCGTTTACGTGTTTCATCTTTTCTTTTTGGTCAAAAACAATCTTGAAACTAGATGGGCTACCACAAACCCACACAGGAGCTTTCCTGCGGCTTGGGGTAGGTGACTAACTTGGCAGGAGAAACTAAAGTTCTTTGGGGTAATACATGAGAACAATGATTGCGCTTCTGCACTTTCAGAACAAACAACAAAGCGAAAGCCTTGGCTGCATCCACAGAACCGTGTTCTTTAAGGCATGGATTTGATTGGTGGTTTGTTTTTGTTTTGTTTTTTTTTTTTTCCAACCACGTTCTCTGCTTGAAAGCAAATCCTATTTATGGCTAGCGCTGTTTTTTCAATTAGGTTTATTTTCATTTTCCCATAGGCCATGTTAGCTGAGAAGGTCCAGAAGTTTATTTGTTTTTCCTTTATGTCTTATGATGGTTTTAAAATAAAACACACAGCACTTATCTGTGAGATTTCTTTTGAAATACCGGTGTGTCCGAAATTAGCTTGTTTGCTCCCTCCCCCTCCCACCACACACAATCACACATACAGTACCACGGTATGTGTAAGCGCGAAAATGCTGACAGAGTGTAAGCATGGTCCGTTTTCATAGCAAACTTAAAGCAGGGTCACTTCCATCTCGCTAACTTTAGGACTGTGTGTGTAAACTAGTGCTTAGCAGGTCAGACTTAAAAACGACGATACTTCTAGGACTGGCTTTTTCTAAAAGTTTTACTCTGAAAATTAGAAAACCTTTTTTCTGACTCCAAGGTTAACAATAGTAATATGTTCTCTATACGAGGCCCCATGTTTGGGGGGTATGGGGTAGTAGATAAATTCATAAACAAAAGCCTACATCGCTTAATAGTTCTGTAATGGAAAAAATATTCTCTGGTGAAATAAATATTTCGGGGAAACGACCTGGGCCCTCTGGATGCGGAACGCCTACCCTCTCCTCTCTGCCTGCTGCGGGCGGTAACCCGGTGTCCTCATCCTAGGGAGATTGCTCTGCATGAGTCTGGGGATCCCTGGATCTGGAAGCGCCTGTGCAGCTGCACAGGGACTCTGTCCCCGGGGGAGGTGGCGGTGGAAGGAATCTGGGCTTGCTCCCTGGCGCCTTGAGCCCACTAGGGTCCCCGGCGTGACAGCGCGGTCGCCTGCTCCTCCCCTCTCCGCGGACAGCAGCTTCGGCCCGGGATCCAGTGCAGAACCGCCCGGGCTGCGCCCTGCTTCTCTCTCCAGCCTCCCTCCCTCCCAGCTCCTATTCGGACTCCGTTCCCCTCTTTTCACCCCACCCCACGCCCCGTCTCCACGTTCCCCACCTCTCCCCCGCTGATCTACCTCTCTCCTCTCCTTCACCCCTTCCCAACTCTCTGACTGCTCCTTCATCTTTTGTTGTTCCCCTGCTGCCCTTCCTTCTTTCCCAGTGCCGTTCCCCATTTACTTCACCTCTATCTTTATTTGCTAACTCCCACCGGCCACCGAACCCCTTCCCCCCTCTCCTGCAGCAAACTATCCTTTCTAGTCTCCTCTCCCTGCTTAGTGCCCCTCTCCTGTTTCCCTCCCGCTTGCTTTCTCCCCTACAGCTCTGGTTTTGTGGCTCTCCCACGCTGTTGCTATGGAGTCGCCCAAGGCTGCTGGCCTGGCGCTAGCTGCCCTGAGGCCCCGGACAGAGCAGTGACTCTAGCCAACTCTGAGACGCCGCACCCCTTCGGGGTCCAGGAACAAAGCGTGTCCCGCCCTGCCCAACTGTGTGAGGCTTCCATGAGACCTTCAGGCGCCCCAGGCCCTGGGGCTTAAGACCACCTATAATCTGATCGCCTCCAGCCTCTGCGGGGCGGGCGGGCGGGCGGGACCCTGGGACCAAGGTGACAGCTGCACTCTCCAGTGCAACCTACCTTCCTGGTCCCTTGAAGACCACTCTCTCACGCCCACCCTTGGAGGTGTCACTGGGGCCGGTCAGCTGGCCAGATGGCCCTATTTTATAGGACTGACCCCTTTTGTTGGGGGTCTTAAGAGCACCCAGGCCAATTTACATAGGAAAATGGGGTTTGTATCCCCAATTCAGTGTAGTGCCCTGACAGCAGGTGGCCTTGTCTTTGTGTAAGAACCCCACAGCCTGTTGTTTAAAGTGGCTTATGTGTGCAGATGTGTGAATGTGAATAGAAATCACCAGGAAGCAGTAGCTCCCGTCTTGCTTGCAGGTCCTGTAGAAAACATATCAGTCTGGGTACTGATATGCCCCTCCTGATACCTCTGATGCTCTTCCACATCCCATAGCTGAGTGTTTAGGTTTGATTCCTAAGTCTTTGGAAGACATCTTAGGAAGATTCCTGAAGTCTTTGCCATTTGCATTTAGGTCCTTGCTTGGGAAAATTGTAAGGCTGTACCTAAGAGGAAGGCTACTTGGACCTTTAAAAATGTTCTTGATGAAAGATCTAATCTAATTGCTTGTCTCGGTGCCCTCTGACTCGCTGTTCAAGGATATGTGCTGGAGCAGGTTGAAAGCTGTCATTTGTTTGGTTTGGAATCACCAGCTTAAACATGTGTACTTAAGTGGTAGAGTAAGAGGACACAGAGAAATTTCTTATTTTACCAGCAAGGAATTTGAGTCATGAGAGTTAAGACAATTTTCCCAAGATCACACAGCTCTGCAGGGTATAATCCTAGTGGTCTGAGCCCATGAAAGTCAACAGAAAAGGGTCTGGGCTGTGTGAACTCTACTGATATCCAAGCTCCAGGAAGCTAAGGGAAGATGGCCTTATGTTTAAGATCAACCTGAGCTGCACTGACTTTGTCTCAAAAACAAACAAAACCCCAAACCCAAAACAGACAAAAGAAGATGACGAGGAGAAAAACGTATAAAAGTCTGGGACCCCTTGAAGCACCTCCACCAGCTGCCTCCAGTTCCCACTAGAAGGGCCTCCCTCCCCCCTCCCCCCCCCACCCGGGGCCACCAGCTGGTTATGTCTTAGGAAAACTCAAAGGACTTCCCTCTTCAGCTTTTGTACCTTCAGGTGGCTTTCCCCATCTGTGTTGGAACCAGTTCCACCACTACAATTGTCAAGAATCCTGTTCTAGGACCCATTTCTATCAAAATGATTATTTTGTGACAAAATAGCTGAGGGCTCCTTGTGTGACCCTGTGGGGTGGAAAGTAGTGCTAAGGACTGGCTTGGAAAGGTTCCGACAACCTAGCTGCTCTGCCAGGCACTCACTGTACATCAGGGACTGTGGTGAAGGGATACTGCTGGCTAACCTTCCAGTATGGTTCTATTGCTGCCTGAAGCCCTAAATGAGTTTATGGTGCTTTAGTTAAGAATGTCTCTTAGCGCTGGGTGTGGTGGCGCACGCACGCCTTTAATCCCAGCACTCGGGAGGCAGAGGCAGGTGGATTTCTCAGTTCGAGGCCAGCCTGGTCTACAAAGTGAGTTCAGGGCTATACAGAGAAACCCTGTCTCAAAAAAAAACCAAAAAAACAAAAACAAAAAACGAACAAACAAACAAAAAAAGAATGTCTCTTAGCTCATTGTAGCTCAGCATGTTAAGAGACAGGTTGAGGGGCTGGTGGCCTAGCCCAGTAGTTAAGAACGGTCACTGCTCTTACAGATAGATATTGCTTTACTCCTACAGGTTCACAGCCTGTAACACCAGTTCTAGGGGTTCCCTGTCTGGCCCCATGGGCACCCACATACACAGAGACAAACACATAATCTTTCATTTAAAAAGGATTATATTTTTAAAATTATGTATATGTGTGAATGTTTGTGCACATGAATGCACACTATCTTTAGGGGCCAGAAGAGGGTGTTGGGGCCCCCCAGAGCTGGAGTTCTATGGGTCATTAGCTGTGTTATGTGGGTGATGGGAACCAAAGTCAGATCCTCTGCAAGAACTGTTAAGAATTCTTAACAAGGGGCTGAAGAAATGGCTCAGTGAGTTAGAGCAGTGACTGCTCTAAAGCCCAGCTTTGACTCCAGAGATCCGAGTTCAATTCCCAGCAACCACATGGTGGCTCACAAGCATCTGTAATGGGATCTGATGCCCTCTTCTGGTGTGTCTGAGGACAGCTACAGTGTACTCATATACATAAAATAATCTTTAACAAAAAGGGGGGTCCTTAACAACTGAGCCATCTCTTCAGTCCCACAAAGAGATCTTACATACCTTTTTTTTTTTTTTTTGAGAAAATCTGAGTCCACACACTACATTTCATAGAGGGGATTGAGCAAGGACACACGGCTGGATTGGCGCTGAAGACGCATGTTAATTTCTGTTCTGCTTCTCAGAACAGAACAAGTTAGAAACTTTTTCTGCTTCCTATTTTTGGGAGCCCGTATTAGTGCTAGGGTGACAGTGAGTACAAACTGTGGGATAGAGGTGATAGATACAGAAGAGGAACTTTTCAATTCTCTGTAAAAGGATTTTCTTAGAGCATTAAGAATGCATTATATTCTTTAAAGGAACTATATCCAAGAAAGCTATTTGAAATAAGGTCCATAGTGCTTCTATCTCATTTGCTTCTTTATTTTAGTTACTGTTTTGGGTCTGTATCCATTAGCTTCTGAAGTGTAAGAAGTAACCCACACCACCCTGCCTTAAAGTGTGAGTCTGTGGATCCTCTGGAGGGCAACAGAGCTGAGGATTGCTGATGATGCTGGCTGGTCTGTGGACAAAGAGAGAGTCTCAGTGCTCTCAATCTGGGTTTGGCTGAGGAAGCTTAGGTGGTTCTGTCCTGTGTCATTTATCCAGAATGTTTGTCTCCTAGTAATGCATGGCCGTGAGCAAGTCTTTGCATAGTCTATAGACTATTCATAGGGGCTGCTATTTTGTTCCTCCTTACCTCGTCTACTTGATCAAAACAGGCCTCAAAGCTTTGTCCATAGCAGAGACTGTGACAAAAGGAGGGGACCGAGGGGCCACTGCTGCAGTAGATTCTGGAACCGACAATGCCAAGCACACATATTTAATTTAGAGTTATTCATGTTGATTTCTCTCAGGTAGAATGTGTGCTGGGTGGCAGGGATCTTCATCTCTTCACTTACTGCTGTGCACATGAGAGTTATTTTAAATGCTGACTTGACTAGGAAGGCCACCTTAGCTATTTTCACTTACACAAAGATTAGAATTTCCAGAGACGGGATCTAAGTCTTCAGTTTTTTCCTCAGTGATGATTACAACTTTTTGATTGAGCCAGGTGTTCACACCAGCTGTCCCAGGTGTTCACACCAGCTGTCCCAGCACTTAAGATGCTAAAGGCAAGATCGCCATGAATTCAAAGCCAGCCTGGGCTACACAGAGAGAGTTCTAAACTGGACTGGGCTACAGATACATTGTTTCAAAATTAAACAGTTGCGGGGTGGTAATGGATCCGGCTTTTAATCCAATCACTTAGGGTGCAAAGGCAGGCAGATTTCTGAGTTTGAGGCCAGCCTGGGCTACAGAGTGAGTTCCAGAACAGCCAGGGCTACACAGGACTACTCTATCTTGGAGTTCCCGGACTTTCAAACCAACAAAATTAAATAATCACAAAATCAACAAAAACAAAATTGTCTGACTTAAAGGCCATTATCTGTGTTTCCAGAAACTTCCAGCTTTCAGAAGCTGCTGGCTCTTCCAAGATACACCCCTTAAGCTTTTATTTTTTTTTTTAAAAAAACTAAACTTCAAAATATTTAACATTTTTTTCTAGAGTATATAAACAAGTACTACATAACAACAGTTCTTACTTGAGTGAAAATTAGAAGTGGGGAGAAGGGCTGGTGAGATGGCTCAGCGGGTAAGAGCACCCGACTGCTCTTCCGAAGGTGATGAGTTCAAATCCCAGCAACCACATGGTGGCTTACAAACACCCGTAATGAGATCTGACACCCTCCTCTGGTGCATCTGAAGTCAGCTATAGTGTACTTATGAATAATAAATGAATCCTTGGACCAGAGAGAGCAGGGACTCAGCGAGCGGGGCCAAGTGGGGCCGACCAGAGCGAGCGGGGCCGACCAGAGCGAGCGGGCTGACCGGAACAAGGAAAAAAAAAGTGGGGAGAAGAAAAATTTACTTGTATTTTATTTAGTACATGCCTGGCTTCATAAATAGCTTTCTTTGCACACACACACCCCTGCACCCCGTTTGTTTTGTTTGTTTTATCTTGTTTTGAGACAGGGTCTCAGTGAATAAGTCTGGCTGGCCTGGAACTCACAAAAATCTTCCTGCTTCTACCTTCTCAGTGCCGGAATGAGAGGCGTACACCACCACACCCAGCCATACAAGGGGTTTTCTTAAGGTTCTGATTTCCAGGGCAAGCTCCTATGCAGCGCACTTCTTATTCCTTTGGAATTTGAATTTGTCCTGCCATTTTTGACTGTGACAAATGATGGGAAAGGAGATGAAGTGGGTGTTAATGCTTAGTTATATAAAGGGGAGTTTTGCATATAGCTATACTTAGCAACAGGCTATTTGGGGACTCCTGTTACATGTAACGCATGTCTTGAACACAGGAAGAAGTGAGGTTTCAGCTGCTGGTTGTCTAAGTCCTCATACAAGGCACCTGAAAACTGGGTTCAAGGCAGATAATATTTTGGGTAAGAAAGGAACTAGAAGTTTGGAGCCTGAATATAACTTGGATCAAAAGTAGTCACCCTGCTGTCTCTCCTGTTATACATTTGGGATGTCATGAACTTTTCTCAGACTTCCTCTACAAAGTTTTATGAACGTTTGCCTGATTATTAGAAAGATCCTCCAAAGTGTAAACTTTCATTTAACTGCAGGCCTTGGGATCGACAGTTTGGAGAGTTAGCAGGCACACCAAGTGCAAAAAGTCACAATCCTTGGCCCCAGTGTGCTCGGAAGCAGGGTGGTGGGGAAAGGCAAGTCAAGGGACAGGTATGATGAGGCTCAGGATAGGTAGGCAAAGGGTCTCCAGGGAGAAGAGGAAGCAAAGGATGCAGATTAGCTTTGGCAGTTGTGCAATGCCTTGCAATGTGTAGCAATCCTTCTGTGCGCAAGCTGTATCCTAAGGCAGCCTCACCTGCAGGTCAGTCCAGCCCGATTGCTGCCGATCCTATTGTTCCAGTGACAGGTTAAAGGTCATGCCCTGTAGGGATGGAACCTGTGCACACCTGGCCTGCTGTCAGAGGGGACTGGTTATCTTGGAGAAAATTGTTCCCAAGCTCCTGGCTGGGGACTGGGGAGGCACAGTCGGTTATGAGTATGAAAGTGGGTGAGCCAAATGAGGCACCCGAGGTCTGGAAAGAAGACTTCAATCAAATGAGAAGTTTGAATTGGCTGGAAAAGTATTCTCTAGACAACTAAGAAACAAATGTATTCTTTTAAACAATAAAGGAAACAATAAAACAAGAGCAGAGGCCCAAAGAGAAAGAAAAGAGAACCTGTAGAGCAGGAAGAGAACCACTGTGGTCGGGCCAGCCAATGAATTAGGAAGAGACAGCAAGTGAGGAAATCTCCCATCCCCTGCATTGCGATGCTAAAATGCAGTTCTCTTCCTTTTGAACAGGAATGAGGATACGAGGTTGTGTAATTAAAGACTGTGAAGGCTGCTGTGGCCCAGCCTCAGCCACTGGGATCGTTCCTAACTGTAGGGCTGGCCACTTCAGGGCACACAGTAAGAAAACGGAAAACAGCACTCTCCTTTCTCTGAAATCAATGCTAAGGGAGCCCTCCTTTTTGGGGTTTGCAAATGAAGCTTTGAATATGACAGCGTTTCTCCTCCCAATTACATGTGGGTTCTCTGGCTTTACAAGGTTTTGCAGAGCCTGTGCAATAGGCAGCTACAAAATTAGAACTGCAGTTTGAATGTTCAAAGTTAGTAACTTTGCTGGTTCATTATTATAGCGAGGACTCTGGCAGAGCTTAACCAGAGCTCAGTCTGAGTTCAGAGTCTGCCTGTGTACACATGTAATGGATGACTCTTAAGGTTTCAATCTGAAATGTCCGTCAAAGTCTCATGTTTTAAAGTCTATTTCCCAGCTGGTGGTACTGTTCTGGAACCTTTAGGAAGAGAGCCCAAGCTGGAAGGTCATTAGAGTGAGCCTTCGAAGGTTAGCCTCTCCCTGCTTCTGCACACCGCCCCCCACCCCATCTGCAGTGATGCAGCCAGCCTCTGCAGTGAACTAAGCCACTCCACCATCCTTTCCCACCTTGGTGGAAGGAGACCCTTTGCATCTGTGAGCACACATCAGGCTTCCCCCTTTAAGTTATTTCTGTCTGGCCATGTGCAAGTGACTGACTTGATTTTAGAGGATTTATTTGGTGGTTATCAGGCTGTCAGCAGTGTTCCGATTTTTTTCCACATGAATGGTAGCATTGTACTTAGGCCTGCCGTGGGGTTTTAAATGAGTTTAGAAGTGCATGTGTCTGGAACTAAGGAGATGGCTCAGTCAGTAAAGTGTAGACCTTGCAAGTACAAGGACCTAAGCCACATAGCATGCCTGTTATGGTGGTGAATACCTGTAATTCTGGCAATAAGAAGGCAGAGGTGGTGAGGGATCCCTGAAACTTGCTGGCTAACCAGTCTTGTCTAACTGGTGAGCTCTAGGCCAATGAGAGACCCTGTCGCAAAGGAGATGAAATAGCATTTCTGAGAATGATACTCCTGGGTTCCACAGGCAGGTAAGTGCATGTATACATGCACACGCACGCACACGAGAGTGCGCACGTGCACGCAAACATATACATGTAAAAAAATAAAAGTGTTATATTCACATCCAAGATGACTTTAGTAGCCTGACATCAGCTACTATGGAAACTTCTAGATGGAGCCTCCATCACTTTGGGTTCCTTGTGATTCAGGAAGTTAAAAGCCCCAGGTAGTCTTCATAATGCATACTAGAAACACAAAACATACAATTATTGTGGTTTGACACTGCTGGTCTTGTTTGTTACTTCCACAAAATATGGCTCATTCTAACTGACATATTTGATTTTCCGAAGGTGGTCGTGGCAGTGGCAGTAGCTGCGACGGCTATGATCACGGCTGCTGCTTTTTGTCCTCCCCTTGTCCCCCTCCCGTTCCTCTTCTTCTTCCTCCTTCTCCTCTTCAATGCAAAGAGGAGACTATGTATTTGTTTCTCTTGCTCTTTTGTTGAGGGAAGAGGAAGACAGAGGGACAAGAACGATGGAAGGCAAGAGCATGTGTCTAGCCTTCAATCTAGTTTGCAGTCATGGTAGGGAAAGAAGCTGGGATCTGAAGAAACTCATTTCTGAGTTTTAGGGGGAAATGACAAAAACATTCCTGAGATTAGGAGTAGACACACTCTATGTTACCTCTGACTGTGTATCCTGCTGGCAGTCTGGAGATTGGAGTTCGGGGGAACCTGGAATTCTATAACCAGTGAGAGTCACAGAGGAAGAAACAAAAAGAACCTGCTACAAAGACAGATATGTGTATGATACTAAATGATGTAAAATCCATTACAGACTAATTTTTTATAATCAAAGTTGGGATGGGAGGAAGGTTTTGTTGTCACACCAGTGACAAAGACACAGATTCAGCTGCTGCCTCAGGCACACCATTTACAGCTTCTATTCATCTTATGTTCTCTGGCTTCAGAAGGGACCTTCTGGGCCGCTCACCCCGCCCCACCCCCACACTCTGCTGTTACCACCTTTGTCTCTCTGCAGGCAGCAGCACAGTTTCCTGGCTCTGTACAGTTGTGACCCTGCTGGGAGAATCACTCTTTCGACTCCATCTGCTGGGATCAATAGCTACAGCAGTGCTGGGCACACGGCTGGCTTTGTGTACACCATTGCCATCCATCCTCCTC
>LR749585.1:2350876-2420876 GCA_902729485.2 Mus minutoides
TCTCGCCACTCAATAGAGCACATTTTAAAATAAGCTTGCCAGGAAGGCATTTCACAGACACGTGACGACCCCTGTGGGTTCAGTGAGTCGTTACCAGTTTTTACTTGAAATACAAGCCTTGCTTGCTCATTTCTATCAGGTTTAGATAAAAATGAAAAAGAATTTAGTCAAAATTTCTATTTATGGAATTGAAATCCATAAGCATAACACATTTCATAGAAAATAAAAATATGTTGGTTCCCAGACCAAATGAAGACCCAGCTAAATGTATACCCAGTCTCGGGGCCTTTCCAGAACTTACGGGAGCAGCAGAGCTCCAAAGGGCTCCATCCTCTCCTCAGCTTTCCCAGTGATAAAAACTGGATCTGCGCAGGTCCACACCCTGCCCAGAGGAGCAGGCCGGTCATTTCTGGTCTACTTGCAACAAGGCACCACAGGTTTTCAAATGACTTAGTGATGTTTAGCAAGGGTCCTACCTAGAGTGTTGATTTAAAGTTCTGAAGACATTCTCATACAGCAGGAGACAGAGAGAACGGACACATTTCCAAAGGGAAGATGCTCTCTAAAAAGATTATAGCTGAGAAAGTGAACAAATTACAGAGGTTCTAAATGTCACTAATCAACTCTCTATATAACTCTTTTGCTTCAACATGAAGGTGCTATTTTCACTCTGTGAGGCCTGTTCCCAACTTGCAACAGGAGACTTTAGACTCCAGGCAACGAAAATGAAGCAGAGGCCTTGGTGTGGTGTCTCCTAAACGCATAGTGAGTACCACATGAACTAAATATTAAGGAAGTCTGCAGTCAACAGTATTGAGTTGAAACAATAATTGATGATCACGCCTCCCTGGGCCGACTGGACACACCTGAGGCAAATAAGGTACAAGTCGAGTAAGTCTGCTAAGGAAATGATGTAATAGCCATGTGCTATGCTCTTGATGAAACAGAGGGTAATAACGCTACAACACAAGCTCAGAAGCTAAAATGTTTTCTCAACAAAAACTCAACACTCTGTAAACAGACATTTCAGCAATGGGATGAACTTCAGAAACAGCTGAGTCCTCCTTTTAAAATGACTAGAAATGATCAAAAGAGCAAACAACAGTGAGTAAGAGATGTTGACTCACTGATTGGAAGAGGTACTGTCACGCTCAGCTACTGCACAGGACACTGACTGACTGGTCTTCCTGCTAAGTAAGACAGGAAGCAAAAAGATGGATCCCATTCATGGGGTGCCCGAGGAGTAAACCAGCAATGGCCAGGGGACGAGTGAGAGCTGTGCGGGGCTTGGAGTGGGCACTTGCTGACTGCAAGTGGCTGAGGGACCGTCGGGATCGGGAGCTAGTGGGAACGTTCTACCACAGACCACGTCAGCATCTGTTCAGCAGTAAATTTATCAAAGTCCACTGTACTCTTACAATGTTATCAATCTGACTCGAAGGGGCCACAGAGGAGAACAAGCCAGCAATGACCTGTTGTGCAGAGGACGCACCCAAGAACTCCTAGACCAGGTTTCAAAATTGTGAGGCCAAGATGTAGGCATAAATTTAATACAGGCATCTGCTATGCATATTTTAAAACACTGCTCCAAACAGTGGCATGGTTGGTCCAGCATAGGTAAAATAGGGCTAAAATCTAGTGCCCATCAAAACCACATCCCCAAGCTTCCTCTTCTGGGCACGGAGACCATTTTTCCAGTTCATTCACCCAGAAAGGAACTTTTTGTACTTCATCTGTTCAAAGGCACATTTCCCCCATTATGTTTTCTCAGCCCTAGTGTTCCTGGGGACCTGCAAAGTCTAGGCTGTTTTATTCT
The DNA here is from genome assembly GCA_902729485.2 of Mus minutoides. Classification (NCBI taxonomy): domain Eukaryota; kingdom Metazoa; phylum Chordata; class Mammalia; order Rodentia; family Muridae; genus Mus; species Mus minutoides. The sequence goes on from LR749585.1 coordinate 2,352,693, forward strand.
TCGAAGCTGATGTATTTATTGCCAATTAGGTGACTCATAAATACAAGCCAGTATTCTCTCAATGGCACCGTCTGAGAAATTACTGTACGCTATGGCTCTAAACAGGCAAATATTTGGCAGACAACAGCTAGAAACAATAGTAACAAAGAATGTGAGTGCAGAGAAACCAGAAGAACATCAACGGCGTGTGTGGGTGTGCATGTGTGCGCTCGCATGTGTGCATGAGTGTGCATGCTTGTGTGTGTGTGTCCACATGCATGTGATGAAGAATGTTGGGCTAGAGTCTCTTACGTATCCAGTAGTGACCACAATGGGTAAAAAGGACAGCTGCTTCCAGAAAGGGTCCTAATTAGCAGGAACCAGCTGTAGCCCCTCAAAAGCATGTGCCTGTCTATCTTGCTGAGCCTAAGATTTCCCAAGCCTCCTAGTTCCGCACCACCACCAACCATCTCTGAATGGATAACTACAGAAAATGCATTACCAATCACCCGAGTAGCCTTAAATACTCATCTAGGAAAAACTAAGCTGTCAGAATTATTTCTTTTTTCCTTTTAGCATATGAAAAATTGAAAGGTGAAGGAAGGTGTCATGTGCTCCGACTGGCAACTCGGCAATCTGATTAGCTACACAGACTGAATCACTGTTTGCTGCAGAAACTGTGCAAGATGAGCAAGAACTTCCCTGGCAAGGCATCGCTGACCGGCAACCACAGTATTAACTCAGCACCTGAGGATGAAGGGAGAGACATTCAGGTAAAGCTGCCAAGCTGAGACCCTGTGGCGAGACAGGAAGTGTGGGGAAACAGCCAGACAGAGCAGAGACTCGGGGGTGGGGGGGAACTGTCATGTAGACTTTAAGGACAGTTTCTCCTGCATAAGAGAAGGCTACAGGCTGCTGCACAGGGATGAGGTGGGAGCAGAGAAGAACAGACGGTGTCCGCAGCCTAGAATCCAACCCCAAACTGTTCTAGTTCTCAAAGTCGTTCAGCACTGGCATGGTGTTACAGGCAGAAGCTGTACATCCTCGGGCATGCGCGCGCGCGCGCACACACACACACACACACACACACACACACACACACACTGGTCATAAACTGTAAGTGAGCTCTGTGTCTGGACCTGAGAGCTGCTTGTGATATCTCATTATGTATATACAAATACTGGAAACCCGTCACAGTCCAAATCTGAAACTCCTGCAGCCCCGAGCCTTCCTTTCAGATGAGTGACAACCGACCTGGAGTATTTGATTCAGGCTGCACCATCTTAAAATGTCACTAATGAACTGGAAAAGAAGGAGACAGTCTGGCAAACGGCCTGCCTGGAAAGACCAGGTACCGGTTAGTGGTGAGAACAGGTGGCCTGGGGCTGGGATGCACTCTCAAGCCTGGAAGGCGTGACTGCACCACCCTGGTTCCTTGAGAGTGAGCCAGGATCTGTGATGCCCACCTGAGCCTCCCCCTCTTGACAACTCTACTTCCTCCTTATTTCTTCCTCTTCCCACTGTATTATCACATCGTGAATAAAGCATTCTGTACCTACAGCAAACCTTGGCATTCAGTTGTAGTTTGAGGAAGGCCTAAGCTTATTAAGCCGAGGGAGCGCCAGCAGCCTCTTGCCACCCTGAATCATTCTACTTCCCCAAGTGCCCATAGCACTGAGTGCACCTTCCATTGACTGTTTCCCACAAACACACACTTATTAGTTTTCCACTGCAACGCCCAGAAGGGAACGGTTCTCACGCCTCAGTCCTCACATTGCCCACAAAACCGTAGCTGCTTACAGAGTGCTTAACTACCTGTGTGTCCACGCTCATCACATGGAGAACTGAGGTGTGAGCACAGTCATGCTACATGTGTTCGGCAGACGGGCCAGCTGCACAAGCTGTTGGGGTTATTTCTGCCTGAGTAAAAGATCCATTATATGTCTGTATTTTCTTTTTTCTTTTCTTCTTCTTCTTCTTCTTTTTTTTTTTGTGTGTGTGTTTTGTTTTGTTTTCCAAGACAGGGTTTCTCTGTATAGCCCTGGCTGTCCTGGAACTCACTTTGTAGACCAGGCTGGCCTTGAACTCAGAAATCCACCTGCCTCTGCCTCCCGAGTGCTGGGATTAAAGGTGTGCGCCACCAAGCCCAGCTATCTCTGTATTTTCAACATCATATTTCATACAATATCTTTTTGTTCATTGTGGGGAATTGCAGGCTGGTCTCCAGTTGAGCTGAGGTCTGAACCCCGAAAGGCTTTCACCTTCATGGCATGGTAGGCGTTCCCTCATGCTGCTGGAGCTCTGGCCCCTGCCTAAGTTACTGCCCCCCCAAAGCCCCCACAAGAGAAGCATGGCTAGAAGTCATGTAGGCAATGGCCCAAGCTTCTGATCTTCAGGCTAAACTCCTCCCCAGTTACCTAGCAACAGGAAAGACCATAAAAGGGGCTGTTCAGCCCCACTTCGCTCTCTTACTTCTCACTCTCACCCTCTCTCCCCTCTCTTTGTCTTCTCTCCTCTCCTCTCTCCCTTTTACTCTCTTTCTCTCTAGCCTTCTCTCTCTCTCTCTCTTTCTCCTGCCTTTCTATAATAAAGCTCTAAACCATAGAGAGTCTCTGTTTATCAAGATCCGCTGTGTGCTCTGGTCAGTGTTGGGAACCTCTTCCCTTTCCCTCTCTTCTATAACCTTGGTGGCTTTAGCAAAGTAGCTCTGGGGTCCCCAGGTCGGGCTGCCCCTTGGCCACTCCCTGAAGAGTCTAGGTCTGAGGCTTGAATGCCCACCCAGGGATAAGTGGAAGGTAGATAGCAGCCCTCCCACACCTGACAGATCAGAGAATAGGTAAAACTCTGGTGGGGTGTGGGTCTTCCCTTCCCCCTCTCCAGAAGTAGTTCCCCACAGTCAGACAGTCCGTATACTTTTTTCTTTCATTATTTAAAGCATGTCTGTGCAAGTATCTTTATGTGTTTATAAATTTTATAGGAACATTTTCTGAAGAGAATTGCTGAATCAAACAACCTAGTTTTGGCAGTGGACAAGCAGAGCATACCCTCACACCGTGGGTATCACCATGCATCACACTCTCAATTAAAGGTACACATTTGCTCTCCTTCTAGTCAGACACATGTAGGGTACTGTATGGCCCTCCATGCGCATGAGTCCTCCGACTTTAAATATCAAAACAGTATGTCCAAAGCCATATACCTTGCAGACTCGAAGACTCATGGGCCTAGAGGCCTCATTTATTTCATATATAACAAAGTACACACATATACAAAGAGACACATACAATTTAAATAATAACTAAGTTTTTTTTTTACTTTAAAAACAGGAAAATTCAAATGATAAAGTTGGCTTTTTTGCTTATGAGATTCACAAAAATGATAATAGTTCTTTCTGCTCTTTGGATTGTTTCGCTTTGGTCTGGGGACGGCGGGTTGGTTTTAGTTTTTGTTGTTTGGTATTTTGAGATAAGGTGTCATGTGGCCCAGGCTGGTCCACAGCTTGTTACGTTGCTAAGGATGACCTTGGACTTCCCATTTCCCTGCCCCCACCTCCCAAGTGCTGGGACTTCAGGTCTGCACCACCACACCTAGCTTGTGTGCTGCTAGGACTCAAACCCACAGACTTGAGTGTGGAAGACTGAGCACACTACCACCCAAGCCACATCCCCAGATTTTCTTTATGCTTTCTAACGTGAGAGGTTAAGTAAAATTCTTAAATACCATTGATAGGAACAAAGTTTAGAAGGATAACCTGGAATAATGAAGCAAAATCTGTGTATAAATAAATACAGCAATTCTACATGTAAGTAGACAAATAAAAACACAAAAATGTTAACCACAGAAATGCTTATAATCTTTTTTAAAAGTCATGTAAATACTTATCAATAGATTATCAGTCAAACATGACAAATAAATGCAGGAAGAGAAACAATATACCGACCATGAAAAGGATGACAGGTGATTTTATGTAATATGAGCTTAGAGGAGAGGAGTGTGCATAGGTAGAGATGAAATCATTTTGAAAAGACTCTTTAAATGTTAACAAATGTGCTCATTGGTAACATGTTTTTATAGGCCAAGTTTTCTATCTTGTTTATAGTTTTCAGTATCAACACACAATGTAGTATTTTAAAACTTGTACTAACCTACAATGAAAAAACACACTTTTATATTTACTAAGACTCTAGCATTTATACAATATCTTTTTTCTACTTGTTTTCCATGATTAATGTATATGTACTTCTTTTTTGGTTTTTTTTTCTTTTTTTTCTTTTTTCTTTTTTTTTCTTTTTTCTTTTTTTTTGTTTTTCGAGACAGGGTTTCTCTGTATAGCCCTGGCTGTCCTGGAACTCACTCTGTAGACCAGGCTGGCCTCGAACTCAGAAATCCACCTGCCTCTGCCTCCCGAGTGCTGGGATTAAAGGCGTGCGCCACCACGCCCGACGTGTGTGTGTGTGTGTGTGTGTGTGTGTGTGTGTGTGTGTACTTCTTAAGGGACAATAAATGACTTCAAATAATGAGCCCACTAGCAGAGTGAGGCCCACTAGCCCCGAAGTTATCTGGTCCACAGATGCCTTCTCTGGCCCCTCCTTCCCGAGTTCCTCCATACACATCACACACAATACCCAGGGTAATTTCTTGCAAGGGAACGAAGCTTCAGTTATATGAAAACACTACCAATTACCAATTACCAACTGACAAATAAAACTCAGGCTCTTTACTCCAATGAGCAGCTTCTGTTGTTCTAAAGAAAATAATCAGCGCATGTATAATAGAACGCACTTGGAGAAATCACAACTTTTTAAACAAAACTTCACAGCATCTGTTTAAGTGTTAGATGCCTATAATGATGTCCTCGGGTTGGCACATCAGTCTTCCTTGATTTAAAAAAAACACCATCTGGATTCTGGAGCAATGATACCCGCATGCGCCACCAAGGAGGACGTTGCCAACACTGCCCACGTCCTTGACCCACCCATTCTGAGACACGTTCCCCCAAATTTATAGAACTGAGATGCCAAGAAGTGTGTGTCAACACTGCCTGGAAGTGGTGTTACTCACCCACCCAGTCAGATGGGAGGTGCTGGCTCGAAGCAAGTGATTTCCAGGAATAATCTGAAGAAAGCTAGTTGCCTTCTAAGGCTTTTTGAATAATAAAATGTATTACAGGAATTCTCATACATGGCATGCAGGGTAGGCCACAAGGAAAACACGGCTGGGACCAGGCAATGAAGGCACCTGAGTGGGTCCCCTAGCAACCCTTTAGGGTCCTCACCTCACTCCAGAACACCACAAGGACTCCTTCAAACTTCTTACAGAGAGCTCTGCCTATCTCCAATTGCAGGTTATACATTTGGATTTATTTCTACAACTTTCTTTCCTAACACACATAGTTTGGTATCTAAAGATGATATATCACACACTGTGTGGCAGCCATAATCAGCCTGAAGATTTAAAAATGTGTCACAAAAGGCTCCACTAACAATAGGAACAGTGAAGTCTGTTGTTTTAAAAAATATTACTGCCTGGCCAATGAGATGGCTCATCAGCTAAAAGCACTTAGACCCAGGTTTAGAGCCCCATGCCAGCACAGAAGCTAACAACTGTCTTTAACTACACTTCCTCCTTCTGTTCTTCGCAGGCTCCAGACATTCATTATACAACATTCAAGCAAAACACTCATACACATGAAGAAGAGGAGGAGGAAGAGGAGGAGGAGGAGGAGGTAGAAGAAGAAGAGGGAGGGAGAGGGAGGGGGAGGGGAGGAAAATACATAAGACTTTAAGACTTATCAGTCATTTTTTTTTTAAAGATTTATTTATTATATGTAAGTACACTGTAGCTGGCTTCAGATGCACCAGAAGAGGGCGTCAGGTCACTCATTACTGGTGGTTGTGAGCCACCATATGGTTGCTGGGATTTGAACTCGGGACCTTCAGAAATGCAGTCAGTGCTCTTAATCGCTAAGCCATCTTCCCAGCCCAAGTTATCAGTCTTGAGAGAATAGATAAAAGCTACCTCTAAAAATAGTTAACAGTCCTCTATTCTCCTACTTTAAATTCTTTTAATTTTATGCTGCATACACAGAAAAATAAGTCGGATGGCAAATCTACCCAGTTCTAATGAATATCTGTAGTAAAACCACTTTTAAAACCAATTGCTTCCAGACTAGCCCTTGCTTCTAGTAATCGTTTGGCCCTCTGAATTCTGTTGTGTGCTGCACATGGAGACGGCATAACTGACTTATGACAACCAGCCTGGTTTGGTCCAGCGTCCACAGGGTTAGAAATCAAACTGAGGGGTGGGGCTGGAAGCCTGTGTTAGGGCTGGAGTCATACACTCACTCCACTCTCTCCATAGCTAGTGTTGCAAGTTCCCAGTGTCCTGTCACGTGTGCTCACTTTCCTATCCTGACAGTTTACTACCCAGCAAAGCATGACTTGGCCTTGCTCTTGCAGAGGTTAGTCAGCAACATACTTAGGACGGGAAGCTATCACACAGCTTTCTAGTGCAGAATTCTTGGCTAAGTTTCAGGCCTTCTATTAACATTATGTAAGTGAGAACACACAACTTGGAAAAAAAAGAGTTTGGTAAAGTCCATTCAAGCTCAGCTAACTTGATCTGTTTCTCTTTTCCAGGCAACTGTAAGGACAAAAGGGAAATTGGTTTTACAGGCCAACCCTGTTTAACTCTGGAATGCAGAAATTTGACCTTGCCACATTAAATAGATACTCTGCTTGCTTTAACTTGCTGTTTAAATGGACTAGCCACAGGCGCTCGTGTGGCAGCCCTGTGCACTTGGCCTTCAGAACAGGTCTGGAACGTAGTTACTTTCCCTCACCTCCACAGTCAGCACTCAGTCCCGCAGCCAGTGTCCTGCCTGGATGCACATGCTGTCCCCTGTCACCGTTCTCCTTGCTCAGAGCACTCGCTGCTCCCATTCCCCACCCTCCACCCCATCCCAGTTTCAGACCCGTGAAACTACACTTATCCAACCTTCCATGGGCCCACCCCCACCCCTGCTGTAATTCGGATCTATACAGTCACACAAAGGCCCATACCAAAAAGGCACTGTGCAGATGGGGTGTCATGAAAGGCCTTCACTGGAGGCAAGCCTCTGACGGTCAAAGTGGTCCTTCGGTCTGTCTCCTGCTGCCTCTTGCCCATTCCTGCCTGATACGAAAAGGCTCCTCTGCCACACGTGCCACTATGTTTCAAACAAGAGGATGGATCGACACCACCACACCTGAAAGCAGATCTCCTCCCTCACCCCTGAAAGCTCAGCTATGGCAGGAAAACTGTGAGTTCTAGGCAAAGCTGGGTAACACAGCAAGAGCCGTTTTAAAGAAACGAGCCTGACTCTCTTGAGGCTCTCTGTTACAGTAATGGCAAGTTGGCCAACAGACTGTGCCGTCGCCACCGGCCTGACCACAAAGCCACAGAACTGCGTGGACTTCAAACTTATGGCAGGCTGCTTCCTTGTCCTCTGTCCTTACTCACATCTCTCCAGGGGATATCAGCCCTGATGCCTGTTTAAAATTGCAATCCTCCGTTCTCAGCTACATACCCAATTCTGCTCCGACCTGTGGACTACAGTGGTTTCATTTGGTAGCAGCCTAGGGTCTGAGCTGTCCTGTCAGAACTGCTCTGTGCACAGGGGACAGTAGGTATACTTAGCTTTAGGGGCAGATGCTATCCTAGAACTAGAAGAATTTCTGAAGCAGGGCCATCTTTCACACGGGATAAGCACATAGGGTTCCGGGTGACTGCAGTGTCACACAGAAGCCCACCTATAAAAGTCCAGAACAGGCAGATTCCAAGTTCATGCAGCTGACAAGTGTAAGGTCCCAGAATTCCTCCATCTCAAAGCAACATCCGACGCTGCCAAGTGTGAAAGAGTGTACTCTGTGCCTCACATGAGAGAGTGAGATGGCCACCATCTTCTGTAAGTTTTCAGCTTCATTTTATGGAGGACTCATCTTTGGGGCTGCAGCCTTTTTTTAAAATAATAAGGTCTACATAAAATACAGTTTTTTGGTTGTTAAACTACAGTATTCTCAACCTTCTTTCCACAAGACCCAGCAGGTTAATCCAGAACAAACCTTTAGGGAATTGTTAAGGCAGAACTTCAGAATGAGTCACAGTTAATATAATAAAAACTTCAAAGCCCTGGAGGTGAGATGCTCGGAGTGCACAAGGGCCAGCTGGGTCAGAGGTCTGATCCCCGCCTCTTCTGCCCACCTGTCTGCGGTTAATAGTAAATTGGACTGATCCACTCCCCAAATGCAATCAATAAAGTTAATGATAATAAAAGCCATCTACATGTTTATGATATTTGTAAGATAGGAGCTACTTTATGCCCTACCTGAAGGTTTACATTTTTGTAGATGTCTTTCTGAAGAAACAGAGGCCACTGTTTTACTGAGGGGCAGCTAGCCTACAAAGAGCTATTTACAGACCATATAGAGCTTTGCTGGCAGACAGGCCATTTCTAAGGAGCTGGGACCCAGTCATTTCTTCTCTCAGAGCCTGCAGAACTATCTGTGGACCACAAGCTTACATATCCCCTGGGAGAATCACTATCTCCCCCAGTGGACCACAAGCTTACACAGCCCCTGGGAGAATCACTGTCTCCCCCAGTGGACCACAAGCTTACACAGCCCCTGGGAGAATCACTGTCTCCCCCAGTGGACCACAAGCTTACACAGCCCCTGGGAGAATCACTGTCTCCCCCAGTGGACCACAAGCTTACACAGCCCTGGGAGAATCACTGTTTCCCCAGTGGACCACAAGCTTAAACAGCCCCTGGGAGAATCACTTTCTCCTCAGGGCACTTTCTACTCATTGGCTGCCAGTCTCTGAACTCCTCTGTGGGGTCCAGTTCAATCCTAGCCATGAATATGGACAGGGAGAAAATTTATGAGAACTGAGGGAGGAACCCAGTTTCAAAAGCCAAATGGTCACTTGCAGCTGACCATAGATCATCAAGACACACCTTTAGAGATGAGCTCTCCCTAACCAAAACACACATTTCAGAGCAGTGGTAAAACTACACACTGACAAATATACTACTTCTTTTGTTTTGTTTGGTTTTTGTTTGTTGTTTTTGTTTTGTTTGCTTTGGGGGGGGAGTGGAGGGAGCATGAGACAAGGTTTCTCTGTGTAGTCGTGGCTGTCCTTGAACTAGCTCTGTAGACCAGGCTGGCCTCAAACTCTCCTGAGTGCTCGGATTAAACGCACCCAGCACATCTGGACAAATCTACTTCTGATTCATATAAATAAAAGGTCAAACCAAGCCCCACCTGAGGCCTCAGGCTTGCTAAGAACACAGGAAAGTTTTTCTGGGTACAAACAGCTCCAAGGGAAAGGAGAGACCCAGACTCCAATCTTAATTAGATACAAATGGAAGACAGTCCAAAGCGCCACAACAAGAGCATAGCGTCAGGAAAAGGAGGGGGCAGAAAGGGTGCTTTGAAGGAGGAAGGCTTCCTAGCTTGCTTTCTGCTGGTGATGGACACCTTGACCAAAAGCAAGGAAGGGGAAAAAGGGTTTCCTGGGCTTACACATTTAAGTCGTCACCCATCATGGAGGGAAACCAAGGCAGGAGCCAGGACAGGAACTGAAAGATGCCACACAATGGAGAAGCACTTTTTACTGGATGGCCCAGCTACCTCTCTTACACAGCCCACTTAGGGAAGGCACTGCCCACAATAGACCACACCCTCCTGTATTAATTAGCAACTAAGACAATTCCTGACAGAGATGGCCACAGGTCAATCTGACCTTGGCATAATAAACTGAGGTTTCCTCTTCCCAGGTGATTCCAGGTTACCTGACAACCGTGTCGATTTTGGGGAGGTTGCTTAATTAGTAATAAGATGGGCCTGGTGGCACAGGCCTATAAATCCCAGCCATTCCAGAGGCTTAGAAAGGAAAATTGTATGTTCAAGACCTTCCTCAGTAACTTCAAAAGACCATTTCCCAAAATAAGTTTTTGGTTTGTCTGCTTGTTTTATTTTTACAGAGGCCCGAGCATCTAGATGTCACATCTCTGACCTCAGCACTGAGAAGGTAGAGGCTGCCGGATCCCGCCAGTTTGGCCCTCCCGGTCTACAGAGTATTCCAGACCTGTCAGGCTGCACAGGGAGCCCCTGTCCCAATCAATCAATCAATTAAGAGAATTATTTGATTGATTAAGAGAACGGGCCATCCTGTTCAGTAGTAGAGTGTTTCCTTAGTGCCCACGTGCTCTGGCTTCGATCTCCATTCCCACACAGAACTAGAAATAGACTCAGATACATCCACGAGTCTCACTCAGCCCCTCACATACCAGTTTAAAACCTGCAGACCACATTAGAAGCAAAATTAAGTAATAGAGAAGGTGGATTTCTAAAGTTTCCTCTTTCAATACACACTTCATTTTAAATACAATTTATCATCTCTTCGGGCAGTAAACAGCAAATGAAATTTAAAACAAATTGAAAATTAATGAATTCACATTTCAGCTTAGAGTGTGCTTAATTCACAGTTCGTTGAGTGCTTTACTCACTTGAACAGATGACTAAATAAAATCTGTTAATCAATGCAGCTAGAGTACTCAAAGAATTAAACAATACACATTAGAATAAATTTGTATGTCTGCTCATGATGGGCGCGATGCTCCAATATAGATGGGTCTGACCGAGTAGAACAGAACGGATAGGAAATTGAGCAGGAAACATCTCATTACCACAGACTTCATGAAGAGAAAGACCTAAAACCTGAGCCGCCTGCCTCCTCTGGGCTGACTGGGTGGACACAGGCCTCAGGACAAAAGCAGAGCTCTGTGGCAGGGCAGAGGCTGGGAGTAAAGGAGAGCCTGCTGTGATCCCTAACTCAGGAGAGCCTGCTGTGATCCCTAACTCAGGAGAGCCTGCTGTGATCCCTAACTCAGGAGAGCCTGCTGTGATCCCTAACTCAGGAGAGCCTGCTGTGATCCCTAACTCAGGAGAGCCTGCTGTGATCCCTAACTCAGGAGAGCCTGCTGTGATCCCTAACTGGGCCAAAGGAAAGAAAAGAGAAAAATGCAAGCGAGGTTTTGCCCTCCTCCTCCTGTGGACCTTGAGGTGCTAAACCACAGTAAATATGCAAATGTGTGTCCATATGTGTGTGCATTGAGGTGTAATGAACTAATACAAACCAACACACACTTCTCTCCAGCCCTGCTCCCCTGTCTGTAACCTGACTGGCACCTAAGAAAGCTGGGATAAAGATGTATTTATTTTTCCCTTTCTTCCCTCAGTGTCCTAAAAACTTGGTGACAAGAAATTAAGTTTTCCTCAGAGCTACATCCAAGACTTATCATCTATATTTATCTAGCACACACTAGTTTGTAAACATTGGCTTAATGTCACTAAATAACAGTAATATAACAACGGGGCTAAAAAGAAAGACCCATTAAAAGCAGGTTAAGAGTGATTGCAAGCCTCTGTCCACAGTACCCTGAAGAACCCAGAGGGCAGGACAGTTGTCTGGCTACTGTGACTAAGTCTTTAAGTCTAAGACACTGCATTAAAATTGGCTTCACACGCATCATTAACAGCAATCCCAGAATTCCTAAGAGGTGCATTCTACCCGAATGCCACAGCTGGGAGACCTTCAAAGCAGAAGGCAGGTTGGTGACAGAAGCTCGGTTTCAGATCTGTCTCACCTTGTGCTCTCTTTAGGGTCTCCCTTTGGACTCTTCTCATCGGCAAGCAAACATGTGCCCAGTTTATTAAGACTTCTTTGACTTGATTCTGATCACGTACTGGCCCTCCAGTCCCTGTCATGATCAAGCTATTCAGAGTCATCTCCTCAGGCTGTCTTTTCTCTACTATATTGCCTCTTGGAAATACTCCAATTCCTGCTTCTTCCAAAGCAATAACACCACCACCAAGTGTATTTTTGCTAGAGTCAGGAGTCAGTTATAGTAATACTTTAATTATTAATAGTTTAATAGTAAACACCTTTCAGTCTCTGTTCTCGTCAGTATTAAACACAATTAGATTCCACGAAGCGCCATGTCCTTGGCTCTGTAACAGCAATACCCGCTCCAATTCCTGTTTGCAGACAGCACAATCACCTGTCCAGTTTAACCATAAAGAGCGCTGGCAGCTAGCTCCTACTAGACACTGAGAGAGCGTGTCATGGGTGCTCACCAGAACTGCACCAACCAGGAGCAGAGTCTGGACCCACCACAAACCTAAACCTCCTGCCACTCAATTCCCATGACAATGGGAACCACTTAGACAGGGACAGTCCTGACGCAGATTTCCTCTGCACACCACTAAGCCTTCACCGCCTTACCTGTGCATCTTGGCCCAGGCTTCATGAAGTACACCGCCTTGGTAGAACCTAAGTTACCAAACAATTCTAGCTGCAAGGTATGCTAGGAAATTCTAGCCACAGCAATGAGGGAATGTATACAGAAGAGGTCACCCAGAGCAGTGCTGAATGACCAAGCTGCTGTATCTGATCCGGACTGATTCTCATCTGTGCACTTTCCCACCTCTCCCCGATGGTTCACATCTGTTGCCATCAGACTCTCCTACTCCACCTGTTGCGAGAGCCCCTGGCTAATCCACCCACTTCAACCCCAACAAGCCGAATGCTACTGAGACAATCAAAGAAAAAGGACTTTTTAGATACTGAATTGAATATTGTTGCTCAAAACTATTGCTCTTGGTTATAAGTGCTAAAACTCTTAAACACACAATTTAAGATGTGGCATGAAACCCCTGATATGAGTTTAAGGTAGTAAAAAGAGCCCAAGGAGAACTATATACCCCATGGTCTAGGATGACTCCAGAAACTTCAGTGGAGGCATTATACCATTAACCCAGCAGCAGCCTGGCTAAACAATAAATATCTCAGGGAGAGGAGTCTATTTGCTGCATATAAGGACTGGAGTCAAATCCTGGATCTGGGAGGGTTCTTCTGTTGTTTTATTATCTCTGTATTTCAGGTCTGGTCCTCTCCTACTCCACAGGGATGGTAAATTTGCTAAAGGACGGAATGCTAAAGGACACTCTTTCAATAAATTACCAAGAATTACTCTGTGACAATGAGGACTAGTGAAGAAGGGAGGGTGCAATTTCACACAGGCTCAAAGGTGACAAGAATCTCACACAGAGCAAGGGCTCAGCTTAGAGGACATACACAGTGTGCACCACCATTAGTAGCTAACTGCAGGTAAGGCCTCCGAGAACTGGGAATGAACCCTGAGTGGGCAGAAACAGTAATAAAAGCCAAAGCTACAGAGTGATGTCCTGTCTGGGGAAAAACAAACAAACAAACAAACAAAAAAACCAAAACAAAACAAGAATATCATCTGGCTTGTAGGGGAGAGAGCGAAGACTAATGAGAACTCAGGCAGATGAGAGAACAGAACTCACCTCGCTTCATTAAACACTTTTGCCCAGAGGAAACCCAACAGAGGCCACAGGGGTCTCGGCCACCATTCATCCCCCTACTGCCCACTCAGGAACCAGGCTCTACAGTGAGCACGGATTTGAGCAGAACCAGGAGAAAGCTTGTTCCCCTGCTCCTGTGTTTATCACCACCATCAAATCCCTGGGCCCACATGTCGGTGTCCTCCAGAGAGGACAACCAGCTCCAAAGCAGTGTTTCTGTTCGCACTGGTTCGCACTGGCAAAGTCCTGCTTCCATCTCAACTCAAATACCAAAGACCTTTGGAAGTCAGAGCCTCAGAAATACACCTTCACCAGTGCATCACCATAGACGTTGCAGAGTTGATTTTCCAGATACTTCTCACATGTTTGACCTATTATCTGACTCAACATGTAGTTTCTAAAAACAGAACATCAGGCTGTGTGATGGTACTGTGCAGTGACCGGATTGTGGGTGAGGAAAGCCACTCTCTGGAACTGGTTGGTTTTGTCTCTGCCACCCACACTATTACACAGCAAGGGGCTCTCACCACATGTGTCCCTCAGACATGTGCTTCTCAGAGAAAAAAAATACATTTCATTTCACTATACGTGATCCATCTGTGGTAATCTCTTTCAGTAGCATAGAAAGCATTGAGAGATTCCAGGAGGGCTCCGTTTCATTCAGAAGTGGTTGGAAATGGGATTTCTTGGGTAACTGTACAGACTTTCTACAGCAGCATTCTACTAAAAAGCATAAACATGGGACTCTTGATAGTGCAAGCACTTCAATGACACTTGGCCGCCTGCCTAATGTGTATCACATATCCTCTACAGAGCAAATGATTGATGTGTTTATGAATGTCAAAGGCCATGAAACTGGTTTAAAACAAGCTGAAGACTTTTACAAATGCATTAGCTATCTGAAAGATATTCTACTAGAAGTAAACTATGCATAAGCTACACCTTACTGTCTGGCTTCAAAAGGCAACAAAGTTATTTATAGCCAGAAGCATGTCCATTCTTCCAGAAGGTCAACAGACGAGTGACAGACTGTATAAACACCTTCTGCGTCTTTGTGCAACACATGACTTCCCAAGTAATACATTCATTCCCACCTAAAACACCTCTCAATTTTCTTTTGTTTTTAAAAAGATTTAATTTATTATTATATCTAAGTACACTGTAGCTGTGTACACACCAGAAGAGGGGGCCATATCTCACTATGGATGGTTGTGAGCCACCGTGTGGTTGCTGGGATTTGAACATAGGACCTTCGGAAGAGCAGTCAGTGCTCTTACCTGCTGAGCCATCTCACCAGCCCCTCAATTTTCTTATTTAAAGATCATTTTCAATGGATTCTCCATCAATGAAATTATAAAGAAGATTTCAAAGAAGGTAAAAGTTCTAAAGCTTGAATATTTATTCCAACCCACACACACACCAGTTTCCTTTTCCCAGAGATAATAAGGAATAAAGATTTTTTTTATAAGCCTTTGAAAAAAGTGTTCACTTGAAAAGTTATCCATTCAATAAATATTTTCAGTGGGTATTGTATGCAATATAGTATAATAGTTGTTGTTGTGTAACAGTGTAACAAAACTTTTCCTGAGGAGATACAACACCACACATCTAGTTACTCCAGATAGGCAGCCCATGACAGCCCAAAGTATGCATACCACCAACGCCCTTGGGGAATCAATGAGTGTTACTGACTGAGGTTACTTACAAGAGCAGAAATACCTCACAGACAGCTGCATCACTGAAAGCCCACCCCAGCTCACAAAAGCTGGGAACCTGGAGCACACCACACAGCCTGCAGGCAGCTCAACACATTGAACTATCCTTTCCAAATAACTCTGGTCTAAACCTCCTCCAGGCAGCTCAGCTGGCTTCCGGGAGTCTTCTGTGCAGCTTGGCTTTTATGAGAAGGACCTTAAGCTTTGAATGCTTACTCTGGCAGAAAGGGTCTAGTGAAAATGGTCAGTTTCAGGAACTTCCTGAAACTATTTGGAGTTGTTTATCTACTGAAGGAGCTTCTCTGTAGGATAGAATGTTTCAATCTTAGAGAAAATGTTTTTGCTCACCCTTTCTCCCTCCTCTCTTCCTCGCCCTTTCCCTCCCCTCCCTCTGCCCCACTCCCCTCTATGTTGGTTAAAAGTCCTACTCCTCACCCCCCATTTCAACATATGAACTTGTCAGTGTTATAATATTTACCTATAGCTCTTTCCAGCAGAGATAGCAATGCATTTACTGTTGTGTCAGGATACAACCATTATTGAAAACCCTAAGGCAAGAGCCAACACATTTTTTAAATAAAATTAGCTATTATATCTCATTTTGGAGATTTTACGTTTTGAGTTTTCTATGGAGAACTGGGGATTCAGCTTAGTCAGTGAAGTACTTGCCACACAGGCAGGAAGACTTGAGCTCCTTCCCAAGCATTCATGTAAGCAGGTGGAGCCGGGCGTGGTGGTGCACACCTTTAGTCCCAGCAGTCGGGAGGCAGAGGCAGGTGGATTTCTGAGTTTGAGGCCAGCCTGGTCTACAAAGAGAGTTCCAGGATGGCCAGGGCTGTACAGGGAAACCCTGTCGAGAAAAACCAAGAAAAGGGGGGGGGGGCGGGGGGGAGGCCAGGTGTGCTGGTGTGAGGTTGTAAAGCCAGGTCTGGGGAGATAGAAACAGATGGACTCATAGATTTGCTGGATAGCCAGGCAGCTAGCCTAATAGATAAATTCCCCCCCCACACACACATATATACACACACATTCATACATACACACACATATACGCACACATACACACACACACACAGGCCTGAGAGACCTCAGCCATTAAGAGCACTCCTAACCCTTGCAGAGGCTTCCAGCACTCTCATGGAGATCCACAACTGTCAGCCCTTCTACTTCCAGAGGATCCACGACTTCTTCTAACCTCCATGGACAGTACACTCATGGGGTGCACAAATATACATACAGGCAAAACACCCAAGCACATATAAATAAGGAGATAGATAGATAGATAGATAGATAGATAGATAGATAGATAGATAGATAGATAGACTGACTGAAAGACAAAGTGGTACCCACACCTGGTCCCAGCATTTGAGGCAGGCAGATCTCTGAGTTCAAGGTCAGCCTAGTCTACAGAAGGAATTCCAGGACAGCCAAGGAAAAACTGTCTCCAAATAACAAGGTGGGAAGGAATGACATCACAGGTTGACTTCTGGCCTCCATACACAAGCATGCACACATGTACACAAATATGTGCATACATACATACACAATCTGCTATTAAATGTGCATGTGCAGACAATCAATTGGAATAAAACTGGAAAGTGTAAGGCAGCTGAGATGACGGTTGAGAGCCCGGTGCTTTATAAACAAGCAGAAGGACTGGGTCCAAACCTGTAGTGCCCATACAAAAGGCCCGATAGGGCTGGGCTTGCACCTGTGTGCTTAATAGCTCTGTGCCAACTTAAAGCTGAAGTCACTGGAAAGGAGGGAGTCTCAATTAGGAAAATGCCTCCAAACCCTGTACTGTAGAAGAGCCTGTAGGGTGCTTTTTAAAATTAGAGATTAATTAGGGTTCTAGCCCATTGTGGGTGGACCTGAGTTCTATAAGAAAGCAGACTGAGCAAGCCATGGGAAGCAAGCCAGTAAGCAGCACCCTCCGTGGCCTCAGCTCCTGTCTACAGGTTCCTGTCCTGCTTCAGTTCCTTCCCTCTCTGCTTTTAATAATGAGTTGTTACATGGAATTGTGAGTGAAATAAACCCTTTCTTACCAAAAGCTACTTTTGGTCATGGTTTTACATGTTACATGGTGTTACAGCAAAAGTAACCCCAACTAAGGCAACCTGTAACCCAAGTGGTGGGGGACCCAGGGCAGGAGGACCCTGCAAAGACGACCTGTAACCCCAGTGGTGGGGGACCCAGGGCAGGAGGACCCTGCAGGTTTACTGGCCAGCAGCCTTCCTCCAGATTCAGTGAGACCTTGTGTCAAGGTAAGATGTGATATAGCAGGATGTCCCGTGAGTACATGCGATGAGAACATACAAATGTACATATACTACACACACGCACCACACACAAGTCTTCAGGGTTTGGTATATTTACTATGAAGAGCCCTGAGCACATTATAGAGGACCTATCCTATTCTTCTTTTATTATTTCTGTTTCTTTCCACAACTGTTAGCCTTTCCTATAGAACCATCATTACACAGAGAAACAGGTATCCTGAGGACCATGAAGGCTGCAGAATCTAGGCCCCATCTCCTCACTACGGGACAGACTCTGCCTCTATAGTGGTCGCTGAATGCACTGGGCGATTGGTGGAGCTCTGCTAATGCCAGCTCTATGCAGACCATTTCCTGTGTTCACACTTGGATTTTCTCAGGGCAGAAGCTGGCCTTGCTGCTAAGTGTTAGCAGCTTAGGAGGTCCAGCATCCAGCTGAGGGGTGCCGCTCTGGCCTGCTCTCCTTCCCCACCTCCCTCTGTTTGCCTCGCTTGGAGCAGATAAAGAGGAGGGCAGGCACAGTGAAACCCCCTCTAAGGGCAGGAATTCCACACACAGAGATACCACCAAGGCTCTGGAAGCGCTGCAGAACTCATGAAGAACCCAGTGTAAGTAAAGTAGAGCTAGCAATCCACAGAACCATAAAGAAAGACTTGCTAGGAATGTTAAAATTTCAAAAGGAAAAACTTAGAAACCAAGAAAGCAAAGGAAAAATGGAATCGCAGCTCTGTGGAGTAGTTTATTCAGGTGTGAATGGCTCAGAATGTCTTTAAAGCATGGTGAAAATGGGTGCTCTAAGCAACTGTGTTCACTAACCTCCAGGAGTCAGGAAAGAATGCGGCACTGGCCAGTACAGATGCTATAGGAAGCGGTATGCCCCAAACATCTGCTACATTACTATTTAACTTTATAAGTTTCTAACAAGATGTAGTAAATAAAATACTTGTTAGTCATGATATTGCTGGGTGCCATGTATATTGTTCAAGTTTTTCCATGACAGACCATGTAGTTACGGATGTTGTGTGTCAAAGCCAGAACCTCATTCACGCTGAGCCACACACCTGAGCACAAACAATACCTTGATTCTTTCCAGGGACTGTTGCTCATCGGCCACGTGGGGCCTTCTCCTTTTGCAGGTATCTGTATCTCTGTCCAGGTAGTCCAGGCCATACTGACCACTCAAATACCACTGACTCCAGATGCTTGCTTCCAGTGGCTCTGGGTTTATTTAGTTTTGAGAAGAATTTCTACACAGGCTAGTCACTGCTCTCCAACTGTCTTTTTTTTTCCCCTGTTCTGTTCAACCCTGCTCGCTCCGCTGGACCCCACTTGTTCTGGCTGGCCGGCCCTGCTCACTCCAGTCAGCCCCATTCGCTCTGATCGGCTCCGCTTGCTCCCGCTCGCTCGGGCCGTCCCTGCTCACTCTAGCCGTCCCCATTCGGCTCCACTCGCTCCGGACAGCCCCGCTCGCTCCGGTTGGTCTCTCCGGTCCAAGGATTCGTTTATTATTATTATTCATAAGTACTCTGTAGCTGACTTCAGGCACACCAGAGGAGGGCGTCAGATCTCATTACGGGTGGTTGTAAACCACCATGTGGTTGCTGGGATTTGAACTCATCACCTTCGGAAGAGCAGTCAGGTGCTCTTACTTGCTGAGCCATCTCACCAGCCCAAAAATTTAAACATTTTATATATTTTTTTAATTTTTTTATTATTATGTATGTTTTGTGTGTGTGTTTGCCATGAGCGAGAATATTTTTATTTTGAGGCACAGTCTCAGTTATCAAGGCTGGCTTTGAACTGGTGATCCTGCTACCTCAGCCTGACTAGTAGCTGGGATGAGAAGCAGGCCCCATCAGCCTAGCCTTTCAACCGTCAAGAGGTTGAGGTTGACTAATTGTGATTCTCCTGCCTCCACCTGAAGTGCTGGGGTGATAGGTGTGGCCACCATGTCCAACTGGTGTGGGGAGAAATCAACCCTGGGGTCTTGTGTCAGCTCAGCTTTCTGTCTGTCAGCCAGCCGAGCCGCATCCCCAGCCCCTCCACTATCTCCAGCAGTTGATTTGCATCTCGCAGGCAGTTTCCTGGAGTGCTTATTCAGTTCTTGAGCAGGTATTAAAAATATAGGTTGAGAATAGGGAACAAAATACCCATGGAAGGAGTTACAGAGACAAAGTTTGGAGCTATGAACCATCCAGAGACTATCCCACCCGAGTATCCATCACCAAACGCAGACACTATTGCATATGCCTGCAAGATTTTGCTGAAGGGACCCTGATATAACTGTCTCTTATGAGGCTATGCCAGTGCCTGCCAAATACAGAAGTGGATGCTCACAGTCATCTATAGGATGGAACACAGGGCCCCCAATGGAGGAGCTAGAGAAAGTACCCAAGGAGCTGAAGGAGTCTGCAACCCTATAGGTGGAACAACAATATGAACTAATCAGTACCCCCAGAGCTCGTGTCTCTAGCTGCATATGTAGCAGAAGATGGCCTAGCCGGCTATCATTGGGAAGAAAGGCCCCTTAGTCTTGCAAACTTTATATGCCCCAGAACAGGGGAATGCCAGGGCCAAGAAGTGGGAGTGGGTGGGTAGGGGAGCAGGGCAGGGGGAGGGTATAGGGGACTTTTGGGATAGCATTTGAAATGTAAATGAAGAAATTTTCTAATAAAAAATTGAAAAAAAATAAGTTGATTAAAAATATAGCATGTGGATCTCTGTGAGTCTGAGACCAGCCTGTTGTACACAAAGAGAGTTCCAGGACACTTAGGGCTACACAGAGAAACCCTGTCTCAGAGATCAAAGCAATAAAAGGATTCCAGTAGCGCTTTAATAGCTTATTCTAAAATGTATATGGAGAGGTATAAGAGCAAAATAACTGAGACAATAAAGCTATCAGAGTCACTCCACCCTACAAGAGGTTTACTTACAAAGCGAGCATACCGAAGCCCGTGCTGAATTGGTCAATGGAAAATAATCCAGAACAGACCCACACAGCAATAGCCAACCGAGCTCTGTCAAAGGTAGGAAGGGGATTCATCGATAGAAAGACATCTGTTCACCAATCGGCACTGTTTACTAATCATCAACAAACAGGAACATAACCCTCACACGTTTTATAAAAATTAACCCAAGACACACTGCTGGTATGAAGATGAAACGTATAGCTACCATGTTACCAACTGTGGCAACTTCTTACAAAATGTAAACCTGCTGTCTTAGTCAGGGTTTTACTGCTGTGAGCAGACACCATGACCAAAGCAATGCTTAAAAGGTCAACATTTAATTGGGGCTGGCTTACAGGTTCCAAGGTTCAGTCCTTTATCATCAAGGCCGGAGCAGGGCAGTGTTGAGGCAGGCATGGTGCAGGAGGAACTGAGAGTTCTACATCTTCATCTTAAGGCTGCTAGGAGAGAACTGGCTCCCCCCACGATTAGGAGGAAGTCTCACTGCCCACCCCCACAGTGATACACTTCCTCCAACAAGGCTAAGCCTATTACAAGGCCACACTTCCTAACAGTGGCACTCCCTGGGCCAACCATATTCAAACCACCACATCACCTACACTTACCATAAGGCCTAACAATCATTCATGGATATTGCTTGAGAGAAATGAAAACTTAAATTCACACAGAACATGAATGCCCAGGGCAGTTCTTTATAAGATCAAACAGGAAGCACTCCAGATGTCCTTTATGGGATGGTGGCACAGGTTGCGGCATACCCATATCATAGTAATAAACAAATGAACCTCAGAAGTCAAAGAAACTATGCTGCAGGAGAAGAAACGTTACAAACATGGCCAGGTACAGTGGTGTACACCTATAACCCCACAGTTCAGGAGGCCGTGGTAAAGGAAGACGGGTTCAATGCCAACTCAGGAAACTTGGTGAGGTCCTGTTTCAAAATATAGAGTTAAAAAGAGCTGAGGTCTAATCTGATGGTAGAGCATTTGCACAACATACACAGATTTCATAAGAATTCACAAAGATGGCAGCTGTGACTCATGCTTGTAGGCCAACAAGAAAAGCTAGACCAGCCCCCCCTCCCCCACAGTCACCCTAAAACATACCTCTCTTCCCTTTCAAGAGAAACACCTAAGGACAGCTGAGATCATTCAGGATCTTGTGTGTCAGCAGCTACACAGCAGTGAGACTTAACTTTGCAGAGTGACTGACAGTCATCTTTCAGGACAGCAACATTGAGAACGGAAAGCAAGGCCCGTCTCCAGCAGCATCTATCCTATCCCCTGAAAAGAGTACTCCAGATTAGATGCCCAGCGTACATTTAAGGCTGCTGTTAGAAGACCATGTCAAGGATGTTCATATACAAGTAAATAAAAATAGAAATAAGTCTTTAATAATGCCATAGACAGATATGGTAGCATAGCATTTAACCTCCTCTCATCCCAGCACTCAGGAGACAAAGGATGAGGTTCAAGTCAGTCTTTGCCACACAGCAAGTTTAGGGCCAGCATGGCTACATGAGACTTGTCTCACTCCAACCCTCAAAGTAGCAAGCTACATAAAATGGACCTGAGTGTGTCTGTGTGTGTGTGAGTGTGTGTGTGTGTCTGTGTGTGTGTGTCTGTGTGTGTGTGTGTGTCTGTGTGTGTGTCTGTGTGTGTGCGTCTCTGTCTCTGTGTGTGTGTGTTGCAGTTTCCATCAACACCAATTTCATGCTTGAACTCTTAGGATGCTGATCCTAAGTAAAGAGCTCTATTTTCCTCCCTGAAAATGTCCAACTTTGCATGTGTTGTGAGCCAAAAAGCATACGTAATATATGCTAGAACTGAGTCCCCAGTAAGAGACTAGGAGAATGCACTGGTGTTTCTAATAGGCTGAGATGCAACCTGATCAACTCCTGCCACCATGCTCCCTACCATTGTTGGCATGTCTTCCCAACCATGATGCACTCCCATATAGAACTGTGCACCAAAAGCCCTTTTCCCCTTTATGTTCTCTGTCAGATCACTGCATCACAGCAACAGAAATAAATACAAATTTCTACAAGCCAAGAAATACTCATTTCTAGAATGGGAGTACAACTGTATAGTGTGCACTTTTTTTTTTTTATAGATTTTTATAGTTTTGCATAACGTAGCAACAAACAAAAGCTCCCTGATTTGAATTAGGCAAGTACCGGGCTTCGACGTCTGTTCTGGTTGCTCGAGCACTTCTGTTAGCTTGCCTTCTTTGCTATAAGATGGGTCACAGAGTAGTAGCTAGCAAATAAGTGATCTCCCTGTGACACTGCTCTGGAAGCCCAGGATAGACAACGGAGCAAGACTGGAAGATGAGCGAAATCCCATATTATTATTAGCTCCTTTATTCTTACCAGGACCTTGGAGTGCTCTACAAATACTGCTTCTATAATAAGAAAAAGTTACATAAAGCCCAGATGATTTTAGCAATGCTGCAGAACAGCCTTAAATAAGGAGGGGCCTGTGGGGGAGGGAGGCAAAGAGGAAACCGCTGGAGTTCAGAATCAATGCTGCGGAAGGGAAGCACTAAAGAAAAGCAGGACTTGGTAATAAATGGCAATCAGTGCGTGAGGACACGCTGCCCCTCCCACCTCTGCTCCTCAACACTGTGAGGATCCTCTCCATGCAAGGACATCTGCTGGGCAGGAACCAGTCAGTGTCACCAGCATGAGGGGTGGCCTGGGAGTCACCAGGAAAGGTGTCATGGGTGTCAGACATGCCTGCACACACAACGAAGGGAAAAATTGTCCTGAAAGATGTCAACGGGAAAATCTATAAAGGCATGGCATGGAAAGGGGACACGTAGCTGAACGTAAATGAGTATAATTTAGGTTATAGGAACTAGTTGGGAACAAGCCAGCTAAGACCAAGTTTTCATAATTAATAAAATGTCTCTGTGTCATTACTTAGGCAGCTGGCGGGTAAAGAAAGTCCAGCAATATAAAACATGGTAAAGGACATTATTAAATTCACAAGTGTAAATTTTCCAAACGTTTTATGAATTTTTGTGGCTATCATACAACATTTTTATCATATTCACCCTCAGCTCCTCCCCTACCACACTTACCCACCTGACCTGACCTTTACTCTTTTTTTCCCCAACACAGGTCAGGTCTAGTTTGTATCATCCAATTACTCTCAGGAGTAGGGCCTGGAGTGGTGAAATGTGGTTGACATTCAAAGGATTATACCATTAAAGAAAGACCCTCCCTCTCCCAGTGGCAACCAAATGCCAAGAGTTCCTCAGCTAGGGGTGGGACTGAGGCCCAGCCGCTGTTTAGAGTTCCTCAGCTAGGGGTGGGACTGAGGTCCAGCCGCTGTTTGCTGGACTTTTATTTGGCTTGAGCTTACCCAGGTTGTGTGTATGCTGTCAATGACTGTGGGTTTGTACATGCATCTGCTGTCTGTCCAGAGCACTGTTTCCTGGTGTGTCATCCAACACTGCTGCTCTTACAATCTCTCTTCCCTCCTTTGAAAATTCCTAAGACTTGAGGAGAAGTGTCTGCGTTCTCTGCAAGCTGACCAGTGTCAGGCCTCTGTGTTAACTGCTATCTACTGCATGAAGCAGCCTTGATGAGCACTGAAAATGTACTCATCTTTGGGTATAGCAGTTAAGTCATCAGGAGTTATTGTAATACTCTGTCCATTTAGCAAAACAATCCTGCATCGTCCCTCAGGGCCTGTGCTGTATCTAGCCATGCTCTAACTAGTTCTTGGTCTCTAGCAGTGCCAGGTATAAGTTCCATCTTGTGGTGTTGGCTGTACCTCCAGTAATAAAGTGGTTAGTTACTGCCCACAATGGTCATGCCATATTGCATCTGTGGATGTATCTTGCCAGGTCAGTCATCACTGTAGATTTTAGGGTTCACGGTTGGGTGAGACTGAGACTGATAACATTTGTCCTCCAGGGTAATATGCACAGCACATCAAACACGGTGAAAGTGCGGCGGTGGCAGGGAAGAACCTTCCAGGTCAGTACCTGCTCCATTTCTCCATATTTATAACTAAGTGTGCTCTGTCTACACCAACAGATGCCCATTGTCAATTCTGGAGGAACCATGGTCTGTAACGTTGGTAGGGGTGGGTGGGAGGGGTGGGGGTGGGTCTATTAAAACCCAGTGTCAACCATTCAAAAAGAGGGAACCCATTCCTGGCACTGTTACAGTAGAACTCCACTTAAACTTTCTTATACGTGTGTATTTTAAGAAGCTTCTACTGTAGTGAGTTTCCATAGTTTTTCTTTAAGAAATTGTTAGTGTCAATTGTCAATGTAGCTTTTTAAAAAAATCTCATTTTAGCAGTTTTTGCTACTTCCTTAGGATTTTCTGTACATATACCATAAGCAAACAAAGTTTTCTTCTTCTCCAATCTTTATGCTTTTTCTTTTCTTCCTTCTTATCAATCACAATGGCTCAAGACCTCCATGACAATGTTAACTGAATGGGTTAGGTAAAACATCTTAAAGTTACTCCTGACATTCACTGAATGGTGTTTTGTCACATGTATTATGGCAGCTAAAGGTTTCTAATACATATTTCAGCTTAGAAAATTTCTACCATTTGCCAAGTATTTTGTATAGCATGGATGAATGCTTATACTTATACTCCCTTTCAATCTGCTAATATTGTAAATTTCACTGACTGACTTTTAAATATTTAACCAACTTTACACCCCTAAAGGAGAGAAAAAGGAAGCCAGTTATCATAAAATAGCGTGATGTTTTACATGACTTGATTTTATTCACTGCTACCTTCAGTGTTTTTATCTGTGGATATGAAAGTCTATAATATTCCTTATTTGTAAGAACACTGTAATTTTAGTGGAAGACTCATATATTTAGGAAGGAAATCTTACTCTTTTTGATAAAGATTTTTTGTAAGACTGGTATTACTTCTTTCATGTATTCTTATGTGTTACACTCTGAAAACTACATTTTCCAGTGGTTTTAAAGCTATACAAACATCCCAAGATATGTGTGTACAAAGACAGCCAGGCACCATAATCTAGGTCTAGATCCACCACTGGATATGTGGTCTGTGTGGTGTGTCTTAAATAGGGTCTCACTGCTGTGAACAGACACCGTGACCAAAGCAACTCTTACAAAGGACAACATTTAATTGAGGGTGGCTCACAGTTTCAGAAGTTCAGTCCAGTGTCATGTCAGGAAGCAAGGCAGCATGCAGACAGACTTGGTGCTGGGGGAGCCGAGAGTTCTACATCTCAATCCTGAGGCGGCCAGGAAGAGACTGTCTCCTGCATGCAGCCTGAAGGGCCTCTTCTGAACTGGGTGGAGCCTAAGCACTGGAGACCTCAAAGACCACCTACACTTCCTCCAACAAGGCCACACCTGCAAATAGTGCCACTCCCTTTGGCCAAGCATTCCAACACAGGAATCTCTGATGGCCAAACCTATTCAAACCACCATATGATGTGCGATTATTTGATAGACTTCACTAGTGAAGCCATCGAGCCATGAGAAAAGAATCTCAACTATAAATTCTGTTTCTCTAAGCTATGGTTAATTAATGTAAATATTTTGTTACTTCATACAGTGCATTCTTTTAATTTTATGTTCCTCAAAGAACTAGCCCATTGTACCCAGACCCTCAAATTTTAAACTTATTAGTAGATTAATCCATTGATCAGATCAGAGCCCACATGATCCAATCATTACCCTTCTCAGCTGACAATCAATCCTGTAACACATGGCCTTCTGGGGCATTTCAAATCCAAGCAGAAACAGGTCAGTTTATAAATATGAATATAATAAATAGGTTTATTTTTAAGCCATTCAGTTCTGTTTTCTATGACAAAACATGTTATGAACATTAGATTAATTTCATAAATAGTGCTTTCTGAATATTCTCTATTTTCTTAATTTTTGGCTAAAAGAACTCTCTTAGCATTGCTGTCCCCTCCTCCACCCCAATTTTCTTAAATCTCTGCTCACAGGTTTAAGATTCTTGGAAAGAAAGTGGCCTTCATAAGGAAGCTGTTGGTGGGTTTGTTTTTAAACAATGGGTTGGGCTGTGCTACTGTCTCAACCCCTGTGCTCGGGCAATCCCTGTGGCACTCGCAGACCCCTTACAGGCACCAGCCACCACCCTGGGCCTTTTCTTTTTCTTTTTGAAATAGCTTTGTTTCCTATGGTAACACAAAAAGACAAATCTTGAAAGCAAACTGATAGACTCCAAACACTGTGCAGAGGGGAATCTGTCATGCGCAGATCCAGGTCTTTCCCTGTTATGTCTCTACCCAGAATTCTGCTGGTAGCAGAAGGATGGGTGCTGGGGGCACAGCTGCAGCTGTATGGCTGGTGGGTTCGCACTCATGCCATCCTGGCCCATTAGGACCTTGTGCTTCCTATATTACCCCAGCAGCAACAGGTGCATAAAAATGCTGTTGGTTCTGCATTTTTCTTAGCATTTTTTTTTATTTCTCAGTACATTAATCTGAAATGAATCTTGTATTATGCTCTTAGCTATATAAGCAATCTAAGAAATGAGTCACCAGCCACTCCACATCTATAAAACAGGAACATATTTACCACAATGACTTCGACTTCACCTCTTTTGGCTTGACGAGTGAAAATCAGTTTCAAGAAGAAAGTGACAGGTTAAAGTAGTGACAAAGAGCCAACAGGGTGGCTCGGTGGCTAGCGACGCACGCACCCAATCATAAGATCCCAAACCCAATGGTAAAAGAGACTTGGCTCTTGGAGGCTGTCCTCTGCCCTTCCCCTGCAAGCCTTGGTATTCAATAGCCTACACTCACCAATCAATCAATCACTCAATCAATAAATGTTTTTAAAAGATGATAAGGATTCCTTACGAAACACTTCAATTGTGGGACTCTGCCACACTAAGTCTAGCATATGCACATACATGCATATATACTTGTTCATATAAAAATCCCAAGGAACCATGAGTAAAGCAAGCGTCTAAGAATGAAATTTTCTTATGCCCTTGCTGCTTAGGACTTTTTTTTTTTTTTTTTTTTGCAAGCAAAACCTAATTTTAAGTTTCATGTGGCTTAAATGACAATTTCCTTGGGATGCCAGGGCCCCTTTCTGGGTGGCTAGTAAAGAGGGTTCTATGGCCGCTGTGTTTGATCAGTGCACACATGCCTTGTTGACCACATGCAAATGCTGAAATAGGACTAACATTACCAAATGCACTCACTGGCTGGGTGCTGATCCCGTTCAATCCTCCCCAGACCTTGCGTCTTGTACAGCAGTTCTGTGATTTGCCTAACCTGAGCCTTTTACATCACAAAGGGATGTGGTGACCACTGTGCAGTCAAGTTGATGTCAGTGTACCATAGTGACATAGCGCTCTTTTTCATCTTTTAGGGCATATCTTTTGGTTTTACAATCCTCTTCTTGTACTGAACTACAGTAAAGAGCATTTTAAAAGATTCGTTTATTTTTATTGTGCATAGGAATGTTTTGCTCGCATGTAACTATGCACTAGCTCCCTTGAGTCAGAGCTGCAGACAGTTGTGAGCCACCACTGCATGGACGGACGCTGAGGTTCCTCTGCCAGAGCAGCCAGTGCTCCCGCCAGTGCTCCTCAGCCACTACGCCTTTTCTCCAGCCACAATAAAAAAACATTTTTGTCAGGAAATCCTATGTATGGCAAAGCACCTGAAATGCAGGCTGGTGCACTCTTCACCAGTGAAGGACTGTTCCCACCCCTCACAAAACTCCTGCCTCACCTTTAGCCAAAACAGCAACAAGGTGCGCATGTATATGGAACTCCTGCAAATATATGTTCAGCCCAAAGTTCTCCTGTAAAACCCTACAAGAAGTTAGAATTCTCTTCTCTTGTTCCCAATCCATTTCCCTCTGGGGAAAGTCAATTCTTGACTGTCTCCATGGCAAACATTAGTCTGTTAGCTCTACACAGACCTGCTCTGTGGGATTACCCCAAATCCTCCAGGAAGGAAAATAAAGAGACAACGGATGGGTCGTCTACTCGGAAACCTGACCCACCCAGAAGAAATTCATGTCTCCATGGCCACAAGATTATCCAACAAGCCAGGCAGGCATACAGTGCTTACAAGGCATCCCAGCACTCGTGACTAAGGCAAGCAGTGAGGGTTTGAGGCCAGCCTAAAGCTATACAGTAATATCATAAAGCAATGCAGCTTGGATGTAAGTCACCTCTAGTTACCGCCCAACACCAAAACTTGGTCTGGGATTTATAAGGAAGAGTTGAGAAGAAAAATGGGGACTCTTTTCTCAGGTCGTCGAGGCTCATCCCCTTGAGTCACGGTGAACGTAACTCTTGAGCACACTTACTGAATGGTTTGCTTTGTAACCCAGGCTTCTTCCCCCTTGGTCCCTAAAGCTTTCTAACACCCTAACTCTCCTTCTCACTCCATCTTTCTCCGGAAGAAATCATAATGAACAAATACAGACTTTGGCACTGAAAACAAAAGGAATCACTAGACGGTGGCTACAGGTAACCCTGAGTGTGACTGCAGATGGGTACTGGTTTCTGTGCAGTGACACGCTTCAAAGCTGCAACCTCGGATTCGGAGGCCAGGACTATATCCTCATGACAGCTGTGGGGCTGAGGACATGGCTCTCAGCTGGTACAGGTCTGACTGTTGAGTTTAAGAAACTGAGTTTGATCTATCCCTAGCACCCATGTAAACAGTGAGCCAAGGTGGCATTCATCAATTCCAATGCTGGGAAGACAGGAGGATCCGAGGACTCAGGGCCAGCTGCCTAACCTAACCCGCAGGTCCCAGTTCCCAGTGAGAGACTTTATCTCAAAAAATGTAAGGGCTGGAGGAACAGCTCAGCAGTTAAAGTGCTTAACTGCTAGGGCAGGCAGGGTTATACGATGCCTTTAATACCAGCACATGGGAGGCAGAGACAGGTGGATCTCTAGGAGTGCCAGGGCAGATGTCTCAAAACAAGAAGAAGAAGCGCCGCTGCTTTACAGGACTTAAGTCCCCGGTACTCCCACTCCAGAGGACCCACAGTTCCCTTCACAGGCACCAGCATGAAAGTGAGTAACATAGCCATGTATGTGTCAATGTAATTAAAACAGAAGTCATCTTTGTGCTGGAGAGATGTCTCAGAAGACTTGCTTCTACTGCAGGACTCAAATTCAGTTGCCAGCACCTACACTGGACAACTCCAGGGGAATCTGGTGCCCTCTTCAGGCCTCCTTAGGAACCTGTAAACACAGTTTTAAAATTAAGTCCTGTTTAAAAACAAAAACAAAAACAAAAAACCAATGTGGAAGGCTGGATGGAACTTGGGGTCTCTAGCAGATCTGCAGGTGATCTCATTCAGTGAGCAGCCATCTCACCTCTCCAGCCCCTCACTTTTGGCACAGTGGGGGTCTCTCACCAGGACCTGGTACTCACAGGTCAGGCAAAGCCAGCTGAGTGCCAGCCTCGGGATCCGCCTGTCTCTGATTCCCAGCACTGTACATAAACACCATCAGCTCTGCAGATGAATCAGTCATTACGCCTGCATAGCAAGCACCTTACCAACACAGCTGTCTCTGTGTCCCTAACAGGGACACACACTATATGGAAAACAAGACTGCTTTCTTTTCTAATAGACACAGTCCATGTTGTCTTTTAAGTTTTAAGACTGTCATTCACATTCTTTATTAGTTTTCTAATATTTTGTTAGATTCACTCTGAGTTGGAAGAACATTAATCTACTAATTGAGAAACCTATCCAAAACATGCATTTGAAGAACATGTTCTTAATTACACTTTGGATCTCGACCCAAATTAATGGAATGCGGGCAACTGAGTGTTCAGGGAGTGACTCGGAGTTGCCTTGCACAGCACCTGCTACATGACGCCTGACAACTTATGAACACGGAAACTCACATTGTTTTAATCTGTAAGTCGATCCAAACAGTCTCTTCTCTCCTTAAATTTCCATTGTTGCTTAGGTACCGATTCCAATTATTTTTTTAAATCTGTTGGTCCCAACTGTTTTCTGAAATGTTTGACAAATATCTGTGTCATTTGATATGAAATTACCTCATATGTATTTCTTTCCACAGAAGCTGCCATTTCTCTTGTTTTCCACATTCATAAAACAAGAAAAATGTTATCAAGCTCTGAATTTACCAAGAGGGTCAACTGAGGCTAGCCACGTGGAGCTATAACTATTGAGTATCAGAGAAAGGAAAGGGCCTCCAGGAGTCTGTACCCACGGCACTCAGCGCTGACAGAGTGGTGTCAATTGGTATCTCAGTGAGCAGAAGTCCCTTCATTTATGCTGCCCTGGAATTTCAATCATTTTCTTTGGTGATATGAATACAAACTAATAATTATACCTTCCTAGATATAAATGGCTTGTGGTTTTGCTGTCTCTGTATTTGAGATCCCATTACAACCCTACTTCTCAAACCTCCTTGTCTCAATCTTTGAACCCATCTGGCCAAAAAGTTAGTGTTCTCTACATCGCACATGAGGATGGAGGTTATAAAAGTCAAAAAGTACCAGATGAAGAAATTCCCTTAGACACTCTCTACTGAACCATGTCAGGCCCAATAAGAACAAATGATTTCTTTGTGCTTGTAAAGTATGTGTGAGGGGGGATCTTAATCTATTTGCCAAGGCTAATCTCCAGCTAGCTCAAGTGAGCTCAAGTGAGCCTCCTCCCTCAATCTTCCTGAGTAGGTAGGTAGGTATACAGATGTGTGCCACCATGCCTATTAACAATTCACTTTCTTAATAACACAGTTTTAGCAGGTTGCAGGAGTACATACCTTAAATCCCACCATTCAGGAGGCATAGGCAGGTGGATCTCTATGAGTTTCTAGCTAGCTAGGGCTATATATGAGACCGAGACCTTGCCTCAAAATAATGATGATGATGAGAGTTTTCATTCTCTTTTTAAAATGGACCAGGGAAATAATTCATTAGTTAGAAGCACACACTGCTCTTGCAGAGGACTTGAGTTCAGTTTCCAAAACCCATGTCAGGATACTTACAAATACTGGTGACTCCAGTTTCAGGGGATCTGACATCCTTTTGTGGCCTTTGCAGGTACCATCATTCAAGTGGTATACACACACATACACACACACACACACACACAATTGCAGGGTGTGGTAGTACATGTCTTTAATCTCAGCACTGGGGAGGCAGAGGCAGACAGATGTCTGTGAGTTGAAGGCCAAGTGTGGTCTACACAGTGAGTTCCAGGACTACCAGGTTTCTATAGTGAGAGAGAGCTCGTCTCACAACAACAAACGTTAAGTTCAGTGTACTATGAAGCATGAGCGCTAGGTGACAGGCGCACATACACCATGGCAAATGTGTGCAGGTCAGAGAACCATTTCTGGAAGTCATTCTCCCCTTCCAGATTGTTTTACAGCAGGGTCTCTCTTGCGTCTGTCACTGCACTGTGTGTGCCCCAGGTTAACTGTTCCATAAGCTTCCGAGTGATTTTTCTGTGTCTTCCTTTTACCTTGTCATAGAGAGCTGGATCACAGATGTGCACCAACACACTGACTTTTGCTTTTAATGTGGGTTCTGGGAGTTGAACTCGGACCATCAGACCTAACACAAGCGTCTGTTTCTACCTGCTGAACCATCTCCCTGGCCCAGGTGTTTAGCTCTTTATCTAAAGCCAATAAGCACTTACTTCTGGCTTTCCAATTGAAAAGGGAAATTATAAATCAGTTATTTCCCAAAACCCATTCAAAGGAAAAGTGCTCTGGGAATGGAGAAGGAGCAGACAGTCTAAAGAAAATGTGTAATGTAAAAATGACCCACCTTGTATGTACCTCAGAAACTGAAAAGGGCCCTTGTACATGTTCAGTTCTCCTTTATAGGCACATTGGTGTTTTCATATCAGTTTTCAATTACCCTTCCAATTCACTATTATTTTTGAAGTATTTTGTAACTGGAAAAAAAATCTACTATCTGTTTTTTATTAGATTTTCTAGAAATGATTCACTCAGAGTCCTTTCTCCCCTGCAAGCAACTCCCACACAAGAGAAAAAAAGAGACAGGACCAGTAAACTTTAGGCTAATTAGCCCTGTCTTCTCCATGAACACAGAATAACTCCTTTACCAAGCCCAAGACACCAACACAGAAACCTAGGAAAGGCAAGCCCACAGTCCAGAGACTCTCAGCCATAACAACTAGAAGAGGAAGTGACATCACTAGACGTCTACGGAAGGCTGCAAGAGCACCAGTGATAGAGGGGATCCCCACCCTGCGGGACTACTGGGTAGCTGCAGTACAAGACCTAGACGTTGGGGCTGGAAAGATGGCTCAACAGTTAAGAGCACTGACTGCTCCTGAGTTCAGATCCCAGCAACCACATGGTGGCTCACAAGCATCTGCAATGAGATCTGACGCCTCCTTCTGGTGTGTCTAAAGACAGCTACAGTGTACTTACATATAATAATAAACCTTTGGACCAGAGCAAGCAGGGCCTGAGTGAGTGAAGGTCCTGAGTCAAATTCCCAGCAACCACATGGTGGCTCACAACCATCTGCACAGCTACAGTGTACTCATATACATTAAAAGATAAATCAATCATCTTTTTTTTAAAGAGCTATACATTTAGACAGACAAGAGATACATAGATAAATGACAGGCAGCTTTCTGGGCTGGGAGGGAAAATTCAAGATCACTGCCACACCCTGCTCAGATGGGTAAGTAGCTTGTGAGGAGCACAGCATACAGAGGAGCAGGACTTGGAACTCTAAAAACAGCTTGCAAATTGGTCCTTTGCAACACCATGAAAGAAATAACACTTCCATTCACACCCACTTTGGGGAAGTCTCCTGAGTTGCCCCAAATGTTCAACCATAACACTGAAGCACAGAGCAGTAATGTCACTGGGCAAGGTCACACCCCAGCACTTCAAGTCTTGCAAAGGCAAGACTTGAAGCCAGAGTCTGCCCTGCATTGGGTCCTGATTTACAGAGAAAGAACAGGCAGTGAGGTCCAGAGACTCTCAGCCATAACAATTAGAAGAGGAAGTGACATCACTAGCCGTCTACAGAAGGCTGCAACAACACACAGTGGGGTACTGCATGGTCTGCTGCATGGCCTCAAGGCTGCTCCTGAGGGTCTAATAAAAGGACAATGAAGGTGCCACTGATGTACAGTTACCCTGACTGCAAGATTTAGCAGATAAAATGTTACAATATGGTTACACAGAGAAACCCTGTCTCATAGGAAAAAAAAAAGTTACAATCTGTAAAAAGAAAGAAAAGAGGGGGGGAGGGAAAGAGGGAGGGAGGGGGGAAAGGAGGGGAGGGGGTGAATAAGCTTAAAATGCTGTCACATCTGGCATTCACATAATTTTGATTGGCTACTCAGTCTCCTAAAATGGAGACAGTGCTGTCCTTGAACATAAGGAAAGCAGGAATGTCCCCTAGAGTCTCCTGGTAAAGCACATGGAACCAAGTCCTCACAGGGCAAGCACAGAAGGCCCCTTCTTCACACTCATGGACCTATGGTGGGGTCAGGTCCTCTGGACCTGCATGGCAGCACATACGTGTAACCTCAGGGCTGAGAAGGCAGAGACAGAATCTCTAGGGCTCACAAGCCAGTCAGTTTAGCTGACTCAAGGAGCCCAACATTTAGTAACATACATAGTTTCAAAACAGAAAGTGCTGGAATTGGCTGCTGCTCTTGAAGAGAACCAACCTGAGTTTGTTTCCCAGGACCCAGAAGGCAACTCACAATGGTTTGTCACTCCAGTCCTGGAAGGGATCTAAGACCCCTGTATGTGGTACACAGACATACACACACTCCCCCAAGACATACACAACTTAAAAAAACACAATAAATAAGTTCATTTTTAAAAGTTAATTGATTTAATAATGAATAATACACCTAACCTGACCATTAGCCTCTATATACAGAACACACATGCATGTGCATATACATGAATTCGCATATACACATAAACACATCTTCTATGATCAAATTCTAACATGGTTTTCCAAAACATTACCTTTAGTGAAGTGGAAAACTGAATCATTCTAATTGTACTACCCCATACTCAAAGTTATATTCTGTTCCTTCTTACCCACTAAAGAGCAACTGAGGTTACTTGCCAAATTCAGTCCAGGAATTACCTCCTGGCCAGACCATATAATTTTCTGTACATAAATTGTTTGGTTGCCATTGTTTTAAGGTATATATCAAAATTACATGCCAAGTTGTGCCTCAGTAAGTTGGCTTGGAAGAACTAGTCATGATCTTATTAGAAAGAAAAAGAGCAGAGAACTTTACGCCTCCCTGCATGTCATCTGGTCGGCGTGTCACTGCAGGCGCCCTGGGAGCAGAGGTAGCCGATGCACTGTTCTTTCCGTGTGTACACCAAGTATGTCCTAACTAGAGAGTGTGCACAGCCATCAACAGCAGATGCACCAATCATCCTTACTGACAGCCAGATTTGGCTAAGCCATAAGGCTGCTTGTGAGAGTTTTCAAGTACTGTGAAATTCTTCAGAAAGCCAGACAGAAACCATGTCTCAAGAAGAGGCTGTAAGAGGCAGCTGAAGATCCGAATTAGGCAAACAGTACCTACTGCGTCATCACTGGGTCAAGACTGTCCCATACAGAGCTGAAGTTCTATGTTCCAAGAGCAGCAGGGCAGGGAAGGCAGGCATTCCTTTGCCCTCATGACCTCCAGAGCCCAGGGCGCATGCTCATCTAACTGAGATGGGCAAAAGTTCAGGCATGTGCAATGGCTATGTCTCACTCTGACTCCCCATTAAGAGGTGAGTGGGTTCAGGGGAGCCTGGGTTGTGTTTCTTCCCCTTTTTTGTTAATGCTTGAGGTGTGGGCCATTCTCTGCAACCAGGGTCAAGTGTTAACAAAGGAGAGGAGACCTGAGTTCATGGCTAGTAAGTACTTACTGGGAACACACTGCACCCACACACTCATGCAGACACTTTACAAAGTCACAGTGCACTATTTGTCATCATTCTGCTAAGGGGACAAGGACAGGCCTGGGCAGGATTCACAAAGAGCTCCTCCTTTCATACCAATGGAGAACCAGGCAGGCCCTGCCTGCAGCACCACACGAGGAGGAGCTTTTCAAAGTCTGATGTTAGCAAGCAACACTTGTTAGATAGAACTACTTTGGAAAACTGACATTTCTAGACACAATTCCAACAGAGTGGTGTGAAGATCATTCCTGGGCATAAGGAACAATCCCAGAAGGAGGGTAATAGGCAGGGCTGGGCGGCCCTGGGGACTGCAGCAGAAGCCAGAGTTGGACAACTATTTCTTCTTGCAAGATCTGTACCTCCACAGACAAGGCAGGGAGTTAGATTACTCCATCATCTCCATGCCCTTCCAACCCCAGCCTAGATCTACAAGCCTGTGAATGACAACTTTGTGTAGTATCTTTAGCACACACTTTCTGCGTGAGCCCAACACAATTTGCAAAGCATGCAGTTGCTAGAAAACTAGAAGGGAGGGTGGGACACTGGATCCCTGCCAAAGGCCCCTTGCATCATCTGATGGTCAAGAGATAAGCTGCAAGATGTGCTAACCACCCCTGGAGAGCAGGCGCACAGCCACACACCACAGCCAGTCAACACTACGGCCACTGAGAACAGCAGTGCTAACACATATTGCCTCATTTGAAAGCAGTCTCTCCCCAGTTATTCAATACAGAAAGTCTTGGTGGACTTGCAGCCATCTTTTGTGTCCAGGTTCCTCTTGAATGTATTAAATCAGTGAATTGTCAATCTTTCTAGGTTGCTAGGTTCTGCTTGGTTAAACTTCTACACAGCATTAAAAAGAAAGCAGCACCCTGGGCCTTGTTACCTAAGCTCCCAGCTGTTCTGTCTTTGCCAACGATGGAGATATTATTAAATCCTTCTCTGTTTGACTCTGCCCTGTTACTGTTTGCTAGTAAAACGCTAGTTGAAGACTTGCTCACTCTGTCACTTAGCATTTCTTCAGACTCTCTCAGGAGCACTGTTAAGAGTTCCATATATGCAAGGGCATCTGACCGATGGGAAGTTGAAAACACTGTAATACATACAAAGTTTCTCTTCTTTCAATTTAGGACTAAACTGCGGGAAGGGCACTAAAGTACTAGAGGACTACAACACAGATACTTAAGTAGCAAGCAGTTTCTTTACCTTCGCAACTATCTGGCACAAAATATCCTTGTAGTTCCCAGATGCACATTAGGAGGTTTCAGACTGGAACAGCCATGTGAACGGGAAGCTTGGGAACCCCGAATCCCTAGGCTGGAAGTAAATCCAAACACCTTGTACCAGCCATGCAGTCAGCAGCAGGATACCTACCTGCACTGAGCTGCACATACACCCTGACTTCTGATTGGAAAAAAATGGAATAGGTCTCCCCCTCTTTAGCAAGTCCTTGGTAATTCCCCTTTTGGACTTAGTTTTTTGTTTTTTTGAGATGGGGTTTCTCTGTGTAGCCCTGGCTGTCCTGGAACTCACTCTGTAGACCAGACTGGCCTTGAACTCAGAAATCTGCCTGTCTCTGCCTCCCAAGTGCTGGGATTAAAGGCGTGCGCCACCACTGCCCGGCTATTGCCCAGGCTTTTAATCACACCTGTTCCCTGTGATCTGACAGGACCTGCTATATCTAGGTTCTTAGCATCATATTCAAATAACTGGAAAAAATGCACATAAG
Source organism: Mus minutoides (assembly GCA_902729485.2). Taxonomy (NCBI): domain Eukaryota; kingdom Metazoa; phylum Chordata; class Mammalia; order Rodentia; family Muridae; genus Mus; species Mus minutoides. The sequence continues at coordinate 2,389,723 of LR749585.1, forward strand.
TAGTAAAGTAGCAAGAAGTCTTACTTAATCTATTTAAAAAGTATTATGGTATATAGTGGTGGTGTGTGTATGTGTATGTGTGTGTGCATGCACATGCACAGGCATAGCTACACATGCTACTGTGTGTACCTGTGGAAATCGGAGATGAACTTTGGGGTACTGGTCCTCTCCACTTTGTTGTGGTACGTTTCTTGTCTGTGACATGCTGTGTACTCTGAGCTAGCTGGCCTATTGGCTTATAGGAGACTCTCATCTTTTGTCAAGTAATAAGCATGTCACAGCCACCTTGTTTGTTTTTTAAAGCCTTGATCCTGAGAATCACACTCGGGCCTTTGGGCTTTCACACACTGGCCCTTCTCACTCTCCCAGGATGTTTACTTCAGAGAATGTACAGATCCACTAGGAGGAATCAGGAGCTCTTTCAGCTACAGTGGCCAAGAGGAACGGTTATTGTCTGGGGCTTCCTTTTACGGGTCTAGGTTGCTAAGGGGAGTAGTGTAGTGATTTTCTGTTTTGATTGACAGGCTTGAGATACTAAGTGTTTCTTTAGTATGTATATCCTTTCACACAATGCATCATAAGGTAGGAAAAATAGGAGATTCCCCCCCCACACACCCAAAAGTTAACTTGAGGGATATAGTTTGCCTTGCTGTACATATAGTCTGACTGGTTCAAACTGGACTGGGCCCCCTGCCCAGAATTTCCGTACATACACTAGAATATGTTTGACTGGAAACTAAGCCCAAAAGGACTTGCTAAAGAGAGGGAGACCCATTCCATTTTTTCCAATCAGAAGTCAGGGTATATGTGCAGCTCAGTACAGGTAGGTGTCCTGCTGCTGACTGCATGGCTGGTAAAGGTGTGTGGATTTACTTCCAGCCTAGGAATTCGGGGTTCCCAAGCTTCCGGTTCACTTGGCTGGAAGGATAGTGCCTAAGCTGGTATCCTCCTCAGATGGAGACTGCCCCCCCCACTAATTCAAGCCTTACATTCTCAGAAGGTCCTCCTTCAGATGCAATATTTAGAACTCCTGTTTCAGATGGACGCAGTGAACACTCAAGTGTTGGGATCCAATTGCCATGGCTTCATAGAGTTAACCTGTTTCCTCCACAGCTTTTTCACTCCTCCTCCCCCACCCTCCCCCCACCCTCCACCCCTTAGTATTCTGGGTCTCCTGGTCCCTCCTGGAAGCCAGAGCCCAGACAGCACCAGCAAGAACCAGTCCCTCTCCTTTCCACACAGAAACCCAACCCTGCTTAATCCTGCTCTCCCTTCCCCACAGGCAGCTCAGCAGGGACACAGGCCACAACTCCAGTCCCAGGTCTGCCACTGAATGACCTTAGCTGTTTGTCCCTTCTATAAAACTAAGGGTAACATCTGACATACATGTCACAGTTAGCTATGGGGGCTGTGGAAAGGTTAAAACAAGTGTGTACCTTGCAACTACACTGGCCGTGGGAATCAGACCATGTATGCTAGCTAGGATTCCTTTTATGATTATCATTCTGTGCAGAAGGCAAGAGCAAGAAGCCGGGAAACCATAGACCCAAGCAGGCTTCTTGCTCTATAAACACAGAACCACACACCCCAGATGGGCTGGCTCTCTATGGTCTGGCAACTCCACTTTGTCTCCCTAGCGCACTGGCTCTCCTGCTCTCTCATACATCACTTCACACCTGCGGGCAGGTCTTCAACTCCCTGGCAAACTGCCATCATCCACTCCTGGTCTTCTGCCACATGGGAGAAGAGAGGCTATTGGGCATGCACTATGTCACATGACATGCTATGTACAGAAAATCGCCCTCAGCTGGACTCCCTTTCTCCATCTTCTCTACCTTATCCAATCCACTGGAAAAAGAGTTCAAAGGGCAGTCCTCTTCCACCTGGGCTGCAGGCACTACGGAACTTTCCCTCTGCGGCAAACCCTTCTTCTCCCAGTTCCTTTCATACTTCCCAGGCTACCCAGGAATCACCCAGTGATCTTCATACCCTCACACATTTCCACCCTTGTACAATTGCTGCCTTTCAGACTGGGTGGAACATATAATCTTGTTTCTGACCAAGACAGAATGGCAAAGGCAATGGAGTTCATTTCTGCCCATGGAAGATAGCCCTCCCTACACAACTGTGGGCCCCAAGATTCTCCTTGCTTGTTTGACAAAGCAAGAGGCCATGCTGAGGCGGCCCACATGGTGAATGACTGTAGGAGGTAGGCCTGGAAAAATGAACTCCAGGAGTGATGGAGCACTCATGAGATGCAGTCAACAAGAAGCTGGGTCCTTGGTCTTCCATACTCAGGGAAACTGAATTCTGCCCATTCATTCTGAACCTAGAATAGAGTTCTTTCTTAGCCAAACTCCAGATGAGAAATTAATCCATCTAACCCTTGGCTTCGTGAGTCTCAGCAACAGAAAACACAAAGTCCAGGCTAAACCGTACTCTTAACTCATAGAAGACTTTGCTGTTTCTCCGGCAGGGTGGGGGTGGGGGGACTGGTAATTTGTTACAAAGTAATAGAAACCTAACTAATGGCTATGACCTCTTTCAGAAAAGGCCTCATATTGTGGTTACTATTCCAAAGCTCACTTCATCTCCTCTGGAAAAGACAAAATAGACCTTTCTTGACTTGTTCCTTAAACAAAACTTAGCAAAAAGAGCTGTAATGGAAAACCCTAACAACCCACCTTAGCTTCACTCTTCAGTCCACTTAACTAACTACACAAACTTCTATCAAGAATAATAGGAATGGGGTGGGTGGAGAGATGGCTCAGTGGTTAAGAACACTGGCTGCTCTTTCAGAAATCCTGGTTCGATTCCCAGAAGCCACAGTTGGCTCACAACCACCTGTAACACCAGTCATCCGGGGCTGGCAGCTTCTGGTCTCCATGGCATTGCACACACGGTGCACATATATGTATGCAAGCAAAGCACCCATACACTTAAAATAGGAATGAACGGTAAAAAGACCAGCACTGAGTCCCCTGCTGTCCAGCACACATGGATGTCTCTCTACTAAGTGAACAGCCCAGTACTTGTCCTGCTCATTATTCCTCAGTTGCATGACCTCTGACCTCAACATGCTGGTGATTTTCAAGTTCCCCTTTTTTAAGCACACCCCAAGCCTGCCGGCCTGTCCACTCATATCTAGTGTGTTCAAACAGAGCACTTAGCTGGGCCACCTCCCCAAACTCAGCAAATGGCACATCAGGCCATCCTGTGTGCCCGTAGCTCCTCTGAATCTCTCTCTTCCTTCCCTTGCTTCAGCCAGGCCGGCAAGCATTCTTGGACCCTGAGGGGCTCCACTCTGTCCTAAGTCTCGCCCATTGCGGAGCAGCTCTCCCAGCCTGAGAACTGGTGTCTACTACAGTCCCCGCTGCTTTCTCAGCTCCCGCTGCTGGCCTCTATTCTCCCCCGCAGTATGGGCTTTGAAAAATACCAAGCACCCCACAGGATTTCCTGATGAAAACCTCCCAAAGACTATCTTTAAGGGCTGCCGTTTCCTTTACTGGCCCAGGCCTGACTCTGGTCCTGTGCTAGAAGATCAAATGTCCCTCCCAAGAAGCCTTCTCTTTGCTTTCTAGAATGTAAAATAGCACCAATTCCCTCCTGCTGTTACCCTAGGCCTGCCAGGCAGTCCTGTCTTCTCTCTTTCTCCCATCCTCCACTCCCTTACTCCAAGCACCTCTGCATGATGGTTCAGGCACCAAGTCCACTTGATTTACATCTGTACGACAGATGCTGTGGACAGAAGAAGCAGGCTGATTCAAAATGACTTGGCTGTCATCTCCACCCCTGGCTGCCCTGGGCACTCAGACACTGTCATGGCAATACACCCATAGCACATGTCCCACACACCAGCTCCATGACAATTTCTGTGACAGCTCCTACATCAGACAAACACAGAAAATGCAGGAAAGAAGAAACAGAATTCTTGGAGGTATTTTCCTGCAGGTCATAGATAGGACCAGCTGAGATGTTCCAGAAAATGGGGACACTTGTCATACAAACATCGCAACCAACTCTGGAAAGCAGAATGGTGCATGTACAACAGGCACTATACAAAGTTCTCCTCCGACTTCTCTAAGTGTTCCACGGCTCCAGCACACTCCCTCCCAAACGCCCCCCCCCCTCTCTCTCTCTCTCACACACACACACACACACACACACACACACACACACAGTGATTTTAGTATTTTTTAAAGAAAGGATATCTGCTCACTGATAATCTGGGGACTCTTCCCATTTCGAGTCAGAAGAGCCTCAGTTCTGTCACTTGCTAAGAGGGGACAAAGGAGGGAGACCAGCTGAACCAGCCACTAACGCCTGCCCTTCACTCTCTGTGCTTTAAACAACTCTGGTGTGGTCACTGGATCCACTCAGGAAGGCCAGTGAGAGATGCACAAATCATGGCCCCTGGTGTCACGCTTATTTTATCCATTTGTCAGCTGCTGTGACGCAGTGAATTATGTTTAAGAATTCCAAAGTCATGCCCTACTGTGTTCTAGATTAGCACCTGGCACAAAGTAGGTGTTCTTTTGAACACATGACATATAGAAATGTAAATTTATTTATGTTCCATTAAAAAAATCTCTTTGGATGCAGTATCAGGATATCTCTAAGGTGATGAAAAAAAGAAGATAAATTATACCATAGTATATTCAGCATGTAACTTCTAAGAAGTTGTAAGCAATGTAATATAAAAGTTGTGAGCAAAGCAATGTGTCAGAAATTTGAAAAAATTTTGAATTTATTTGGAGATGTGAAAAATCTCTGCTAATGCTAACAATCACACCCTAGATATTCCAAGAACAGATTTCTTTCCTACACTGGGCCTACTTGGATCACAGGGCATAACGTATCAATTTTTCTGTCTCAACTTGTATAATCATCCCAGACACATTTTGAGTATGTATGAACAACACTGCTCAGGGCGGGGGGACTGTCTTCAGTGTCACTGACGTTATGGAACTTAATTCAAATCCGGCTATATCCTGTTGCCACACAAAGCAGGCTTTTCAGCAGGCAGCAGTAATGAGTGTGGGCACAGTCCAGATTCCAACAAGCAGCTGTCAAAAACAATCACCTAAATGACCATTTGCTCAAGTCTTCTCACACTGAGAGCCAGTCATACTTCAGGGTGGTCTAGGAAAGAAACAGTCCCACATCTACTGTGGGGCAACGCTAACTGCTGTTTAACTTTTCTTGGTAAATATAATTACAAGCTTCCAGACACTTTTGAGAGCGGACACGGAGATATTAAACAAAATCAACATCAACCACCTCTATCAAGTTCACTTGTTTATATATATTTTCTTCTGAACACTCCAAGAATGTCTGGTTATCCTGCTATCTTAAACACTACGCCTTTAATCCCAGCACTCAGGAGGCAGAGGCAGGCGGATTTCTGAGTTCGAAGCCAGCCTGGTCTACAGAGTGAGTTGCAGGACAGCCAGGGCTCTACAGAGAAACCCTGTCTCGAAAAACCAAAAAAAAAAAAAAAAAGGCAAACCCACTGGCAAGAAAGCAAGTACTCTCCATTGCTTGCCACTCGCTGCCCTCAAAACTTCTTAGCAACATACAGGGTGCATGAACCTCAACGCAGTTTGTTTTGTCCAATAGCGTGCTTAGAAGCTCAGCCAGACAGTTGTGTAATAATAAACCCTTTATCTTCTGAAGATACAAAAACGGAAAGATCGCTCGTTGCTGTAGCGCGGATGGGGACTTGGTGAAAATTTTCAGCTGAAAGTCACATTCATTTTAAATGCCACCCCTCTCCCTCCCCCAACCCAAACACCTTTCCCGTTTTCCTCTTTTGTAACTTTAAGGGGGCGGGGTAAGTGCTTAGGATGTCCAGTTTAAGGAAGGCGAGGAGAAGCACGGGGATGGGGGTTGGGGGGTGGGGAGCAAAAGGCTCCGGGAAACCAAGGTCTTGGTTGTTGCTGCACAGGTTCCCATCTCCTTCACAAGCGCCTGTGATGGAACCCGACCAACAACTGTTCTCAGGTGAAAGGAGGTGTTGCAGGTTGCTGGCTAGTTTCCAGAAGCTCGAACAAGGGAAGGAAGACTCCTGCGTCCCCAGAGCAGAATAAAATGTCAATGCCAGGCCGATCGGGACTCCGACCTCGTCCAGCTCCCAAGTTCCCCACCCTGCCCGGAGAAGCGTTCCTTCCTTGCCTACTGACTCGCGGGACCACGAATCCGCCCGGCCTCTGAGCGACGACAGGCCGCCGGGCGCCGCTGAGCCGCAGTTCCGCGCGCTGCCCACGGCCGCCTGACACACCCCTCCCGGACCGCGCCGCAGCGCTCGGCCTCCCCGGCGCCCTGGCGCCCCGCCGAGCCCGCTGCGCCGCCCACCGATCCCGGGCACCTCGCACGCACCTTCACCGCGCCCCGGGCCGGGCCCTTGGGAAGCGCACGGCCGGGTCCGAGGGGCGCGAAGCGCTCCTCGGCGTCCTCGTCGTCCTCGTCGCCGTCCACCACCTCGACAACCACCTCTTCGTCCTCTTCCTCCTCGTCGTCCTCCTCCTCCGCGACCCCTCGGGGCTTCTCCGTTACCCGCCCGCGCGTCCTGCGCCTCCGGCCCGCGCCCTCCTCGTCCTCGTCCTCCTCGCCCAGCAGCAGCAGGACCGGCGACGAGGCGGCGGCAGCGCGCGAGGGGCCGGTCCCGCGCGGCGGCGGCAGCGGCGGCCTCCAGCTTCCCGGTGCGGCGGCCGGGCTGGGGCCGGGGGGCGGGAGCCCCAGAGCGGCGGCCTCGAGGGCGGGAGCGGGCGCGGCGCCCCCGCGGCGGCTGCCCAGGCTGGGGCGCTTGGCCAGGCGCCTGGCCTGCATGCCTGCGCCGGGCTCGCGGGCCGGAGCGCCGGGCTCCTCGCGGGCTGCGGCCGGGCCCGGAGACGCGCGGCTGCGGGGCTGCGGGGCCGCCTCCCGGGCTGGCCGCGGCTGCTGGCTGGCAGACGCGCGGACGCCGCCTTCGCTGGCCCGGCCCGCGGGGACGCCGGCGGCTACGGCGGGGCGGCGCGCCGGCCGCGGGCAGGGGTGGGTGTGAGCGAGCGCGCTGCTGCTGCTGCCGCTGCCGCTACCTCCGCCTGCGCCGCCCGGGAGCCGCGGGCTGCGCTGCGCTCCATGCGGCCGGCGGCCGGGCCGGCGCGCGCCTCTCCGGGCCCTGCGCCCGCGCGCTCAGGGCCTACCGCGGTGTCCTGGGCGCGAGCTGTTTGTGTCGCGTCTTCACCGCCTCCCCCTCTTCCCCAGTCCTCGCAGCCTTCCCGGTCTCCGTTCAGACAAAACCCGGACTGGATTTTTTTTCCCCAGACCCGCGCGCTCTCTGAAAACCTGCCGGCTTCCCAGCAGTTGGCTGGGACACTGAAGCCACCCTTGCCCCTGGGCCCACGTCTCCCTCTGGTGGGAAGAGCGTAGGTTTAGCCGGCAGGAAGGTGTTTGCTTAAGAGATTTGCTCAGAGTGGTTCTCAGATCGCGACCACTCTGGTGAGCAAGTAGAGTCCGACCAGGTGGACCAACCCCAGATTTGGGGTCAGTTCCCAACATGCGTCCTCAGTCACGGAGATTCCTGCAACATTTTCCTGGCCCTCTCTACCAGGCTCATTTGAGCACCAGGTTGTAGGCCTTGCCTCACGTTCTCTGCTCTGTCCAAGTTTGGCCCTCCAGCGTTTTTCTTCCAGTTTCCACCTGAGGACCTTACCTGGTGATATGGGTCAAATTTCAAAAGTCTTCTTTCTGCTCTTGGTTTGGTCTGCTCACACTGTCCCAGTCTAGAAAAAGCAACACACCAAGTGCTCAAGATAGTTATCTCAGCTTTTTATATGATGTAAGCTAGCAGAAGGCAGGTTTGCCATGTATGAATGACTGCCGCTTTCGGAGATAGTAAACCAGACTTTCTGCATCCAAATCATGCCTCTAAATTCTACAGGTTTTGGCTAAGGCTAGGAGGGCCTTATTCCTCAAGTACTGAGTAAAAGGGTGTCCAAATGATCCACCCATTATTCTTGGAGATTGAACATCACGTGCCTTGCTAGACATGTGATGGGGCTCATTAGATGTTTATTTGGGGTGCCTTCTAACCGATAAATAGGGATGAGGACAAGGGTTCTAAAATGAACTTTGTCCTCCCAGAAACTGATTACTCGTCCAGAAAATGCCTGTTTTAAGTAATCACATCCAAAAATAGTATGTGTTAAAGCCACCTTGTTCTCACTTCCCGTGAGGCACCAGTCCACAGGTCCTGTCCATTGTCCTTTCTGAAATGCCTTTCCATCAGCCCGCCCTTTCACTTCCCAAAGCTCTGATAACACCTCCCCACAGTGAAAGTGGAAGTGCCTACATTATGAAGAGGAGGTGTGCACCCACGCACTCCCCTGCCCCACTTCAGACACCACCCCAGGATTTATCTCCCTCAAAGTGCATTCAAAACACACCATTTCTAGTGAACTTTTCATCTGTAAATATCCTGTTCAGGAAATTAGAGTGAGCAAACCTTTTAACTGGAGCATTGTAATTTATGGGTGTGTCTTCAATGTAGCTAGACCCTCCCAAAAGCAAGTGAATTGTTTCCATGAGCCTACAAAGAGTAGCCCCAGGCAAGGAGTGAAGCTGCTCTCCTCCAGATTGAAGATAGTGGCTTGATTGATCTTGTGAGATGATTTGGAGAGAGGCAGCTAAGTATATGGGTCTCTGGCAAAGGTGGGCAGGTGGCTCAAGGACCTGTGCTAGGGGTGCAGAAGAGATCTCATCGACTGTTTCAACTAACAGCACAACTGTTGTGGTCATCAGAATAGCTGTGATCTTTGCATGCCATCAGGCTGGCTGCTTGCCTGTGCTTAGGAGGAGTGGGCACAAAACCTCTCCATGAGACTCAGCCTGTCTCCCAGCCACTTATATGGAATTTTGCCCTAGTGGCACTTGGCTCTGTCCCAGCAGAGATGCAGGATTACAGATTGTGGAAGGTTAACTGAAGGGGAGACCCCCATCTCTGCAGCTGTGGGTAAATTATTCATGTTGGGTAAGACTTTCTGATGACACAACTGCTTTGGGCTCACCCATGTTCTTGTAAGTAAGTCCTCCTTCATGTTTCTAAGTAAGCCCAATAAAGTCACTGGCTCCCTAAAGGGGCTTTAGTGGGACTGTGTTCATCATCTATGTCATGACAAAACTTCTTCTGGGGAAAGAAAACACCTATCAACTTACCCCAGATAGGGAAGCCATGACAGATTAAAGTTTGGATACCATCAAAGTCTATCTTGGTGAACTTAGTGAATGAGTATTATTGGGTCATTTACAGGAATATGGGCGAGGGCTTCTTACAGAAGCAGGAATGGCTGAGTTTGAAGCCCTGAGAAGCTATGGACAGGTAGTAGCTTCTAAGGGAGGGAAAGGCAGAGTTGTCTTTAATGGTGTGACTCCAGAGAGGTCAGCCACACTCTAATGGATAGCCCCACACCCAGGAGTAAGTATATAAATAACAAAAACTAAAGTTGATGGGTTATTAAATTTAGACAGGTCACAAAGTTGGGGTGGGTAGATCTGGAAGGAGACCAAGGGAAGAGTTGGGGGTGAATATTATCAAAATACCTTGCATGAAAGTTTCAAAGAACTCTTATTTTGTAGACTAATGAGTTAATATATACAGTCATTTTTAGAGTCTTATATGTAATCAGTTTAGTAGAAAACCACATCCTGCTTTTTTGTGCATTCCATGGGTTTCTGGGATGGAACTTGGAGGCTCAGGCTTGCTCATCTCTCGCATCCACACCTTCCCTTCCCCTCAGGGCTATAGTGATCAAACTCAGATCCTCCTGCTCTGCCTCCCAGCCCCAGGTGGGGCTCTTAGATTGGAGTGCACAGTGAGCTACTGAGCCCTTGTTGGAGAGAGAAGTAGAGAACAATCGGGAAAGACAGGTGAACGTGGCTAAGAGGTGTGCTGAGTGCTAGAGAAAAGGCAGAAAGGAGTAGAGGGGCAGTGCTTTAACAGACAGAGATGCGGGTCCCAGCTTGGTGGTCCATGAGGGCTACAGTAGATCAGAGCATCACAAGTTCAAGGCCAGCCTGCTGGACTTCAAAGGTCTACACATCACAGCATGAACACAACAAAAGAAAGCAAGAAGTGTGTTTGTGTTTATATCAAAACAAACTTAAGAAAGGAGTGGAACACAACGTAAGACTCAAATCAGAACCTGTCATGGCCCAGTCTGACTGTGTTCCAGGCTGCTCGGGTCTGCTCTGGGCAGGGTGATGGTATCCATGCACAGGGACAACTCTGGCTTGCCGTCTTCTGTCTGGTTTTTGTGATCCACAGTGATTCTTAAACATTTGACATTTGGGTACCAAAGATGCACAAAGATGTGTTTTAAAAAATGATTGAAGAAAACAAGGCTCAATTTCACATTTTGTTCAATATTTTTAAGATTCAGAAAAATAGAAATCATGGTCCCCAAATCATAAATTCTAACCATAACCTATGCAGAAACACAGCAGCCTCACCTACCACTGATAGCATGATCTTTATCAACCTTAAGTAGTTAGATCTGTTGATCGAAGTAGCTCCTTCTAAAAACTATTTTTAAATGAAAAGTAATGTTTTTGGCCTTTACAAAGGTTATGAAAGTAAGATGTGACAGCTCTCCTGTGAACAGTTCAACCCTGCAGCAGCGCTGTACTTTCCTGTAGTTCTAGGTAACGCCCCCTGAAGACTTGTTATTCTGGGCGGGGATCCTATATTACTCTCCTTTCCCTATCCCTCCACTCCACATTTGCTCTGTGTGTGTGTGTGTGTGTGTGTGTGTGTGTGTGTGTGTGTGTGTGTGAGAGAGAGAGAGAGAGAGAGAGAGAGAGATTTGCAGCTTTGTTTGCCATTTAAATGGCAGTATAAAGAACACCTGACCAGCTTGGACTCTGCATGTGATACTCATTAAGACCCTCTTCTCTGAGGAGTTCATAACTTAGGGTGGCTGTGGCTGAGACGTGCTCCCCATTTTCATAGTGGATGGTATCAACAGGACACATGTTCAGATGGAGCAGTTGCCCACTATTAGCCCTCACAAATAAAACCCAATATGTGCCCACAAACGTACATTCATAAATTTACTTGAGCTTGTGTGCTCTCTAACTCCAACCGCTTAGCTCTCTGTCTAGGAAAAGGACTTTTCGTTTCATGGCCCTCCCTGTTTTGGTTGGGCACACAGAATTTAGGAAATTATGGTTTGGTTGCTCTAGTCTTATTTGACTGGTTGTGGAGTGTTGAGATGCCTGGTGGATTTGTATAGAGTCATTGGTCCATTTTATCATACTGTTCTCTGTTTCTGCAGAGTGCACAGTGCAAGGCAGATCTTTATTACTAGTGACTTCCATAGTTCTGAAGCTTGTCTTCCTCTTCCTGTCAGTGTTTTCACCAGCGTTTCCAGTGCAGTGCAGCAACTGGAGTGCTGCTCATGGCCTAGGCAGGACATTGTCAGCAGGGAAATCAGCCACAGGCCAGCTGAGCCTGGGAGAACTTGAAGTGGAGGGGAGCTGGCTGTGGCCTTCTGCATTTCTGTCTGTTCTACTTCGTTTTTTGTTGCTATGATAAACACAAGGACCATAAGCAACTGGGAAGAAACTCAATTATTTCACCATAAATTGTAGTCCCTCATGATGGTAGGAACTGGAGGATCTGGAGGCAGGAATTCAAGCAGGGACCAAGGAGAAGCACTACCTGGTGGCTTACTGCTTATGGCTTGCTCAGCCTGCTTTCTGAGATAATGTAGGACCACTTGCGTAGGGGTGGTAATTCCTGTAGTGGGCTGGGCCCTCCCTCACCTAGCGTTTATTAAGAAAATGCCCTACAGACTTGTCTACAGGCCATCTGATGGAGGAGTTTCCTTCCCTCCTCCCTGATAATTCTTTTTAGAGTCAAATCCACAAAAAAAACTAAGACCCGTGGCTGCCTCTCTCAGATTGCACTGGTCCCATTGTCTGCTCCACGGGAGCAGGGTCCACAGCTTAGTCTTGTGATGAGGGGGTGGCGAGTGTCAGACTTCTGGAGTACTTAGAGAAGTGCTGCTGCTGCGGTCGTCCGAGGCTACACTTATGGCCAAGTGTGGAATACAGTAGGGGTGCCCTTCACCAAACCAGGTAAAGAGGAGAGTACTGATTACTAGGCACATGAAGAGCAGGTGAAAAGCCGCTAACTCTTATGAACATTATAGTTCTATCTGTAATGCAATTAGGACAAAGGTCACGCCCCTCCCAAAGCCGACTGCAGTACAACTGTTTTGCCAGGTTGGCTTTTATTTCCATTCACTAACTTTTTACTCTACCCGACTTTATAATGGTGGAGCTTTATTCTCGCAGAAGACATGTAACCTGTAGGTGAATTCTAGAGGTACCGTGACAAAGAAAGTCATGAAAATATTGTCAGGAAGAGTACACATCTATTTTCATAAACTCTGAGAAATGACTATGTAAAACCTGACAGGAAGCCAGAGCAAAAGGCTTAAACACAAAAAACTTAGGGCCTTATCCCAGATGGCACCAGTCAAATGTTTAACAGAAGGGCCTGGCAAGATGGCTCTGCAGTTAAGAGCATTGGCTTCTCTTTCAGAGGACCTGGGTTCTACACCCAGGGGAGCCAACCTGCATGGTGGCTCACACATTGTAACTCCAGCCCTCCATGAACACTGCATGCATGCAAGCAAAAGACCCATACATATTATACGTATTAAGTAAGTTTTTAATAAGCTCAGAGATCTTTACGGTGGAGTTTTTACCACAGGGCACACCGTTGAGCTGCATGTGACACCCCACCCCCACCCCACCCCCACCCCCACCCTCTCCAATCTTCGTAGAGGAAGCTGCACCCTGCTCAGGGGTTCTCCTGTGGTCAGTGGCAGAGTAGCACGAGTGTGTGCACGTGTGCTCCACGTATTGTCCGACATGGATTCCTGACAGAGCTGCCTGGACTCATGGCCTGATACTGAGTGTGTGCGTACATGTGTGTGAGGCACACACATCTTCACGCTCTCCCACACTCTCCCATTAAACCCACTTGTTTCACCCAATTCCTTGAATACGTGGAGAATTTCCCTTTTTTGTTCAGCTTTTACTTCCTAGTCTTCAGATCCATCTGACCTCCGTCCACATGGCCAGCAGAGTGAAGGTTTTTCTCCACAGGTGCACACATGCTCATTCTACACTAAATGTTCAGCTCGGTGCCCGATTTTTTTTTTTTTTTAAACTGTGTGCTCCCTTAGCTTTGCCGCCTGTCTTTAAAAGTTGTCATGGTTTCCCCACAGTCTTTAGGCTTACCTTCCAGCCTTCCTTTCCCTTCCTTTGCTGAATGTCCCCCAAAATTCTTGCCCTTACTCCCTGGTACAAGCTTATCCTTTGTACTTTTCTTTTAAATCCTGTTTCTTTTCTTTTCTTTTCTTTTCTTTTTCATAAGTAAGGTCTATGTTTCAATCATTCTGATCTAATATTATTTCTTTATACAAGAATGTGTTTTTCGGTGTGATGGGTAAATCTTGTCAGCTTGACAGATTTATAATCACCATAGAAACACCTGTGGGTGTGTCTGGGAGAACTTTTCAAGAAAGGATTAAGTGAGGAGAAAATCCCCTCCCTGAAGGTGGGCAGCACAGAGCTGTGGACTGGAGTCTCTCGGACTGCATAAAAAGCAGGGGAACTGGGCAGCAGCCTTCGCACTCCTCACTCGATCCGATGTGACAGCTGCCACATGCTCCTGCTGCCTTCATCTCTCCACCATGATGGACTACACCCTCAAAACCTGAGCCAGTCCAAGAGCCCAAGGACACCCAACAAAACTTCAACAACACTAGGCCTGAGACTCCTCAAGGTCTTGATTGTACAATATGCAGGCTGGTGCTTCTGTCCTCTCCCAACCCGACTCCCAGAGGTGGAAGGAAGGTAGACACAGGACGTGAAGGCCTTTGACTCCTTCCAGCCACCTCCCCAAGGAGTAGCAAGAAGGTGCTTACCAAAGAAGGAAGGCAACCAGCAGTGGGAGGCGTAGTCTGTCCCGGGGAGAGCACACCAGTTGGTTCTCCAGTACCAAGTGGTCAGCCCTGCATCCCTACATCCAAGCACCCACCGTTATACAGACTGATCAAGTTATAGTTAGGATATCCATGTAACAAATAATGATGTAGTTAGTGAAAGAGAGAAGCCATGAATTTGAAAGAGCAGGGAGGGGTGTATGGAAGAAAGGGAAAGGAGAAATGATGTAGTTACATTTTCAAAAATAAAATGGAAAAAAAAAAAACCAGTATAATTCAGAGAAACAAACTGAGTCAAAGCGCGCCCTTGCCCCTTAGGCTGCGTTTGTGGAACTCGTCGCAGTGATGAGAGAGTAACAGCGTACCCTAGAGGGCAGTTATGTGAGGGCTGCAGGGTCTTACCAAGTGCTCCTGGCCGGCTTGTAGCCACCATGTTCCAGCCTCCACTCCTGAGCACGGTAGTCACAGGTGTGCCCCAGTGCACCTGGCACCAGGAGGCACGCTCAGATTACATACACATTCCAGATGTGGTCTTATTCACTTAGCTTTTGGTTACATGCCTGCCTGTGTATTTTAGCAAACAACCCTCCATCACAATATAGTATTCTTATACTTGTATAACAACAAGTATAGGGCCGGAGAGATGGACAGTGGCTAAGAGTGCTGACTGTTCTTCCAGAAGACCCAGACTTAATTTCCACAACCCACATGAACTGCCTACAACTTTAGTTCAAAGGGATCCATGTTTTTGTGTTAGCATGTACAAGGTACCCAGACATATGTACAGGCAAGATATTCATACACATAAAGATAAATATCAAAAAAGAACCTGATAATCATCATCATAATATCTCTAGTAAACAGTGCTTTCCAACATAGCTCCTTTGATATATTTAAAAGCATTAGAGGATGGCTCACCTGGTAGCTCTTTTTGCAGTGATGGAATTAGCCTGTATCAGGGCCGCCCACAATTCCAGTAGCCAGCCATCAGCCACATGGTGTTATAGAGCACTTGAACTATGGCCAGTATGAATAATCAACTGAATTTACATTTATTTCGTTTTCATTAAGCCGGAGAACTACATGAGGCTAGGGCCTCCATGCAAGCGCAGACTTTCCAAGGGTCGTTTTACTTTCCAGATCCATTTGTAGACGACTCCAGCTGGGCTAATAAAGGAGCCGAATGACCCTGGGATATTTTACTGCACCTCTCAGTCTGAACATCCTTCACTGGGTTTTCACACACCTACTCTTGAAAGCTGTTGGTGGGTGGGTGGGTTGGTTGGTTGGTTTAAGGTTTTTGAGGTTTTTTTGGTTTCTTTGTTTGGGGGGTTGTTATTGTTTGTTTGGGTTTTTGGTTTGGTTTGGTTTAATGTTTGGCCTACTTTTAACAATTCCCATTTATCACCTGCACCAGACCCCAGTTAGGCTATTGTCCAGTTTGAGGATGGCTACTATATAAGAAACTCTCAGTCTTTGCTTTTTGCTCTCAGTGGTACTTTTTTCTACATCATCTTAGTTCCCGTTACTTTACTCTCAAGCTATGTTGGGCTGGGGGTGGAGTGATATCTTAAATGAATTCTAGTAACCTATTACAAGAGTCTTAAAAGCCAAGAAATAGAACAAGGCATGTACACATGCAGATACAGATGTTCCCAAGGTTTCTTAAAAGCTGTAAATGTCCTTTTGTTGTTACGCCTGTATATATATGGGGGGGACCTTGTAATGCGTGTAAGAACTCCTCATTGCTCACAGCGCTTCCTACCATATGTATAGATTTGTCCTTAAGTCAACTTAGACGGATGTTTTCCTGGCCCATATGTGCCAGGGTGGACAAGAAGCCTTAGAGATCTCCATGTTTCACTGTGGGTGCAAAAGTTACTTACAAATGATTCTTTTTTTTTTTTTTTAACAAATGATTCTTAGTTGTCTGAAATCAGGGTGTAGGTGCATGTTCCCCCAACTTCTGCTTATGAGCCCCATTATTCTCACAGCTTCTGTAGCCAGCTCCAGCTACTCCCTAGTGACAGTTGTTGCTGCCAGCTACCTCTCTTCCTTTGCTTCTTGTCACACAGCAGCCATAGGGATTCAGAAGCCACTTGTCCTAGGAGGCTTTTGAATTTTGTGGAAAGAACTCTAGAATTTTGAGCAGGTAAGGTCTGTGGTTCAACATAATTCCACAGGGAGAGGCACTTCCTTCTGACAGCTGTATGCAAGTTAGACAAGAAAGAAAGGGCCTCGGAATCAGGAAAGCAACCTTCGCCTCGGTGAGAATAGTGAGAGCTTGAATGGAAGCTTGGTTGCTTTCTTGAGCAATAAACCTGATCATCAACACAAGAAAAAGTGAACCAAGGATAGCAGTCCGACTTGAGCTCATCATACTGTTAATCAATCATTAAAGAGGAAGCGGCAGGTTTGGTGGGGAACATAGTTAGCTCTAGATCCCTTTGAGTATCCAGGCTAAGGCCTTTCATAGCTCTAGTGTTTAAAGGAGAAATCTGAGGGCAGCTGAGTGGCAGAGCTCTTGCCTAAAATGCAGAAGACCCTGGGTTCCATCCCTGACTACTGCATGGGGTTCTGCCTCTTGTTGTCATCAAGCCAAGAAGGCTGCTTCTCCTCCGTGGCTGCTAGGATGGGAGGGTGCAGATGGCAGGGAATACTTCCTTTGTGCTTTGGGGTACCCACCCACATCCTAATCTCCTCCCAGTCTTCACCCCACCTAGAGCAGGGCCTCATTCCCACAGGTTGGAGAGCGATTGGCTACAGCAGCCCCACCTCTTCTTTTATCCTTCCTAGGAGACAAGCCGCTTCCTGTCCTTGCTAGTTTCTGAGTTGATCGTTTCCCTGCTCTTCTATCACCCATGGAGATTAAACTCCTTATATCTTTAAGCATGTTTTTGTTCTATGCTCATATTGCTTGACATAGAAATCATGAACAAGCCAGGCGGTGGTGGTGCACACCTTTAATCTCAGCGCTTGGAAGGCAGACACAGGCGGATTTCTGAGTTCGAGGTCAGCCTGGTCTACAAAGTGAGTTCCAGGACAGCCAGGGCTCGAAACCCTGCCTCGAAAAACAAAACAAAAAACAAACAAAAAATCATGAACATGCAATGAGGGTTGGTATAGTTAAGATTGTAAGAGGCTTAGATGGTTCCACAGGGAGAGGCAATTGCCACCAACCCTGACAACCTGAGTTCAATTTCAATCCCTGGGACCTACAAGGTGGGAGGAGAGAAACAATGTCCCCAAGTTTTCCTCTGATCTCCATCCACTGGCTGTNTAAATTGGCATTAGGCAGTGTCAGCTGTTGTTTGATCTTGAGCCCGAGAACACCTGGTGTAGTCACGCGAGAATACCTGGTGTAGTCACGCGAGAGCCACGAGGCAGCTCGGTGATTGGCCAGGACAGGGTATAAATAGGCTGCTTGTGGTGGGGCCATTTGCCATTTGCCATCATGCTCTGCTAAGCTGTAAGTGCATTAAGTTCCTGAGTAAACCGTTGGGGAAGAAACCTGTTTGTCTTGTGTCTTATTCCCGCTGGACGG
Source organism: Mus minutoides (assembly GCA_902729485.2). Classification (NCBI taxonomy): domain Eukaryota; kingdom Metazoa; phylum Chordata; class Mammalia; order Rodentia; family Muridae; genus Mus; species Mus minutoides. The sequence continues at coordinate 2,407,264 of LR749585.1, forward strand.
GGACGGCGCACGACAAGCTACAGATATGGTCAGAGTCTGGCGAGCGCCCACTACGATTTCCAGATTCTTGTGTCCCAGAACAAAGAATTGGTCCAGGGACAAATGGATGGTAGTAGAAATGGAGGTGGTTTGTTGAAGAAGAGAGACACTATGAACAATGAGAGTAGGCAAGAGAGCTGACACGGGGGTAGAGACAGAAACCTCAGACAAAGCATCAGGACCCTTTATAGGTCATTTATATACCAGCAACCTTCTGGTGCTGTCCTTCCCCCAATAAAACAGTCCTGACAACTTCTCAGACAATCCTACAGGACGGATTGGAGCCAGGCAGCCATGTTAATAATGATGGAACCATACATCCGCTGAGACTGCTTAACTATGTATACCTCTTACCTTTTATTTAAACCTAAATTTCATTTGAGGAGCAGTAGATTGACTGCATATAAATGTAAAACTATGTTTAAAAATGCACAAAATAGGGCTGGTGAGATGGCTCAGCGGGTAAGAGCACCCGACTGCTCTTCCGAAGGTGATGAGTTCAAATCCCAGCAACCACATGGTGGCTCACAACCACCTGTAATGAGATCTGACACCCTCCTCTGGTGCATCTGAAGTCAGCTATAGTGTACTTAATGAAGAATAATAATAAATGAATTCTTGGACCGGAGAGAGCAAGTGGGACCTACCTGAGCTAGCGGGGCCGAGCGAGCGGGGCCAGCCGGAGCAAGCAGGGCTGACTGGAGCGAGCAGGGCCAGCCAGAGCGAGCAGGGCAGACCAGAGTGAGCAAGGTTGACTGGAACGAGGGAAAAAATGCACAAAATACAGACTTGGCTGTGTATATGTACTTTAGCAAAAATTGAGTGTCCACCATGTGTCTTAAGGTTTTGAGAGAACTCTGATATGTCTTGTACACCTTCCCCGCAGAGCTGGCTCTGAACACACTGTGATTTTAACACAGAATGCCTACTGATGATGCCCAAATAGCATGCTCAGACCCTTCCAGTCCAACAGAAGACACAGATGATAAACACATTACACGAGACTCCAAAAGGCACGGCCTTGATCTGCAAGGCAGGGGTCAAAGAGAAAAAGGAGCCAGCTGGCAAATGTTATTTATGATTAAGATAGAAAGTGTTTCCTCAGAAGGCTCACGTTGCAGGGCCAGCTCCTGTTTTAGATACTTCATTTCTGTTGCTATCACCAAAACCCCTGACAAAGGGCAACTTAAGGAAGGGAGGGTTTTATCACAGTTTGGTGATTTAATAGTTCAGTAGTGTATCATGGCAGAGAAGGCATCAGGACTGCAGGAACTCAAGGCAACTGCTGGTCACAAAGTTAGAAAAAAGAGTGGAGCAGGAGGGGACACAGAGACAGAGACAGAGACAGAGACAGATAGAGGCAGTCAGAGACAGAGACAGATAGAGAGGAATGTTGGGATACTGGTCTCCTTTTTTAAGTCCAGACCCCATCTCGTGAAATGGCACTACCCACATTTAGAGTAGATCTTCCGACATCCCTCAGAGACATATCTAGAGATGTATCTCTAAGGTGACTCCAGATGCAGTCACATTGACAATCCATATTATCATCAGAGTCTCCAAGATACTATTGATGAGTAAGACTTTGGGGCAATTGATTAGATCATGAGGGTACTGCCTAATCAATGGATTAATCCAATGATGGATTCGTGGGCATAAACCTGACTTTAAAGGATATATAGTCTTCCCACTCTACCCCCACTTCCTCTTCCTCTTTCTCCTTCTCCCTTTCCCTCACCCCTTCCTCTCTAGTGCCCTCTCCTCCCTCATGGCTGCCTAGAGGTAAGCAACTCTGCCCCACCATACCCCTCGCCCATGTGTCCTGCCTCACCACAATTCGTGGCTGTGTGACCAGCCTACCATAGACTGCAAGCTTCAAAACTGACAAGTAAGATTTGATTCTCTTATTTTATGCACATGTATGTCTATGTGACTTATGGACATGTTTATATGGGTTGGTGTACATGTCCTTGGGGTTCACATGCACATGTGTGCTCATGCATGTGCATGACGAGAGCCTATCTTCTTGATCACTCTCCACCTCAGCTGTTAGGACAGGGTCTTTCACAGGACCAGGTGCTCAGTGATTGGTGATCTTGGCTGTCCACTCAGCTCCAGGGATTCACCTGTCTCCTCTGGCCCCTCTAGCACCCGGGTGGTCAATGCATGCAGCTGTGCCAAGAGTCCATGAGGGTGCTACAGACCCAAACACAAGTCCCCACACTTTCACAGAGGGCACTATACCAGCAGAAGCATCTCTCCAGTCCCTTCTTTTTCCTCCAAGATACTTATCACAGAAGTGGAATGTCAACAGCCAAAGGGAATCAAAGAATGCTTGTCTAATGGGGGTCTTGGAGATGTGGCAGAAAATGAAATATAAGGAAGTACATGGCAGGGGAGACAGCCTTGAGAGCAAAGGTGTGGGGTGTCAGGGAGGGCTTGGGAACTCTACCCCAGTGGTGGAAACCAGGAACTAACTAGTTAATACCCGTTCTTTCTGGTGTTTCCAATCTGAAGATTAGCCCTAACTAAAGTGTGGTTGCTTGAATGAGGATGGCCCAAAATGTTCATGTATTTGAATGTTTGGTTCCAAGTTGGTGGACTGTTTAGGAAGGATGTGGAGGAGTGGCCTTGTTGGAGAAGGTGGAGGTGGGGCTTTGGAGTTTCAAACACCCAAGCCAGGCCTAGCCTCCCCGCCTCCTGCCTGTGGATCAGGATGTAAGCACTCAGCTACTGCTCTGCCCCCATGCCTGTCTGCTGCCGTGCTTCCTTCCGTGCTGACCATGGACTCGCCCTTTGAAACTGTAAGGAAGCCCTCTATTAAATGCTTTTGTTTATACATGGTCTTGTTCATGATGTCTCTTCACAGTAATAGAACAGTCACTAAGGCACTCCCTGTGGAGTTCATTGTGTTGTGTGGAACTGAAGCTCAAAGCGGCACCCGGTGGCAGGGACGATAACATCACTGCATGTCACAGGGAATCATCAGTCCTGGGAGAGGAAATCAAGCATAGATCACTGCTCCTCAAGACACCAGTCCATTCTCAGTCTCTCCTCTCAATCCAGAAGCCAGGGCCGGGTGTTAGTGGAAATAAGACTGTGTGTGTAACCTCTCAAAGCAGCATGCAGACCTGGAGAGATGGCTCAGTGGTTAAGAAAATATCCTGCCCTTCCTGAGGATCTGAGTTCAGATATCCACATCAAGCAGTTTATCAACAGTCTGTAACTCCAGCTCCAGGCAATCTGACACCCTCTCTGGCTTCCAAAGGCACCATTTCTTGTGACTACATACCCACTTACTGACACACATACACATAATTTAGAAAATAATATCCATCTCAAAAACCAAAATGTGAAGAATTTAGGTGCAGACTTCACGTGCTGTAAACAGATTTCCTGTGGTTGAGATAAAGTATCCAGAGGCAACACACAGAGATCTAAGATGGGCTACAAACAGGAACATTGATTGTGCTGAAGGCTTGGGGCCTGGAGAAGGAACTTGAGTGATGGAAGAGACCTGATGGAAAAGGCTCATATGCAAAGATGCGCTCATCAGACGCGGGAAGCACGACAGAGGAGAGAAGAAGTAAACTCAAATGGTCTCATAAATACTTGTCTACAGCTTCTTTAATGAATACTTCATCACGTGGTTAAACATTCTGTAGGGTAATACGGTTCACTTCGGTCTGCTGGGGACTTGAGAATAAGCTACTCCTCACCTGCAGAGTTGATGGGCATCTCGAACTTAATATGATTCGAATAAGCATGGGTTTCTTCTTGAGATTTGTCCTCAGTTTTAGTGACTTGTAACACATGACAACACTGCTCAGCTGCGGAGGATGGAAACTTAACAACTGCTTCTACCTCCTATTTTTCTCCCACAACCTTTTTATTTTTTTTATTTTGAGGTAGTGTTTCTTGTGGCACAGACTGGCCTGGAACTCACCGTGTAGCAAAATGACCTTCAGCTTCTCTGATCCTCCTGCCTCTACTTCCCAAGTGCTGCGATTACAGGCGTGTACCACCATGCCTGCCTTCTTTATATGGTGTTGGAGATGGAACTGGAAGTTTAATGCTGTCTTGGCAAGCAGTCTACCAACCGAGCTCCTTCCCCAGCTTGTCCAAAAGCCATTTCAATCTAATTAAACAGCTACTTCCTGCACCGTCTCTGTGGACTCCAGGATGTCAGGCAAGCCTCTCGCTAGTCTCCTTGCTATAGCTTTTGCCTTCACAGGAAAATGTCTACACAGCAGCCACACTGTATGGCATACCTGAAACAAAGCGGGCCAGGATCCTCGGGTAGCTTTCTATCACACTAGTGGAAAATTGAAACTTCTTCCCAGGCTAGAGGCCCCTGAAAGTGTTCCTCATCCCCTTCTGGCTGCCCTCTTCTCCTCCTGTATGTGCACACTCCAATCTCTCGGGATCATACTAACCTGTGTCCTACATCAACTTGATCTGTCATCTTCCAGTACCCTCTACCTGAACGCCTACCCCCTGGATCTCATGTGTCTCACTAACTCCTGAGTGTTGAGGTTTGGCCTTTTGCTTAAATTATAATGCTAAATACTGGCTCCCCCAAGACCTGGTTGCCCCCAGGGATGAGAGAGTCTGCAAGTACTCAAGTGACATACACAAGTGATGCTATGTAACTTTGCCCCCCCAAGTTGTCCCTGATTGCCAAATAAAGATGCCTACAGCCAATATCTGGGCAGAAGAGAGGTAGGCAGGTTCTTGGGCTCCTGCGTTTGGGGTCTGAGAGGCCATGAGGGGAGAGGAAGGAGAGAGAAGGAAGCCACAGTGGGGTAGATGAGTTGTGAAGACATGGCCAGACTGCTAGTGTGCTATTGAAATAGAAGTCTTGGTTTTGCATCTTTTGGTTGGGGAACTACACTGTGCATCAGAACCATTTGGGGAGTCCGTGGAAACACATGTTAATGGAGTTAATGTTATAAACATGCAGGGTGGAATTGCAAAATTTCCACTCTAATAAGTGGCATTCCCCGGGGCAGACTCTCAAGAGCGCCTTCTGTTTCTGCGCCTCTCTCTCCATCGTGATTCGCCTTACCCATTTCCCAGTGGCATCAAAAGAAACCCGTGTCCTGAGTCTTAGTTCTGTCCCTCACCATAGGAGAAATGATTACAAAGCCACCCAGGGCCAAGGTTTCTTCTCCCTTCCAGCCACCTGGATTCTGCAATACTCCATAGTTACTGGCCTCCCAAAACATGTGTCTACTAGGGAAATGTTTGGAATATCACACAGTTTGATAATGCCAAGGTTTGTATAGAAAATGTGTCTCAGCCCCATATTCTGCTAGGCTTCCAGCCTGTGCTTTCTGCAGCTTAGAAAGTGTGTCCAGGGCATCCTCACTGGAAGGTTGTGGTTCACCACAGAAAACTCAGCAGGGCTCTCCCCAGCAACTGGGAGCCTGGGCATTGACTGAAGTTGAACTTCTGCCCTGAGCTATTTAGAGGGAGAAGAAATAAGATCCAGTGCTCCGGTGACAGAAAGGAGGCTTCTCATTTACCACAGTGGATCATGGCTGAGGGAAGAGAGGACAGTTCTGAAAGGATTCTCATTGCCAAGCCATGTGCACGCATGTGCACCTCCGAGTGTATGTGTTAAATTTTATTAGAGAATTCCACTTCCTTTAGGACTTCTCTTTCTTTCTTTCTTTCTTTCTTTCTTTCTTTCTTTCTTTCTTTCTTTCTTTCTTTCTTTCTTTCCTTCCTTCTTTCTTTCTCTTTCTTTCTTTCTTTCTTTCTTTTATACTGGAATATATATTTTATTAACTCCTTCATCAGTGTGTTACTATTATTCACAAAAAGTATACTTAATTTGTTTGCTAATGAGCATCTAAAAACAATGAAAACAAGACTCTCAGGAATATTTTCTTGAATAATTTGTAGAATCATGTAAATCCCCAGACTGAAATATTTATCCAGAAACATATTTCTGTATCCATGCATGTTCACTTGTCTAACTAAGGTCAGAAGTGTTTTCATTATTAAAGCTGCTGGCTTTTAGGTATAGTGACACCAACCTCAGTGTCACTTTGACACATCTGGGAAAGGGAACCGTCAATTGAGGAGCTGCCTCCATCAGATGGGCCTGTAGGCATGTCAGACAGACATTTTCTTGATTGCTGTGAGTAGAAGAGGAGAGCCTAGCGCACTCTAGGTGCTGCCATTCCTGGGCAGGTGGACTGGGCTGTTATAAGGGCTGTCTGTGGAGAAGTAGAAAAGCCAGTAAGCCGCCCCCCCCTTGTTGTTTCATTTCCCACCTCCAGGTTCCTAACTGGAACTCCTATCCTGATTTCCCTGAGTGATGGAGTATAACATAGAAGCTGACATAAACCTCTTCCTCCTGAATTGCCTTCCATCCTGTTCTTTATCATAGCCAGAGAAAGAAAGCAAACTAGAACAGGTGTTTTTAGTTTTTATTGAAAGTAAATGAGATACTTTTTAACAGTAGCTGGTAATATCTTCAGCTTTATTCCAATCAGTAAACTCTGACTTCTCTTCATTAATAGTCGTCATCACATGAAGAAATTAGGCTCTAGTACTCAAAACCTTTTTCTTTTTCTTTTTATTTTCTTTTTTTTTTTTTTTTTTTTTTTTTTTTTTTTTTTTTTTTTTTTTTTTTTTTTTTTTTTTTTTTTTTTTTTTTTTTTTTTTTTTTTTTTTTTTGGTTTTTTGAGACAGGGTTTCTCTGTATAGCCCTGGCTGTCCTGGAACTCACTTTGTAGACCAGGCTGGCCTCGAACTCAGAAATCTGCCTGCTTCTGCCTCCCAAGTGCTGGGATTAAAGGTGTGCGCCACCACGCCCGGCTCAAAAAACTTTTTCTTAAGACAATATATGACTTTTGAATTCTTTCATAATGTCCATTGACTTACCTAAAATATATTCAGTGGACTATAATTAAATAACATTTTATTGGATATTTTCTTTATTTACATTTCAAATGTTATCCTCTTTCTTGGTTTCCCTATGCACCCCCAGAAACCCCCTATCCCATCCCCCCTCCCCCTGCTTCCATGAGGGGCTCCTCCACCCACTCTCCCACTCCCTCCTCCCCTCCCTTGATTCCCCTACACTGAGACATCTATAGAGCATTCACAGGACCAAGGACCTCTCCTCCCATTGATGCATGACAAGGCCAAGGACTTCTCTGTATAGCTCTGGTTGTCCTGGAACTCACTCTCTTGACCAGGCTGGTCTCCATAGAGATCTGCTTGCCTATGTCTCAAATACTGTTATTAAAAGTGTGTGTCGGCCGGGCGTGGTGGTGCACACCTTTAATCCCAGCACTCAGGAGGCAGAGGCAGGTGGATCTCTGAGTTCAAGGCCAGCCTGGTCTACAGAGTGAGTTCCAGGACAGCCAGGGCTACACAGAGAAACCCTGTCTCGTAAAACCAAAAAAAAAAAAAAAAAAAAAAAAGCGTGTATCATCACTTCCAAGCTACACCAACTTTTTATGTACATTTAAAATGGAGTGGCAATTCTAGGCCCAGTTTTCCTCCCCTTGTTTTCTATTACTCTCCCCCAAATGAAAGCATTACTGCCATCCTCAAGAATGCAAACATCTCTTTGACCTATTCTACAGTCACTGCTCATTGGAATTTATTTATGATGCACTAAGCAAGTTTTTAACCAAAGAGAAAAATGATTTACAGGAAATGGGCTGTATGTCAGTAAAACTCATGGGTTCAGAAGCACGCCAGGCAAAAACCGCCATGGCCCGTTGCTGTCCTGCATTCTGACCATGGTGATGACGTGTATTAGCCCATGCAGGAGAACCACATGGAGTTCCTACCTACCCTCTCTACCCTCTCTCTGCAGGCTAAGCTGAAGAAGTGTTAATAAAGTAACCTGTATGGATGCCAAAGTCCTGTTTACAATACTGTCCAGAGTTATGCAGGATGGCACTGGGAAGCTAAATAATATACAGAATCTCTCTGTGTTCTTACAAGTGCCTAAGGGTCTATAGTGAACTTACACGTCTGGAAGGAAGTGCGGCAGAGAGTCCTGGTCCGGTTGCCACCGAACTGCAGAGTTCTGGATGGCTATGGAAGGGCATCACAAGTTTAGAGGATCCACCTTTCTCTCAAAAGAACAGAACTCAGGAAAATGCTGTGTGAAAGTCCTTTTCTTCTGGTCCAAAATGATGCTTTCAGAAGAACATCTTCTTTTACCAAGTCATAAATGCTTGAAGGATCATCAACCAGATGCTGAAAGCAATAATAACAGTTGTTGACATTTATTGAGTGCTGCCACGTGCCAGTCTCTTTGCATGAGTTGTCACAGCCGGCGCTCTTGATGGTCCTTTGGACGGGGGCCGTGATGACGTTTGTTTTACACAAAGAGAGCAAGGCATGGAGAGACTTAAGAAAACACTAGGAACAGCAGAGACTATATTTGATATGTTCAGGGACAAAATCAGTGCCAAGACGGCATGCTCACCCCGTCCATGGCAAACTGCTCTGGAGCCTCTCTGTGTGTTTGTGGGTGTCAGGGTGTGTGTGTGTGTGTGTGTGTGTGTGTGTGTGTGTGTGTGTGCACATGTGTGTGCGTGTGAGGGGGGGTCAAAGGATAACCGTGTCATTCCTTAAGCACTGTACACCTCTTTCCTGAGGGTTTCTTACTGGAGGGATTCATCTAGTAAGTTAAATTGGCCAGTGACTCCCAGGGTTCCACCTGTCTCTTCCTCTGAGCCCTGGTATTTTAAGATGTGTTCTGGGAATCAAATTCCATTATGTTGTAAGACAAGCACTATACTTGATAGACAAGTTATCTCCCCAGCCTGAGCTTCTCCCCACCATACTATTATCTCTAGAAGATTCTTGACCAAATTTCGATATACCACATTTGTTTATTGTGTACTTACTAAACGTCAGGCACTTTGCATGGGCTTTCACACTAATCCTTCACAGTGAATCTGGGTATATTGTATTTGTGGGCACTTTAGAGAGGTGTCACACAACCATGTGTGGGGGAACAGTGACAGTGTTCAGGCGAGCAGCTCTGACTTCTTGCTTCCTGCTCAAAAACCAGCAGCCTCAAAGTCATTGAATTTTTCTTTCCAGGCTAGATGCTCCTGCACCCACCAGGCCGGCATCTGGTAGTCTGATGTGCACAAGCTGCATCTTGATCTTTCACTTTACAGGGAGCATCTTGAGGGCTGTCCTTGCTATGCTGAGGTACTGGAGACTCAGAGCAAGTACAATTCTATGTTTAAAAAGCCCTCACTAATGACATTTTGGCTCTTAGAATCCGCACCTCTGGCACAGATGTCAGCAAAGCATCCTGGCAGGCCATTTCTTTCACCTTTGTGTGACTTCTGAGCACCCGGTACGGGATTCAGGACTTTAATGGTCATCTATGGCCCTGCCTGGAAAGAAGGGAACACAGTTTGCAATCAAAGCTGGTGGCAAGTAGTCAGGAGGCACTTGCCAGGGCAACTTCTGGCTGGCTGATGGCTGCGGTGGTATTATGGATTCTTTCTGCTTTCTCTTTTCTGCTGGAGCTCTTCCCAGCAGCCGCTCCGTGTCCGGGTTTTGGGGGCACCTTGTGTCTGCTGGTCAAGGAGCAGCCGGTAAACAAGTGGGGCGCAGCCAGCCAGCCTGGCTTCCCAGCCCAGCCTGGAGCTGCCAGATATTCTGTAGGGCAAGCTAGAATTTGGCGCCACAACTGGAAGTGCGGCTTTTGTTCACAGCAAAAACAAGGTTTGACTGGCTCTGCTCCCGCGCTGCCCGCCTAGGCAGGCTGGAAGGAGCCTCTGCAAGTGTCTGTCTGTGAGCTGCCTTTAGCACTGACCGAGTCCCAGCCACCGCACAAAGATGTGTGTCCCAGCCACACCAGGCGCTGCCCAGAAGGAACGCGGAGTGTAACAGAAGCTCAGGACAGCATTAGCCAGGTGGAAAGCACGTTGCTGCTGGCAACTAGGGCGCTTTCAACACTTGTCATCCCTGTAGGAAAAGTTGTTCCCATCCATGACTGAAGGGCCACCTTCCACCTGGACCAAGTTAGAACACAGATTTCTTTATTCCAGGAGGGAAATTCTGGCATTATGTAGTGTAACAAACAGTTCACCCAACTTTCCAGACCCTAATTATGAATAGATTCTACTGCTGTTGGCTTAATTTTTTTAGGGAAGAAAAAGCATTTATTTATGTAGTGAGCACATGCGAAACAACCTACCAGAGCCTGTCCTCTGCTTTCCCATGCATCTTGGTAGCAAGTGCTGCACCTGCTGAGCCGCCTCACAGGCCCTAGTTTAATTCTCCAAGGCCAGGATGCGTGGAACACATTTATATCCAGTCACACGCCACTTGGAGAAAAGTCATAGTTGAATTCCAAAGCCAGGTAGGTTAGAAGTGAGTCTTGTCACTTTGGAGGCTTGAAGTAACAGCAGAGGGAATGTCTCATGTTTTGCAGTTAAAACTTAATTGCTTAAATTTTAATTCTTTTATATGTGTTCTCTCTCTCTCGCTCGCTCTCTCGCTCTCTCGCTCTCTCGCTCTGTGTGTGTGTGTGCACTAATGCCATCAGATGCCAGAAGAGGGCAGCAGATATCCCGGGCTTTGAGTAAGAGATGTTTGGGAGCTGAATATGGGTGCTGGAAGTGAATCCAGGTCCCCTGGGAGAGCCACCAGTGCTTTTAAACACCGAGTCATCTCTCCAACCCCATTTTAATTTAGTTGTACGTGTGTAAGTCTGTGTCAATGACTCTGTGTGAATAGACATGTGAGTCACTAAAGTGAGAGGTATTGGATCCCCAAGAGCTGGAGTTAAAGGGAATTTTGAACTGTGGAAGGTGGGTGATGGGAACCAAACCCCTGTCTTCTGCAAGAGCACTCCATGCCCTTAATGACTGTGCCATGGCTCCAGCTGGGATTTCCTTCTTGCAGTCTTGCTAGAGTAAAAACACTATTGAAGAACTAAGGAGACTGAAAAGATAGATTTTGAAAACTTAGTGTCAAATATTTCTTTTGAGCTTAATCACTCCTATCCTGAGAGTACATTTTCAGAAATGGGGGTTACTAGAAATAACTGAATTAAATATGGCCAGTATGACCAAGGAACTGAATTTAAAAAAAAAAAAAAGAAAAAGATAGCAGGTGGCGATGGTTCATACCTTTGATCCCTAGCACTGTGGGGGCAGAGTCAGGGGGTCTCTGAGTTCGAGGCCAGTCTGCTCTACAGAGTGAGTTCCAGGACAGCCAGGACTGCCCCGACTAAGAAACCAGTCTTTAACAAACAAGATTTATTTTTGTGTGTATGTATATGTATGTTTTGCCTGTATGTATGTATGTATGTATGTATGTATGTATGTATGTATGTATTATGTATGTGTGTATATATATATATATATATATATATATATATATATATATATATATATACATATCACATGCATGGCTGGTGCCAGAGAAGGTCAGAATACTCTTTCAGATCTGCCTAGAACTGGAATTCAAACAGTTGGTAGCTACTGTGTAGGTTCTGGGAACCAAACTTTGCTCCTCTGCCCATAACTCCCAAGCCACTTCTCTAGCCCTAAAATTGATTTTTTTTTTTTAGCTTTGTGTAATTTTGGTAGCCATAATATGGGTCAATGCAGCTTTAAAGAATTTTAAAGGGTGAATTTGCCCCCAAATCTGGAATAAAAAGTCACATAAAGTGATATATTGGGCAGCATTCTAGTATTTATGCCCCTGATTGTAATCTCTTTGCTTTAAGCAAAGTGTGACCATAAGGACATGACCGTAGTGATGGAAGGGAACTCCTAAAACTAGGTTTTGAAGCATGCATCGGGTAGCCTTGAGCGTCCCGTTGGCTGTGTCTCCATGGTGCTGTGGGAAGCTGGGAACCATGAGACTGCCATGTACTCTGAAGTGAGAACCAACTGGAAAGTGACTTTAACCACAAGCACCCAGGAAAGACCCAGGACCTACGGACAAATGACTGTTAAAGAATGAATGACTGCCACCAGCCACCATAGTGTGAAGGGCAGGGACTCGCTACCAGCCTGTGCCCTGAGGGAGTTGCAGTCCTGGCTGGCACTTAACTGCACCAGGCCTGAGTTCTACGACCACAGCTCATTTGAGATGACAGGTGTCTGCTAACTGAAACCACTGGAGTTAGGGGTCGTTTGTTACACAGCAGTTCATTTTAACATAGTCAAGTTCATCTGAAGTGCCTATGTACCAGCGGAGACAAGGGATAGATTGAGAACAGCCCCAAAGGTTCATGTGATAAGCCTTAGCCCTTAGGGTAGGCTCAGGCAATCCTTAGGTCTTTGGAGATGCTCCCTTAGGAGGGATTTCCTGGGCCAAGGCTTTCTAGCTTCCTGTGTTTAAAGGTGATATTTTTCCAAAACACACTTCTGCTATTTTTCATAGAGCATAGCTATAGCTAGACGTGCTATTTCAACCTAGCTTCAGCTATTTTGTGATACCAGTGAAAAATGTACTAACCCCCTACAGACAAAGCTGCAAACATTGAGATTAAATACAATGAAGTACCCTCTTATAGGAATATTGTGGACATTGCCCTGTGGTCGTGATGTCTCTGACATCTCTAGTCTGTGGCTGCTTTGCTTGCATTGCCCTAGGAGCCTGCTTTTGTTGTGGCTGGAAAGAAGAAAGAGTAGAGATTCAGGGTGCACATGGAGATGATTCATTTATTTCTGTCTCTGTTCTCTAGCCGCAGTGCAATAATTTATTCTACTGGTCAATCATTCTGGGAAAGCATTTGCATACATGAGGAAGAGGAAGGTGAGGCAGCCTGAAGGTCAGAGGAGTATTGATCCCAACACAGAATCTTTTCTGTGGTTTCTTAACTCAGAGAAGCCTGCTTATGCCTTGCTAATCCCAGGATCTCAAAGATGAGACTCTTATGTGTCGGTGATGCTGATGATTGGTAGAGGGGACTGACAAACTGTTCTCTGGCTTTGCAGTGGGAACTCTCTAAAGTCCTCAGAATTTTCTTGTCCTGTGTGTTTCTATAATTCAAAAGGAAGTTAACCAAAGAAAACATATTCAAAGAGTTATCGCACAGTCTTGGGAATGACAGCCAGGAAACACCTGCACGTTTAGAAGAGATTTCTGAGCTCCAGGGTGGGGCTGAGTTCAGTTCTGGGTGCTGAGATGTCCCTATGGTAGTCCCTAAAGGGGCCTGTTAGGTGTAGAGCATCTGAGACCAACTCTTTCTGGCTACTGGGTCCCTCCACCGCTCTCAGAATTTACAGAGATAGGAAAGGGTGAGAGGTGGGGTATTGATTGACTGGGGCTGTGTAAATATCACCCCTGCTTCTTTTCCTTGGACAGCTTCTAGTCAGCTTCCCTCAGCTTAACCTGGGAGCTTATTTCTACCCAACAGGGCTAGGATGGTTCATTGAACCAGGCGTACCCTGCCTCTCTCCATTCCGAATCTTGCACACTCCATTACGACATTCTACAAATAACAAAATGCACCCACAAACCCCAGAATCCAGTTTGTGGTTATATTATTGTTTTCTGTGTGTTCACAGAGTTGTGACATCACCACCATAATCCAGACATAGCACATGTTC